>JAGPOW010003316.1:74781318-74804967 GCA_030014935.1 Caiman crocodilus
AGCTGGCCTCAGGCGTTACTACAAGGGGTTTGATTTCACTACGGGGGTTTGGCTTCTTAGATGGTGTCATGAGTCACCGCCTACAATGCAGTCTGCACAGGGAGAAAGCAGGAAGGGTATGAAGCAGATAGCATGAAGCTGCCAGCTGCTTTGCCTGGCAACAGATGGAGTGTGGGGTGGGGTGGAATGGAGCCCCCTTACCTTGTTGGCCTGGTCTGGCTCCCCACACTACACCAGCCAGGGTACCTGGGGACTGTGTGGGGGCACGAGGTGAGGGGCTTTCATCCCTTCTCCTCCCAAATGTCTATCTGTAGCCAGGCAAACCAGCTGGCAACTCTGTGCTGCCTGCTCCTTTGCTTTTCCTGTCTCTTCACCTAATACTGAACATCCTTTCGCTTGAAACACTGATTGGTGGACAGGACAGGTGTTCCTGGGCAACCTTGGCCAGATTCTGCCACATCTATCTGCAGTTTGCCCAGTAAGCCAAGGGTTCACAGTCCAGTGGCTCTACATCCTTACATCCTTGTTGAGATAGGTAGCCACTGAAGACTCATCACTACCTGCTCAGGCTGGGGTCTGGTGCATTTGTGACCCCAGCATTGAAGCCATGCCCTTGGCCCACACTGGATGTCACTGGCATGGAGGAGACTGGCTGATGCTGGTGCCAGTGACAATGCTGGTGTTGGAAGTGCTGTCACAGGAAAGTGGATCCCTCTCTCCTATATCCCCTTACCTCAGCACTTCATCCTCCCTAACTTTGTTGACCAGCGAACATGTCCAGTGATTGAAGGTTTTGGTGCTGCCAGTGCACAGGCTCCCCTTCACCCTCAAGCTGCACATGCCAACCAGCATGTGGACTGTGCTGGACTGCAAAGGTTCCAGCCATCTCCTGATGCCCTCCTTCAGCTGTCTCATCAGTGCCTGCATGTTTGGTGACATCAGTCTGCCCCCGCCAGGAACATTGATCCCCTGGAACTTCTCCATTTGGTTCTCAAGTTCCCTCACTATAGGGATCATCTGGCTGAAGAGGGAATAACTAACTCTAAGGGTCTCAGTGGCCTCAAAGAAGGGCCCGAGGACCACCAAGATCTGGGAGATGGTACTCCACTCAACTCCGTTCAGAGGGTTGCTGATCCCAATCTCGCCAAGCAGAGCCATCTCATACATGACCTTCTGTTGCTCCATCAGCCTTTTGAATATCAGGTATGTGGAATTCCACCAAGTCTTCAAGTCTTGCATGACTTTGTGCAGCAGAATGTTCAGCACTGCCTGTTTATCCTGCAGCATCATACCCCACTTGATGCTGTGGTGGATGTAGCCCACCATCTTCCTGCATGTTGAAATCATCTGGCTTACAGTAATAGTGGTGACAGCACCATCACTGGCATCCCTGTCCCCCTCCAAGGCATCCCTGACTATGAGGTACAGCCTGCATGCCACACAGTGTTTGCTGACAAAATTGACATCATGGACAGCCTTGACCATATTGTCCCCATTGTCAGTGACCATAAACCAGCAGGTGACCTCAATCTGCCCAATAAGCCAACCTGGCACCATGCAGTTCATGACCACCATGATCTTCCTTGCCGTGTGGGACTCATCCAACACCTCATCTTGGAGGAGAGTCCACTGACAGCCTGGCTGTTCAAACCAGTGCCTTGTGAGGAAAATGTAGGCATAATCACCACCCCAGCTGCTCCAGATGTGAAGTGCAAGGCTACCTGTCACCCTGGCTTGCACAGTTCCTCCCTCAAGTACTCCCTGCATGCCTCATCCAGGGAGGGCACCACTGTCCTACTAAAGGTGGTGCATGCAGGCACTTGATAAGATGGGGACACAAGCACCATGAGCTGCCTGAACCCTAGCTGCTCAACTACAGAGAAGGGCTGGCTATCCAGAGCAAGCATCTGGGTGATCTCACTCACCTTTGCAACTCACCCCCCTTTCTCTCTACCTTTTTCCCACTGTTCCATGGTAGTCTGCCTCTGATTTGGGGGGAACAGGGGATTTGGAGTGAGCAGGGGACTTCCCTTTGGGCACACTCACACTGGTTTCAGGATAAGCAGGAAGAAGGGCAAGGGGATGCTGCCTCCTGAGATGCAGCAGCATTATTGTGGTAGCAGAGCGTTTCACGTCCTTGCCCAGGCTGATCTGCCTTTGGCAGTGCTGGAAGATAGCAAACATGGGATCACCTGCCAGCTCAAAATGCTCCCACACTATGCTACTCACCCACGTCTGGGCTGAGGGTGAGGATGCTGCCTCCCTTTTGTCCTCAGAATTGCTTGAGCCAGGGTGCTCGAGTCCCCTGGTTTCATCTCCATGTCCTCCTCTGGCAGTAGGAGGCTTATGCTGGGAAATGACACTGAGGTGGAGGAGACAGTGATTTTGCTGCTGGTGCCTTTTTGTGGAGTTAGGGGAGGTGGTGCAGGTGCAAGGACATGAGGTACAGGTACTGCTCCCACTTTGCTTTCACTGGCAGCATAAGCATCATGGCTTCTTGGGAAGAGTATGCATCTATGTTGGGGGGGAGGGACTTACAGCTCTAGCTCTCCCCCTACCCCCTCTCCCTCCCCTACCAGAAGACCTGGCACCCACCTTTCCTGCACACTTCATATTAATCTTTCCTGTGCTGTGTTTCTTTACTGTACTGTTATGTGTTGTGTATTGTACCTAAAATATCTTCTAATTATTTCTGAATCCCTATCTGACTTCTTCTGTGTTCTCCTTAGTCAGTATGTAAACTATTAAAACTAACTATAACAAATAATATTAGTAACTAATGAAATAGCTATAACATATCTTCTATGAATTTCTGATTTTCTTCTTCTATGTGTGTGTGAGTGTGTGTGCACAATGTGTGATTCCCTGAACAGTGATGGATCACACTGCCAAGGAAAACACTGAGCTTTCTTTTTTTTAAGTTTGAAAAAAACCCTCCAAACAAACAAACAAACAAACAAACAAACAAACAAACAAACAAACAAAAAAGAGAGCAAATATAAATTGAAAGAAAAGAATTGGATAGTATTAAATAAAGAGATTCTAAGCTAAACTAAGCTAAGCTAGATCCTATCCAATACTTTCTAAGAACAAAAAGAAGTAGGGAACTGACAGAATATGAAGAAAGCACTATACCTTTCTGATACTGTTGCTCATTCAAAACCAGCTCACAAAAGGTACAGCAAGCCTACAGGCAGAGGCTTTTATGTTGTTTCTATGTCCCTCCCCTAGACACTGTAATTGGAAGAGCAGTCAGAGAGAAATAATGCTCACTGGACAGCTAGACATGTCAGTCCTTCCCACCCTGCTCCCCCTCCCTCCACCCCCAGTCCCCCTGCTTCTTCTAAGTTTCTGTTTCCACAGAAACACTGGCCTATGAATCTCTGAATTTCCAAATCTTTTCTGAATCTTTTCTGAATCAATTTGGAGGATCCAAATTGATTCTGAAACATTTAATCTTCTAGCAATTCAAATCAGATTCAGAGATTCAGAGATTCAGCCTGTGAACAGGTCTGCATCATCTCTGAATTGGATCATGATCTGAAGCTTGGCACAGCCTTAGTATCAGTACTTATGACTATATTTTAAATAAACAAAACATGGGGAAAAATCTTGATACAGACAGTTGCATTTGGGTTGTATCAGGGTCTTTGACTTACAAAAAATTTAAATGAAAAAAAAACCAACCCTGCTTTTTATTTAGAATAAAAAAAATAGTCCAGATTCTATCCAATAACCTCTTCAGAGATCTCAACATACGCCTGTGTATTATAAACTGTGTATATGTAAAGTCCAAGAGTGGATACAGAAGGTGCCTGCAGACTTTACATTGAGGTCTACGTGAATGTAGATTGATCTAAACTCATAATCATACAGAAGTTCAGCACACATAGACCAGTCTACAAATGGTGCAAACAACTTAGAATGGACCTTGTTCAAGGAACACTCAATTCAGATCAATGCAGGTTAGACTGATGTATCACACTTTTGTACAGTTCCCCTATTGATTCAAGTTAGATCACTGTCCTTCAGCATCTCAATCTCCTTTGCATCTCCCCTACCTGTCTTTTTCAGGGAAGCATGATAGAAAGTGGCCCATGCTCAGCTGCTCTGGCTGAGTCTGCAACCTCTCTCCCCAGCTCTGCCTCCAGCCTCTAGCCTCCAATCATCTGTAGACAGACATGGACGGAAAGCAAGGCATCTGTATGCCCCGCATGACCCCTGGGACTTTGACACTCAGTGCCCTCACATTCCCTAAACCCCATCACAAATCATACATGCAGACCCCAACAGCGAGCATGACTAGGGGCATAGAATTTCTTTCTTAGGGCATCATGGACCCTAAGTTTAGCACCTGCACACCGCATCTCAGGGGGCAGACCCAGGCACCACGTGATCTGAACACCAGCATAAAGACTCCCCCGTGCATGCGCACGCATGCACACACGTGTGCGCATGTGCATGCGCGCGCGCACACACACACACACACACACACCCCTCTATCTTAAGCAAGAGCTGGTGTACAAAGCTCACCTATGGTGAGTAAGGGTGGGAGTTGCAAGAACATTGGGCGTGGGCCTGTACAGAACTGACCTCATGACTTCTGCAACTTGGCCACTGATATGTGAGCCCTATGCACCTGGGGTGCTGAAAGCATTGTTTGCCCCACAGCTACAGCGTTCCAGAGTAATAGGGATGGGAGGGGATAGAGGGGGACACTGAACATCCAAGCTGGTGGAAATTGAATGCACAGGATCAAGGAGAAAGCTCTGATACCTAAAGATATGAATTGTACTGTTGTGTACCTGTCCATTTGTGGTGGCAGGGGGAGGAGGGGTTGCGGGGTGGGGTGGAGTGATAGGCACAAGCAGGCCTGGGTTTTGTGGGGGAAGTGAAAAGCAAGACCAGGGCTAGGGGGCTGTGGGAAGAGTATGGGGCAAGAGCAGGGATGGGAGGCTGTTGGGGAGGGGATGGAGGGGCAGGAAGCTACAAGAAGCCTCTTCAATTGAAGAACAGCCTAGAGCAGAAGGTGAGCCTCAACTTTCATAGAAGTGAAAAGCAGTCAATCTGCCCATCAGTTTTGATACTTATTTGGGATGGACTGTCAGGTATCCCAGGGGTGAAGCACAGGGCCTTTGGCACAGATAGGACTGGGTACCTCAACTTATTACTCTGCAAGGGTTTGAGACTATAAAAAGGCATATGGAGGGTTGTGGCAGGAGTGTAGGGGATGGAGGAGCTCCCAATACAAATCCTTGAGGGCTGAGCTATCAAGTCGTATCTCAGTGGCCAGCAGGAAATGGCTGTGTTAACTGTGATATCCTACTCGGACTAGGACTGTTTCCTGACTGAACAATTCCTCCTATTTTTTTACAACAGAGTCATGGTAGATTAGAGAGAGTGAGGACAGGAATGTAGTAGCCTGGATGGGGAATGCACAGGGACTCACTTCCCTCTTCAGGCTGCTACAGGCCTGAATCACCGATGCACCTATACCCTCTTGGGGTTGGTGTAGTGATGCAGTGGCACCTGCTTTATGTCCCCCCGCCACCCATGACAGGGACCAAGATACTGGGATAACTATGAAGCCCTCAGGGGGAAAGACAGGGTGGGCAGCAGGTGGGCCATTCCCACATCCAGCGAGGAAAAGAGGCAGCAGCACAATGGTGCCACTCTAGCCCAAAGCTCTCTATGTAAGCCTGTGTCCAGAAGGTGAATCCAACCCATTCACCTTTTTCCACCAGTCCACCCCAGCTCCTAGGGAACAATTAGCCACTACAGGCCATCCCCATGGTCCCAGGCTATTTTGGCTGAAAACCTCAGAAGAAGGTGAGCCTGGTGCATGGTTGGATGGGTGTGGGGGCCTGTAAATCACCCTTCCACACCCATTAAAATGCACAGCTCTATGCTGCTAATTGCTAAAGAATTTTCTGTCTTTCAACACTGGACAGACTAGTCACCCCATTCCTTTCCTTCCTGGAGTCTAGGTGCCAAGCTCCCCTAGCCTTGGGTGATTAGTAACCCATGTCCTACTCTGTAGGAAAATATACATGATTCCCACTTCCTTTACCTCTTTATCTCTCAGAACCATACCCAGCTACTAGGAGAAGCTGCTTAGAGCATTGGTACATTGTAACAGCTCCCCTCACCTTTGCATTCATGGAAAGGCACTAAAAGCATTCATTGCCCTCTTCAGACAAAGTGTAAAACCAGGTACAAGTGCTGCACTCTGCACCCTGCCTTGGTTGGCAGTGCCACGATGCCACAATCAGGGACAGGAAATAACATGCAGCTATGAGAATCACCAGAATTACAATACAGAAGGAACCAGACAGAATTCCTCCTTGTTATACAACCCCACCCTCTCCCTCCTTCCATCCCAGTCTAGGACAGGCACTGATGTGATGGCAGGCATCTCACAGGGAAACCAATATCTCAGCTGACTCAGTCCTGCTGCCAGGGTGACTCCCAGGTCATTCATCTAGAAAAGCTTCCAAGTAGCACTCAGCACTTTTCCCACCCCACTTTCCATCTGATCCAATCCTTGGGGAAATTCTGTAGAAGTCAGGTGACTCCAAGTTTCATGGCACAGGCAGTCACTGTACTGACACAACACTGCCCCCCCTTGCAATGGCTGTTCTATCCCAGTTCTGAATAGCAACACTACCAACCCTAGCGCCTGAAAGAGAAGCACCATCGCCCATTGCCAGTGCATTCAAAGCACAAGAATGGGGATGGAAAGCTACAGGTAGCACACAACAGGACTCTTCTTAGGCAGATGGGATGTAGAGAACCCCTTTTGCTTTGCTCAGGTCATGATGGGTTCAGCATCACATCAATAGTTGTGGCCATCACAAACTTGTCTGTGGGTGTGAGCTCATCATAGTGGAACCAAAACTAGCACATGAACTAGGCTGTCATGTTGAATAACAACATGGGTTTCCCCTGAATATCTTCAGAGCTGACAGCCCTCCTCCAAGTATTATAATGGGATGAGTCAGATCCTTAATGATAAAGGAAGGGGAAAAGGTATCATGAAAAATTAAATTGGGTGGTCCTGGAATGTAATGTCCATTCTCCATCATATGGGACATGGGAAGCTGTGGAGCATGAAGGCATCATGGGCCCACATCTGGCAGCCATTTAGGGATGGCCCAGGTGCTTGGGTGCTCTCAGAAGTCTCCAGCAGTATGGGGAATCCACGGAGTATTCTGGGAGTCTGTGAGTGTGCCTGACGGCCTCTGTGAGTGCAAGCTGCGTGTGCCTCCCTCCCTTGCAAGAATAAATGTGTATACTGTTTTCTCCCAGTTGAAACTACATTACTCAGAGATAATTGTATAAGCTAGACTGGTTCTTCCCACAGCCTTTAAAATGCCTGCATGTGGCCAAAGAGTAAGAGGAAAGTGACATTTGTCTTCTCTCTTCTAAACATATTTTCAAATAAGGCTTTCCTCTTGTATATCTCTGTCTCTGTTTTTCTCTTTTGTTTTCCTGACTTATTCTTGTCAATTGTACCATCCAACTGAAAAGTATGATTAACCTTTTTTGGGGGGGAGTTCTGAGGGGGGGTTCATATTATATAAATAACTTACTTTAAGCACATATTTAAAAACAAAATGGCAATTCTCATTCAATACACTTGTATTAAGCTCTACAAATGTCTAGTTTCTTCTAATACATTGCATACACATTAGTCAATAAACTATTAATATTTTGTTTCATGTAAAATTACTTTCCTGCTGGTGTTGCTGCTCTGGAACATATTTAGGGACAGATAAAGACCTTCATGAGAGACAGTTAGTGGCACAAAGCCCAGCTGAGACTCCAGCATGAAAATGTGTATGGCCAGTCTTCCAGTACCAGATTATAACTGCTGTTGGTGGGGGTTAGCTTCATCCAGTCCTATTATCATATACATATTTTCTCAGTTTGTGAACAATAAACTGATGTAATCTGCAAGCCAATCAATATTATTAACACCTTATCCCTGTCTCCATTATATATCTAGTTTGCATCCTTTCCCACTCTTACCTGACAGATAAAGGTTAACTATTTCCCTGTAATAGTAAGGGCTTTGCTTAATGCTCATAGCAAGAGTTTTGAATGCTGACTCCATAGTAGGCTGGTATTATAGCACATAGCTTTTTGCTCTGTGACAGTGACTGAACCATGAATCTAGATAGTAAAATGTTGCAATACAGTGGAATGTGGTAAACACCAGGTGTGCTGGATCACAACTCATCCCCAAATTCTTAGCTTGAGATCACAAAATCCCTAGTTCAAGATAACATTATTTACTCCAGACTATATAAGATGTACATGCTTAAGTTAAGGATAGTTCCTCAAACTCTGGCAAGAATCCTGACTTGTGCAGAGCCCGGCACAGGCTATCACATCCCCGGGACTGAGACACTCCAAGGCCAGGGGAACTATGCAGGGTGGTGACTGCTGCCTAGAGCTGATGTGAAGTGATCATCCTCTCTGCTCTGTCCTATTGCCTGCCTCTGTGAGTATCCTTAAATAAAATTTTGCAAGGGTGAGAACAACCATGAGTACATCCTCTGTTCAAGCGCTGGGAATCTTCTGAACCCAGTAGTTCATTCTAAAACATTCCCAGAGGAAACATTAAACATATTTATTAATTTAACAATATCATCCACTTATTTTCACACATTGCATTGCTAGAATGGAGACAAATACAGGTATGATGACAATAAATTCACTGTACAGGACTAAAACCTTTCTAAGCTTCTCTCAGTTTTCATATCTAAAGTACATTCTTAGGAATTTTAAATAGAAAATAGATCCTCTGAACTGCCTCTCAGGGCTTCTAGGAATCACCTGCTATGGTTCAGGGGAAGGGTGTAATTTTAATGTTTCCAAAAGAAGGAAAATTCACTCCTCAAACTAGTCCATTACCAAAGATCTGTCAAGTCTTTGTTCCTTCACATACCTCTCTGTGTCTGCTAGGCCTTTTCCAGGGAAACAGTTTAGGGAATTAACAGCATAAAGGAGAGAACAACAATAGAAACAACAAAGACCTAATTTAGCCTGGCTCTTTTCATCCTTGCCAGCTTCCTAAATATATTTACAACAGTAGACACAGGTTGATTTGTAGAAGCATTATGATTACCAAGAAAAAGGAGGCATAACACCACAAAAGTAGGGCCTGTACTGGTGATCTGCTTGATTTGTAGTCTTCTGCCTTTGGTGTTAAGCAAGTACCCTGGCTTTCCATTTCCCAAGTAAAAACAGAGAAAAGCATGGATTTCCCCCTTTTATGAGAAAAAAAATGTAGATTTCTCCTTTTTGGCAGAGAAACCTGAGGATTCCCTACATTTGCAAATAGCTCTTCAGGCTGATTGATCTCCAGCCTGCAAGAGCTGTTTGCAAACAGGGCAGGAAGCCCCCAGCCCTGCCTAAAGGGGAAGGGGGAAGGCTAGGCCTTAGACTTTCAGTCAGCCATTATTTAGCTCAGCTCAGCTCAGTTTCACTCTTTGCTCCTGAATCCTGAGCTAAGTGGGGCTTGCAAAGGGCTGGGGTGTTGCAGGTCAAGGCGTCAAGGCTGGGGGCACCAGGCAATGGGGGAGCCAGCTCCATGCTGCTTCTGCTGCAGCTGCCTGCTGTTGGGGGCAGGGATATTCAGACTTGGGTCCCTGGGTCCATAGCCCTGGCAGCTAGGGCCCCCTCCAGCAGGGCCAGGGGACAGGGGCTGGTCCCTGGTTGGGAGTAAGAGGTATGAGTGTGGTGGGGGGCTGTTGTGGGAGCAATGAGGGGCACAAGCAGGAAAGGGGTGTCATGGGGGGAGTGAGTGAGGGTCACCAGCAGGGCTAGGAGAGGGTGCAGGGGGCTTTTAATTTTAAGAAAGAATTTGGGGATTTTATCAAAGAAAATGTGATTTTTTTTATCAGAGAAAACCAGGATCCCTGGTGATAAGAAGGCAAAGTGAGCAATATGTTTTATATGATCTTGAATCTTTTACTCTAGTCATCAGTTTGTAGGAAGTAAAGAGAAGGAGGGGAGCCAAACTATCTGTAGGACTCCAAACATGAGACATTAATAGTCCCATGTCAGGACTCTAAACAGTCACATTCCCCTCAGTTACTACTGGGCCTCAAACTTCTCCTGGTAGTCCCTGACCCAAAACACTGGTTAAAATTTAAATGAAACCATAAGCCCTTCCGCTATAATGACACTCTCATCTCAAAAGCTGTATACCAACTCTTACTCATCTGAGTCCTAGTCCCCTACCATTCTTCAGTCCCTCATTTGCTGTTGCCACACATAGCAAAATCTCAGCCAGTCACCCAGCAGTAGTCATCTCCATCCAGCAGCAGTCATTTCCATCCAGCAGCAAGCTTCTCACTGTTATGTGGCCTCCAGGGCCAGATTGACTGCTCTAGCTGAGTCCCAGGTTTTATGTGCCTCTTAGGCTCACACCTTTCTGACTCCCACAACTACTCACAGGGCTGTTGTTTTTTTGTTTGTGTGTTTGTTTGTCAGAGTTGGGGGTGGGTTGTTTTATTAGACTTGTTGTCTGCCTTCAAGTGAAGCCTACTGCTTCTGGTCTAGCTCTGCCCTGCTGAACTATTACAGTGTAACAAACTCTTAGTTGGTCTAATAACACATATCACCTCTAGCCCGAGTTTTGTCTGACTGTGCTTTTTAGACCAACATGGCTACAACCTATATCCCTGAAACACCTTTGCAATAGGCATTCCTAGTCTCACTCTTTCCCTCTGGCTGACCCTTTTCTGTGTAATTAGCTCAGCATGATATTGTTTCCTCCTCAGGTAACAGGAGCCTTCTGGCTTTCTGTTAGAGAGGTGCACAATTTGGAAAGCATAACATGCTACATATTATATGAAAGATCAGAAATAGTGTAATAGAATGAAAAGGAAGATGACTGGTAAGGAGTACTGTCAGAGTAGTTTAAGTGAAAAATTATTCTACTTCCTTCTTTTCTGCCTCAGGAACAATGATGAAGCACAAGCCATTCTCTCTTAACTTATATTCTTTTTCCTTATTTTTTTTTTGTTTGAAAGTTTGAAAAAGGCTTAAAAATATAGAGGCATTTGAAAATTCATCAAAGAAAAAGAAAAGAATTATGTCCTGTGCTGTAGCTATTTTCTTTTTTTAGCACTGTAAATGAGCAATTTTAATTATTTCCTATTCTTCTCAAGAGAAGAGATGAGGAGAAAGATAGAAATGGATGATTCTTCATTTAAAATTGAATGCAAATATTATGAGAAATGAAGAGAAATGTGTTTAAACAGAAACAACTAATGGATGTGAAAGTAGCAGATACTCATTAAGCAATACTGCCAAAGTTCCACAACAGCCCTTCTATTTATAATTTAGAGACAGCTTGGTTCCAGAATACAGGGAAGTATGGAAATTTATATAAATATTAGGGTTGTATGAAGCTTCAGTAGCTGATTTGATTTGGAGGAGATACAACCTGATTCGGGGACAGAATCTGTGAATCCAAATTGAATCAGGAGAACAATTAAAAACTCCAGATTGATTTGAAGCATTCAAATCAATTCAGAAAAAGATTAAAAAAAGATTTGGCAATTCAGCCATAGATTAAACCAGCAGCTGACGTAGCTGCCTGCAGCTAGTAAGTCTGTTGGGGTTGGGGGAGGGAACAGATATAAAGGAAGAAGGGCTTGGGGCTGGGACAAGCTCCTCAGCAGTGGCAGGGGACCGTGTTACTCAGGAAGAGGGGTGGCAGAACGTGGAATGCAGGCTTAACAGTGTTGGAAGCAGGAGTTATGCCCTGCTGCCATTTGCCCAGCGGGGGCTGGAGGAGAAGGGGGATGTGGGTGCGGCTTACTCCCAATTCACAAAAGAAGAGATTCAAGGGCCAGTCTGAATAATGCAATATTAACATCGATATCTTGGAAATTTGAGCACTGAATCATCCTCGATGGTGCCATGATGATTGACATTGATCATTTTGAGCAAAGTGGCCTCACTGTAGAGGCAGAGAGATCAGAGAAACAAAGGGAAAGAGCTGTGACCCAACATCACCCTAATCTACTTTGTCCTCCTTGAACTACCATGTTTGCAGCAGGACATGCAGATTTTGGATCAGCTTCTTGAGTCGTCTCCAGACTCACTGATGACTTTCCTATTTACTGGAAGACCTCCACCCCTTGTATTGAGGGATTGCTGTCACCACTAATGCTCTGAGAAGAGAGGAGAAATAAAATCTAGCTCTGAATGAAATACAAGAATTTCTTGGGAAAAAATAAATCAAAAGTAGCAAGAAAGCTATTTCATGCAATTGATAAAAAGTGATGTACTTTCTGTTTAAAGTTTTGCCATATTTTCTTCTTCAAAGCATGTAGAACCTTTGGGCTCAGGAGCGGTCCAGGAGTGGTGGGGAAGAGGGGCACTCCCAAAGCTGCTAATTAAAGCTCCCAGAGCATTATGTGTATCAGCATCCCTGTGCTGAAAAATGTTAGGAAGGGAGCTTTAACTAAAGCTTGTTGAATGAGGTTTAGTTAAAGTGCCCCTGCTGCCATTTCTCAGCATTGAGACTCTGATACATGTGACGCTGGAATCTGCTGGTGTGCAGTAATTACCACACTCTGGCAGACTTGATTAATTCAATCTGCTCTGACCCACTATATTTACAGCACATCAGAGCATCCTTGCTGCACAAGTATAGGTGGCCCCTGATTTTTAATTGGACACTATTTTGAGGGTGAGTTAGAAGAGGAGTGAGTAATAGAATCAGGAAAGATAAGGAAAAGTAAAACTGTATTAACTTAAAGACCTGATTCTACAACTTCTATTAGTGCTGAGTATCACCTGATTCTCCAGGTCCATTTTGGCTTCAGTGGGAATATTTCTGGAGTAAGTTGCTCTAAAGTGTTAATAAAGATGAAATAACCTGTTCTTTAATTACTGTTTGTCTTTGCAAAAATAGCAACATTTAGCAGTTCCTATCACCCTATGCACGATGTGAACAAGTTGTCAGGTGGGATGAGATATATATGCAGCTGTAGCTGCATATAGGATTTACCTGTGAATCTCATTAAAATGAGATACAGAATGTTACACAGGTGACTTGGATGTCTAGAACTCGCATAAATGTCACTTATGCATTTCAGCAGCAAAATAGATCTCTGTCAATAAGAGTGAAAAAAACACAGATGCTGCACAAGGTCACAAAGTGAGACTATTCCAAGTTGAAAATATGACCTAGCTTCCTGAGCACTATTTTTCTACTCAGTATAAAGTACAAATAAAGTAGAGCACCTAACTCTTGTATGCACCTTTGAAATGTATCCCCTAAAGTCCTAACAAATTATGGCTCTGACATAAAATCCATCAGGAGTCTTTCTACTGTACAGTCTCAACTTGCTCTGTGCAGATGATTCACATATGAAAGGGTTCTGTTTAAGTTCATTTGTTTTGTGTTATTATGATTCATTTTTAATAACTAAGGCTTCCTGCAGATGTTAAAAAAAAAAGAAAACCTATCGTCTAGTGTGACCAAACTTCCCCATAGTTTGGTGTCATCAGCTCATTAGCTAGTCTGCTACTGCTGTCTGAATCCAGATTGTTTATAAATATGTTAAAAAGTAGTGGTCCAAGTACAGAACCCTGGAGGATGCCACTGGTCACCATGCACCATGTGACATAGTAATATTGGGGATCAGACTCGATGATCTATTGAGGTCCCTTCTGACTCTAGCATCAATGAATCTATGAAACAAGTTCTTTACCAGAAGCAGTAGCATGTTACTTCAACCTGGGTCTGCACCATCTGTATAGATCAGGTGCTTAAGCAGGGCTTTTTGGCACTTTTAGCTAAAGCTGATTTAATCATCTATTTGAGGACAGCGCCAAAAAAGCCCCATTAAAGTTCCCAATCTATATATACATTGGGTGAACCAGGTCCAACTAAGATGCTGCCTCTTCTGGGCAGGCACATGGCTCTGTGCAGGAATGTTTAAAATAAAGTGTTTTTTTTGTGGGGGGGCGGTTGTGTATGTATGTGAGGGGGGTGTTCACTGGAAGCAGTCTAAAGGTGCAGTCTTGACACACTGAAGTTAGTGACTCTTTGTGTGGCCCCAGTCCAGGAAAACACTGTAACTTAGCAAAGCTCTTTAAGCACAGTGGCAGTCAATGCAAAAACTCATATGCTTAAAATTGAGCATAAGTCTTCATGGATTGGGGTACAAGAAGAGTAGCATATTGATGCATATCCAAGCCTCTGACTTGGTCTCCCATTAAGAATTTATGGTCAAACTGAGGAACTGTGGCTTTGACAATCTCATGGTCTGATGGCTTGGGAACTAGTTCTGTGGTCAGACCCAAAGAGTGATAGTTGATGGAACTATGTCAATATGGTGCACGGTGACCAGTGGCATTCTCCAGGATTCTGTACTTGGACCACTACTCTTTAACATATTTATAAACAATCTGGATTCAGGTAGTAGTAGCAGACTAGCTAAATGTGATGATGACACGAAACTATGGGGAAGTTTGTTCACATTAGAGGATAGGTTGCTGATTCAGGTCAACTTGGATAGGCTTGCAAGGTGGGTGGATCAAAACCCGATGGCATTCAACAGTGAGAAATGCAAGGTGCTCCACCTTAGGGGGGAAAAAATCCACATCATACTTATAGACTCTGCAGGGCTACACTTACTAGCACCACAACTAAAAGGGACTTGGAGGTCACGATTGACCACAAGATGAACATGAGACACCAATGCAATGCTGTAGCTGGCAAAGCAAACAAAACCCTGATTTGCATCTATCAATGCATTTCAAGCAAGATGCAGGAAGTCATCTTCCCACTGTACTCAGCCTTGTTGAGGCCACAGCTGGAGTAGTGCATTCATTTCTGGGCTCCACAATTTAGCAAGGACATGGAGAAGCTTGAGAGAGTCCAGAGGAGAGCCGCATACATGATCAGAGGACAAGAGAACAAACCTTATGAGGAGAGGCTAAGAGAAGTGAAGGGGGGGGGGGTTGGTGGCAGCCTATGAGTATATAAGGGGTGTGTACTAGGAACTGGGAGAATATCTGTTCACTAGGGCACCCCAAGGTAAGGCAAGGTCTAAGGGTCACAAAGTCCAGAAAGACTATTTTAGGCTTGATGTAAGAAAAAAACTTCTTTACCATCCAAGTACCCAGAGCCTGGAATAGATTCCCCACAGAAGTGGTGCAAACACCAGCTCTGAACACCTTTAAGATACACCTTGTTGCTTATCTTGGTGCATTTGATATCATATCAAATGATCCCAGTAGACTTCCTCCCCTTGGGCAGGGGGCTGGACCAAATGATCTTGCAAGGTCCCTTCCAGCCCTAATTTCTATGAAATCTATAATGCACTCTAATCCTTGTAATAAAGATTATTCTTGCTAAGGAAATGTTTAACACATAGCAACCCTTTATGGTACTCCTTGTGCAATAATGTTGTGGAAAAGAAAACTAAATTTATATTTGCATCAGCTAGAAAAATATCCCTGAGAAACTGAAAGGGTATTGTTTTTTATGTGTAGCTCTTATAACACACTAAATAATGTATACTATTTATTTAGTTTTTAATATACAATGAAGCTTATTTGTAATATGTTTTAATGGAGTATATAAATTTCAATTCTCTGTACTGTAAAATGTACACAAAATGTCCTCCTTCTGTAATAACACTCTGCAATAATGTAATAGAACTGTCAAAACTGGAAACAGTGGAGGATGTATTCGTAAGGATTTCACCACTGCAAATCAGGTTTTTCTGTCTTGTACCACCAATCGACTTCTGCCTGTCACTATTAGAAGAATTAAATCTATCTGAAACTCATTTTCTGCATTCTGAAGTAGGATTCAGTAGAAATAAAAACTACTCTTAATTCTGAACTCTCTTGAAACTCCTTCATGGCAATGGAATGACAGTTGTACCAGTCTAAAAGGGTAGAAACATATTTCTATGTTTGCCAGCATTTCAGGGAATAAATCCAAAATAGGCATAGATTTACATGCAGAATCTCAAACTAGAGAACCCTTTCTATTTGATTCTTGGATGATTTTTTTGTTTTAATTATTTTTGGTTAATTATTTCATAATTTAGTAACCGTTATAACAATGAATAGCTACACATTTGTCTGGCAATTGTTCTTTAATAGGGTTCCTGCCTGAGAGGCCTTGTGGCTTCAGGAAGGATGTCCAGCTCATCAACTTTAGGAGAAATGCCAGGAACATAATTCTAAATTGTACATGGCTTTCGTTGACAAAAGCATTTGATACAGTCAGTTCGGAAGGCCTTTGGAAGATCATGGCAAAAATTTGTTTCCCAGAGAAATTAATTGCAATGGTTCAGCAATTCCATGATGGCACATTCACTTGCTTTGTGGATGATGGTGAGTCATCTGAACCATTCCCAGTGACGAATGGAGTCAAGCAGGACTGTGTGTTGGCCCCAGCCCTCTTCACTATGATGTTCTTTGCCATGCTTACAGACCCTTTTTGTGACTGTGACACTAGGATTGACATCAGCTACTCAGAATTGACTTCGGATTGACATCAGAACTGATGGCAAGCTCTTCAATTTGAGGAGACATGCTAAGACAAAGGTACAGGAAGTGATTTTTCATGATCTTCTGCTTGATAATGACTATTCCCTGAATGCCATATCTAAGCCTGCAGTGAAGTATGGACCGTTACTCTTCCACTTGTGAGAATTTTGGTCTCACAATCAACACTAGACAGAAGTGATGCACCAAACAACACCAGGAAAGCCTTACATGGAGCCTACCATCACGGTAAATGGCCAAACCCTCCAGGCATTGGACAAGTTCACCTATCTTGGCAGTACACTGTCATGTGCAGTTCACATCAATGATGAAACCAATGCCAGAATTGACAAGCAACCATAGTATTTGGCAAACTAAAAAAAAAAAAATGTGCCAGAGAGCAGAGGCATCAGTCATTAAATCAAACTGAAGGTCTGCAAAGCCATTGTATTGCTAATCCTAATGTACACATGTAAAACCTGCAAGAAAAAAAACCCTATTTTTTCTTTGTTACTCAGCCATGGATTTTCTGAGCCTCTATGGAGTCTTTCCCTCTTCTTTTATATCTTTTTCCTAGGCTAGATCTGTCATAAGAGGTATGGAAGAGATATATAATACAATGCAGTATGGAACAGTTATATAAAAACCACTGTCACATCCTAAAAAAAGGACTTCAGTGTCACCATTCATTTGTTCTGCAGTACATCACCAGCCCATCTCATTCAGTACTTATTTGTTGATGTATACCTATACTTAGGTACTTTAGGGTCTCCACCCACTTTAGCCAACTGTAATTTCTTCTTTTGACCAAATCCTCTATCTCTTTGACTACACAGGCATAATAACTGAAACCACCTCTGAGTCAGGACTTACTTTTATCTTGTACTTTTCTATTCAGAAAATAAGGTTCTTTGCCTATAATTTAATGTAGACCATAAGTTAAGAGAATCTCATACTTACTTGTGGATTCCTGCCAAACAGAATGTGGAGGAAGTGTGCACAGACAGATAGCACAAATATGTAGTAATGAACTACCACTGACAAAAGTTAAGGGATGCCCATTATAAAAAGATGTAAATTATAATTACTGTGATTGGATTGACCTTGCAAATTCCTTTTGTTATTTTTGCATATTATTCTGATACATTTAATATAGATATGTAAAATGTGCAAAGTTGTTTGGACATTTTTTTTTTTTTCCAAGCAATGCTCTGGTATAATTGTGATTTAAAACTTGTGGTTCCATATTTTGTGTCTACATTTGTTGTGGAAAGGTACGGAAGGAAACATAATTTTGAGCAGCTATGAACTCTAGTATTTGCTTCCATCTCGTAACCAATATAAACAGGCTTAGACAGTCACAGGGCTTCTGCCAGCTGCAAAAATCAGAGGTTCTGCTGTGTTTCTGTTCATCAACTACATTCAAAGATTGGTTGTCATAGGACCAGCCAGTGCAAGGCTTTCTGGCAGTTCTAGAAAAGGTAAGATAATGAATTTTTAGAACCTTTGACAAATTAAAAATATAGGGGTGAAATTCTATTATCATTGATGTGCCTAAATGGCAGATTTCTTCCTGTGTAAATAGCTTCTGTGGCACTTATGCACTTTGCAGTTCTCACCCTTACTCCTGAAGTGTGGATGCATTAAGTGTATGCGCATAAACTACACATTCTCAGTGGGCACATCTACACAAATGGCCAACTGTGCAGTTGTTACTGTGCAGTCCTGGAGGTGCAGAGCTCATTTCTAACTCTATTGTGCAGTAGCAATGAGTTACTGCACATTAGCTTGATGCTACTGCGCAGTAGCACCATCATAAGGGTTTTGGCTACATCCTTGTATCTCATCACTATGGCACTATGGCAATGTAGCATCTTGTGTAGATGCAGCCTGCGTGGCTAGGCAGCACTATTTTTGAAACTGACTCCCTGGACAACCAAGACAATAAGATACATGAGATCAAGAGGAAGAGAACAAGCTAAAGGTTATGTGACTGAGTGAGATGAATACTGCTCTGGCAGGAGCAGGCTCCGGGTAATTGCTCTTTATGAGACAGATACTCCCCCACTACTCTTTTACCCATTGACTGTTCAATACAAGGGACCATTACTCACCTCCCTAAAGAGCACTGGGTAATTCATGGAAGCACATGCTGGGAATATAGGATGATAGGAATAGGATCTATTTCAAATCGTAGTGGGTGATTGGAGGTCCTATAACTGTGCTCTCTCCCTTCCTGGATGAGTGCCCTAACTACTGAACTGTTAGGGCTAAAATCTATTTAGTTAGTAAATCCAGCCACTGAAATAATATGTGATATGGTGATTAACACTTACTTTTTCTGAAATCCAAGACTAAATAAAAAATTGCATTGCTGGATTTATTTAATTGGACCTTACGGCTAGTACAGAAATGCTATGTATAATACCTCTAAAGCATTATCAATGGACCATGATAGAGTATACATTATTAAATGTAAAAGTCATAACAAAATTCTAAATGATTTCTACTGAATAACAACTAGTTTGAAAACGCAGAAAAGACTCCAATCCTGAAAGTTAGAAAGTGACATGTCTACATTCAGTTTTGGAGTAACTCTATGAAACTGAATGGAGTTTCTCCAGGGATTAATGTGTCCCAAGATGTTATTTATTTTTTCCATATCTTTTATTTATCTGACTGCACAATTTCCCCATCCATTCCCAGTGTTGTCAGAGTTAGTTATATTTCTGTAATGCTCAAACTGAATTATGTCTGCACCCACCTTTGTCATTTAATGGAGAGAGACAAGCACCGTTTTACATAACTGTGTACCCAACTCCTCATTTTGAAACATTACAGTGGCATAAAATATAGCAAAATACTGTGGAAAATTAGGACCTATATATTTTCAAACTGGTGCAAATTTGTGTTTGTAGTAAAGAAAATCATTAGTAAATTATATGAAAGTGTAGCATAATGTGTTACAAGATTAAGTGACTTTTGTGAGAACCAGAAACATAATTTGCTTAAGAAAACAACTAAAAATGTATTGAAAAGTAGGAAAATAAAACTGGCAAGGGCATCCTCAGTCATCAAGGTAAGTCTCTTGATATTACAGGCAACAATATCAGATCACCCCATTTATAAATTGATCAGCTTCTGAATTAAAAGCAAGATGGGTGTGGGGGAGTGGATGGGATTGTTGTTTGCTTTTTTGCCCACTACTTCAGTTGGAAGTATGGTCTCTGCACTGTTAGTTAGAAATCTCATTCCAGTTTCCAGTAAAAATGCAAATATATTTCAACCATTACATTTTAAGTTTTTTGAAATAAAAGTTTTGTCTGTTTGTTTGGTTTTACCAGTAATATGCTTTAACTGATAATGAAAAGAAATTGGCCAATTATTTGATTATGTTATGGCATTTGAGGGGAAATATTATGGAAAAAGAAAGGAAGTAAAATGTGATAAAACAAGACACAGCTTCTAATAAGATCTATTTCCTGGCTACTGTTTTTAGGTTCATTTATAAATGCCAAAGAAAATTACAGGGGTGTAGGTTGTAGCCGTGTTGGTCTAAGGACATAGGCAGACAAGGTTTCTTGGGTGAATCTGATATCTTTTATTAGACCAACCCAAATAGTTGTAAAATAATTATTAAGCAAGCTTTCGGGTTCAAAAACCCTTTGTCAGGCAAAGGAAGTTTCAACAGTTGGTGTGTGCTCTTTCTGGATGGAATGAAAAGTCTTTTCTCTATAGCTCATTTCTGCAATTGCAGCACAGTATGGAAACTCAATTAATGGTGAAAACATTTTATTGTAAAATTCTTAGAGAATAGGATGCAGAACAACTCCAGAATGAATCCCCAAATAATTAAGCTAACGAAGCATTATTGTGTATAGCGATAGCAAAAAGGAATGCAAAACTCTAGAACTCTTGGTTTAGAGTTGATACCTTTTATTGAACCAATAAGAAATTGGAAAAAAAAAAGCTTCTGTGATAGCAGTCATTTGTGAGGATTAGAACTTCTCAGGAAACAGTGTTCTTGCCTTGCAACATTTGAAGATAAAAGAAAACAACACAAAACAAAACAAAAATCCAAAACCTAAAACCTAAAACCAAAAACAAAACCCCTTCCATTCTGTATGAGGATAAAATCACAGAGGGAAAAAAAACCGATAGGGTCATGACAGAAGTAAAGTATGATCTTGGGTTAGGAATTTATCTGGCCCTGAAAGAGACAGGTAAAGTAATTCCTCATTCTTATGTGAATGCCCCATCTACCATCCTTGTCACTATTTTGAGTTGGGAATCTATTGAAACCTGTTCCACCATTGTCTCATCCTATGTAAAAAGCATCCTGAGATATATATGCGCATACTGACACACATTAAGAAGCATATAGATGCTGTATTGAGATATAGTATGCACACACAAATACACATATGTACTGACAAGCATCCTATTACAACTAGGAACTAAATCCTAGTTGTAAGAAATCCTTTCTGATAAAAATGTGGTCACACCTGGTACATTCTTGTAAATGTGGGGGCCAAGAAATGGGCCGGAATGGAGCCGCCAATGGAGAAGAATTAGGCACAGCACGCATAGTAGTTGCAAAGAAAAAAACTTTGCTTACAAGCTGCGATACAGGGACTTGCATTGAGGTATGCGGCGTAGGTACGCTTAGAAGAGTTGCAAACAGAAATCAAAACTCTGTGGCACAGTAGGGTACGGGGTACGTCGGGAATATGTCAACAGGGAGCCGGTGGTTGATCAGGCCCCAATGTGGCTCCGGGGTACACGTAAGGATCTCTTTGAGCATGCAAAACTCTCCTCCGAGCATCCAGGCTCTCCTCCAACTTGGGCGGGTACCTCCCAAGCCTTTTGTACGGCCAGCGAGCCAATTGCTAATTGCATAATTAGCATAATTAGCATAATTAGCATAATTATTACATATGCATAATTTACACTAAGCCCAATCAAAAGCATGCACTCAACAGTGTAGCTGCAAGCTTTTGGGGGGAGCTGATTTTGCATGAAAGACTCTTTCCCGCCGCAGGGGAAATCCTTGCACCGGGTACTCGCAATGTGCTAACACACAGCTGTGCTGAGGCATTTTTTAACCATTTAGCTCTAACAGTAAAAAGTTTAGCTTTGCCACATCTGTAAATTCCAACAGATAAATTTAATTGAAAAATTCCCAATTAGCTTGTATAGAGCTCTAAAAACCACAAGTACTTCACAGAAGTATATTTATGAAAAATTGAAAGTGTGAGATATAAAACGTCACTGTATTTTGCATCCAGGCTATACTGTATAAGGAGATTGCAATGTAAGAGAATTTAGTGGCTATCTAAGGGTGAAGGCAAGAAAATTGGGAATTTGTTACATTGCAGCAACAGAAGTATAGAGTTAAATTATTAGAATTTTCCAGACTTAGAAGAATTGCATACCTGCCTCTGAAGGACAGGAAACAACTGACTTTATTTAGCTGAGGAAGTCTTTCAGTTTCTAGTCGTGAAACTGAAATTATTTCAATGGTTGTCCTATACTGTTTATGGAAGTATCCCTCAATTTTTTGGACCCACGGATTACTACCAACCCCTAAACTGCATACTTACCATCAACTTTTAAATAAAGAGGAGAAGGTGAAAATTGCCGTGGTGAGATTTACAATTTTCCTCTGTGGCCTCACATAGGTCACAGTAGGTGAACCACTGATTTAAAACATAGTCTAAAGCATATTTAGATTATTTTAGGGCAAATAATAATTCATAGCAGTAGATGGAAGTATTTCTGCACCTAGCTTTTTACAATAGTTAAAATGAAGCAGAAGGTTTTCAATATGTAGAAAGAGGTCTTTCAACTTTTTTTGCTAACTTTAAAGAAAAATGGGCAATGCAGTAGAGGGTGTGTATTTGTTTCATGGTTTTACTAAAGACTTAAGTCTGCTCATAGACTTACATTCTGACTTCATATCTCAAAAACATGAACATACAGGGAAGGATTTAAGAAAAATATTTTATGGTGGAACTGGTATCTGTATAATATAACTTTTACCAGCATCTAGCAATGCGACTTTTCTTAATAAGGTAATTGAGGTTTTCTTACATTTCCCACTTTGACCTTCTTCCAAAAGCAGAACACTGATTCTGTTACATTTGGGTAGAATTAACAAAATATGTGGTTTTTTTTTTTTTTACAACCTCTTAGTTCTGTTTAAAGCATCAGATATAAACTGGGTGACAAGATACAGCTTAGTGGAAAATTTGGTTTCCACATTTTAAGTTGCTGTGGGCAGAACCATTCTTGGTTTTACTTGAAATTAAAGTTTAACATTCATTAAACAAACATCTCATATATTTTCAAAGTAGGATTAGAAGGAACTAAACTTCATCAAGTCTTTCAGAGACTCAAGACATTTGTATAATATTCAAAATAGGTTTGTTTCCATATTGGGTTTTAAAAATGCATGCATTTTAATTGTACATGACTTTGAATAGTATGAACAATTCATTTAGTACAGATTAGGAAGTAGTTTAATTCTGTTGCCTTTTTCTTTTGCTGAAATTAGTGAAGAGATTCTAAGTGACCTGTAGTGGCCATATACTGTTATTTCCAAGTTCTCTGGCTTTCTCTAAAATCACAGAAGACCCATAAGATCATCCTAATTGTTTTATTACTGGTACAGTGGTACCTCCGTACTCGTCGTTAATTGGTTCCGGGAGGCACAACAAGTACCAAAAACAACGAGTACCAAACAAACCCTTTGTTTCCGCTGGAAAGGGTAGCGAGTCACGAGGCAAGCGACACCGACAAGTTCTAGCTTGCACATCGAGTACCAAACAAACGACGAGTACCGGGACAAAATTTTCGCGTCAAAATGTGTCGAGTACCAAATTTGACGAGTTTCAAGGCAGTCGAGTACCGAGTTACTACTGTATTTATATGTTAATGGCTTATCCAATACTATTTTGGAGTTTCTCAGTACCCACCATTTTGATTCAGAATGCTATTTATTTAGGTAAAGCCGCAGATGGAGTACTGTGTCCAGTTCTGGGCACCGCACTTCAAGAGGGACGTGGACGGCCTCGAGAGGGTGCAGAGGAGGGCTACTAAAATGATATG
>JAGPOW010003316.1:74812739-74834597 GCA_030014935.1 Caiman crocodilus
GAGCAGGTTTAGGTTGGACATTAGGAAACACTACTTCACAGTTAGGGTGGCTAGGATGTGGAACCAGCTTCGTAGGGAAGTTGTTCTTGCTCCTACCTTTAACACCTTCAAGAATAGATTGAATGGGTACTTGGCTGGGGTCCTGTGACCCTGGCACTAGTTCCTGCCATTGGCGGGGGGTCAGACTATATGGCCTGCTCTAGGCCCCTTCTGACCCTAGATACTATGATACTATGATATTATGAACACAGGGCGTCAAGGGCTTACACCAAGGCTAAAGCCCTTGACTTCAGAAGGGCCAACAATGAGTTTAGCAGACTACAGGGGGAGGCACTGAGGGCCAAGAAGATAGAGGAGATGATAATAGTCCCTGAGAGAAGCAAAAGGGGTAAGAGTTCTCAGAAACCCCCTTGGCTTAGCAAGGGCATTCAGGAATGCCTGAGGACTAAAAGGGTGGAGTACAACCAGTGGAAGGGAGGACCTATCACCAAGAACGAGTACTCCTCCTTGGCCCATGAGTGTAGGAGGGCTGTTAGGAGGGCCAAGGTAGAGATGAAACTCGGGCTAGCATCCAGGATTAAAGACAACAAAAAGTCCTGTTTCAAGTACACTGGGAGCAAGAAGAGGGCACCAGGCAATGTAGGGACCCTGCAAGATGCAAATGGTAATCTTGTGGCTGCTCCAAACAAGAAAGCTGATCTTTTTTAACAGTTTCTTTGCCTCTGTTTGCTTGAACAGGGACCAGGACATCCCACCTACCAGAGGTAGGGGCAATCTTTGGGATAGCTCTGTCAGGCCTTCAGTCAGTGCAGATGTAGTTAGGGATCTTCTGGAATGGCCAGACATTTTTAAATATGCAGGTCCAGATGCCCTCCACCCAAGGGTGTTGAGGGAGCTGGCAGGGGTCATCATGGAGTCCTTGACCCAACTGTATGAGCATTTATGGTCATCTGACCAGGTGCCGGGGGATTTGAAACTGGCTAATGTGGTCCCAAGTTTCAAGAAAGGGAAAAAGGAGGACCCAAGTAACTATAGGCCTATAAGCCTCACCTCAGTCCTAGGGAAGATCTTGAAGAGAATCATCAAGGAACACATCTGTGGGGGGTCTGCAGGGGAGATCATGCTTAAGAAGGCCTTTGACACTGTCTCTTACCCCATCCTCATCAATAAATTAAGTTACTGTGGCATTGATGCCTACACAGTTGGTTGGGTAAAAAATTGGCTGATGGGGCACACCCAGAGAGTAGTGGTGGGTGGGTTGTACTCAGCTTGGAGAGATGTGAGCAGTGGGTTACCCCAGATCTTAGTCCTAGGGCCCACACTGTTTAACTTCTTCATCAGCAACTTGGATGAGATGGTGGAAATCATAAAGTGGGCAGATGAGAATAGGATGGGGTTCAACATAGACAAATGCAGGGTGCTGCACCTTGGGAGAAGGAATCCACAGCATGCATACAGGCTGGGGAGCTCCCATCTTGAAAGCACAGAGGCGGAAAGGGATCTTGGAGTCATTATTGACTCCAGATGAATGTGAGCCACCAATGCCAGACCACAGCCAGCAAGGCCAGCCATACCTTGTCATGTATCCAAAGGTGCATCTCAAACCAGCCCAGAGAGGTGATGCTCCTCCGCTATGTGACTTTGGTCTGGCCACAGTTGGAGTACTGAGTCCAGTACTGGGCACCACACTTCAAAACAGATGTGGCCAGTCTGGAGAGGGTTCAGAGGAGGACCACATGCTTGGTGAAAGGGCAGGCCTTATGAGGAGAGACCGAAAGACCGAACCTGTTCAACCTCAGGAAGAGGAGGCTGAGGGGGTACCTGGTGGATGCCTACAAACTCATCAGGGGAGATCAACAACAAATAGGCAGAGACCTTTTTCTCCCCAGCATCTCCTAGGGTGACAAGGAACAATGGTAATAAGCTGATGGAGAATAGGTTTAGGTTAGAGATCAGAAGACAATATTTTACAGTTAGGGTGGCCAAAATGTGGAACCAGCTTCCCAGGGAAGTGGTCCTTGCTTGTACCTTGGGCAAATCTAAGAGGAGGTTGGATGATAACCTTTCTGGGGTCTTGTGAACCCAGCATTCATTCCTGCCTGTGGCAGGGGGTCAGGCTAGATGTGATCTGTTTAGGTCCCTCCTGACCCTAGCTACTATGGAAATATGAAACTATGAGAATCTGTTAATAAACAGAGATACTTGTTGGACACACTTTCAAAAATCTCAGATACATTTTATTTAAGACATTATCTAAGATGTACTAAATAAACCTTCTTAGTGATCAGTTCCATAGTAAAGTCCTGATGAACTACTGCTGAGGGATTTGAAACATAATGCCACTGTGTGTGTGTAGGCTGTGGGGGGGGGGAGGTGTGAATGGGGTTGGGGAGGCAGGTCGGGATGGGGGCTTCCTTAAAGGAGAATCAGTTGGATCAACTCTGCATTCTTTAGGCTGGTTTTAGGCTGGATCAGGCAGGCATATCTCACCAAATCCACATCTGTTTATCATAATATTTCCATAATATTGAACTTTATTTCAATTATGAAAAGTAAATGGGATTAGTCACTGCTTCATAAGAAGCATAAATGAGCATAAACGAGATAAATAATAATTATTACAGGTTCAGACAGATATTCAGGCCCCCACTCTAACTCATGGTGCTTTACATAAAGTGCCATGAGGTACAGCACCTCCCTGACCAAACAAAATTTGCCTGTTGTGTCTGGAAGGATCCAGCCTTCCTGCATTGGCCCTCTTAGGCAGCAGGTAGGGGTGCTCCAGGACCCTCTGAGGAGGCTTCCAAACCACCCCTGTCCTCAGGACTATCAGCACTATCAGCAGGGAGGGAGGGAAGAGGGAGAGGAGAAGAGGGAAGCCATCAGCCCCAAGCTGCTGGCTGGGCTTTGTCTACCCTGAGCTGGAGGAAAGGTGTTTATCAGAGCCCCCACCTTACAGCCCCACCTCCAGCTCAGCTGGGTTACCGGTAGGGAGTAACCTGCAAGATGAGGGGGCTCTGATCCATGCCCAACCCTTTTAGTTCCAGGGCATGAAAGCCCAGTCAACATCTCAGTGCTTGCTTTTCCTCCCTCCCCTCTCCCTCCCTGTTAACAGCCTTGAGGGTGGAGCTGGACTGAATCAGCACAGTCCCCAGTATGTGAAAAATTAACTCTAGGAAACACAAGCTCTCTCTCACAAGCAGAGCACCTTGTCTAATACCTCATTTGAGGAGGCTTCATTTCTTTCACAGTCAGTCTTTTTAAAAGTGCTCTACAACCATGCACCTACGTCATGGAATGGCTATAGAGCACTTTTGGGTGCCCAATCACACAAAAAATGTAGCTTTACTACATTTATCAAAGTTTCTCTGCCTAAGGACCTAATACAAATTACTTTGAAGAAAATGGGAAAACATGCTTATGGTTCTGGATCAGGACAAAACTTCTCTTGAATGACCTAGAGTTTTAAGTTGTTAACTTTAAGTTAACTTTAAGTTAAGACCTAAAGTTTTAATTGTGTGAAAAACAGGAATGTCATTTCAAGTTCTCTGTCTAAATGGTAATTTTAACAGGTTTTCTTCTAAATGAAAAATCTTCCAAAATTTTCAACTAGGATGTTATTCTTTATTCAGTCTCCTTCATTTTTAAAGTAAATGTAGTGTTCCTGAATGGTGCTTTATTTAGAAGCTATGAAGATAAAATATCCTTGTTCTACCCAAAGAATAAGGATGACATGAGTGATAGCCGTTGAAACCTCTCTATGCCACATCCATCCTTTTTCAAAGAGAACACTATTAGGTATGATAAAGCAATTCAGTTTTCCTATCTTAGACTTACCTATCATGACTGACAGGAAGATAGACAGTTATTATCCATGATGGTACCTGTCCCCTGAAAAAAAAATTAGTTGAGAAAGACCACCAGCTCATTTCAAACAAACCGTTAAAGAAGCATGATGTACTAAGTCACTGTCACCAAGTGTAACTGTTGAACTGAAGAATAAAGTCCACTGCTGAAATCTTGAGTGTTTCTTACTTTACACTGTCTCTTAAAATGCTTGTGTGTAGAGCTGTTGGTGCAAAAAAGATTACCATACTTCCATTCCAAGGACAGCTGTAGTTAACTGGTACAGCAAGGTGACACCTATGTGTACCTCTATCTGTAACAAAAGCAATAGGGAATAAAAAGCAATTCATAAATATAAAATAATGTTGCTATTGGATCTAAGTGAATTCAGATGAAAAACCTATTTAAATACAGTGTGTGGATATGTTAGACAACAATTTCCCTTTTGAATTCTGTAAGTAAATTTCTATTATATATAGAAATATGTTATAAAATATATTTAGCACGTTAAAAATTTCAGTTTAAAATCCTATTCACATTCACGTTATGAGGAAGAACTTTAGAAGTTTGTATATTCTCTAATGTACAGTCAATAAAGCTCAGTTCATAATTTAAGGAATCTTGGTGGTCTTCAAGGCATAGTTAGCTAAGCTAAGAAATATCCGATTCTTAGCTTTCTTTTAAATTTAGATTGCTTTCACATTAAAATATTAAGAACGTGTAGCATTCTTTATCTTATTCTATGCATTGGTTAGGGTAATGTCTGCTGTGATACTTAGGGTTGATTTTTAAATCACACTTAACTAGCCTGAGCTTCATGAGACACTCTTCTGTAACTATAATATACCTTTTAGCTCTCAACAGAAGGTTTCAGATTGTAACTGGAAACCATATAGGAACTGATTTGTGGATGTGTCTCTCTTGAACTAATTTCTGCTTACGGTAAATAAAAGAAAAACATGGATATAAATGGCACAGAGGTCAGTGAAATGTGGAATTACAGTTGGCAAATTTCCTTTTCTTGAGACTGCAGGCCTCCATGATCTCCAAATACAAATTGGAAAAGAATAGATTATAAAGAAAGCCTAAGTGGGGTTGATGTCAGACGCCAAAGTTCATACAACCTACTAAGGGGTCAGGGCATTCTTCAGCCAGTGGTCCATATGTAGTTAATCAATGCGTATGGACTTAATGACGATAAGCTAGGTGTAGTTTTAGATATATTTCAAAATTGCTACTGATTTCTCAAGGTCATAACGCCTGTGAAACTCAAAAAGTCTTTTGTACTTTGTAGACTCACTCAGCTTTTTATGCAGCACTGTTTCTTTGGTCATTACAGAAAAATGGACTTTTTCACACACATACACACTTCTTTTATTTCCATTTAAAAAAAAATAAAGCCAAGTTATAAAGACATTTCTGAGCCCCTCTGAGTCTTTAAAGGTCATTGGATTAGTTCCTTAAAAGTCAAAATGGACAGTGATGGATAATTTTATTTTAACAATTATATTTGGTATTTTGTAGAAGTGGCAATAAAAAATACACCCCCCCACCCAAAATACCTAACAACAACAACACGTGAAAGATAGATTGCAGTTTATGGATTTTTTTTGGTTTTAGAATTTAAAATATGCTAATTAACTTGTATTTCGTTATGAGGTGTTTTTGTTTATTAATTTGTTTGTCTCTTGTTTGTTTGTTTTTCAACCCTATTGGCTATCAGACATTTACAGATGAAACTTTAAGCAGTCACTGCTTTAGATTGACAAATGAGTTTAGACTACATTATAAATTGGTAAGTTTATTTCTTTTAAGGATTCATAACTAAATTTTGCTTTTAATAACTCTCTAATATGTTATTCCAAGCTTTCCATTTTTCCTGACATTTTTCTTGACCTTATGGGTATATATTGATTTAACTAACTAGCTCTTAACATGTTTCCTACAATATTTGTATGCTTTTGAATCTGTTGCATTTTTTCCCAATATAATTCCAAACAATATTCATTCTTTTTCTTTTTTTAAAACTTTCAACTGAAATGCCTACTAGGAATTTTACTGTTTTTAATTGTGGAGCAGTTTCTCTGTTTGTCCATTTGGTACACATATTCAAAGTGTCAACATTTTAAAATAATTCACTTATTTCTACAATATAAAAAATTGAGCAAAAGAGGAAATCTGGCCATGTTGTAATGGTCTCTGTATGGAATTTCCCCATCCTTAAAATGAGGATCATTCACAGATTCACAAATCTTAAGACTAAAGGGACCATTATGTTATTTATACAACAGTAGCCAGAGACAATCATTCCATATTTCTTGTGTCAAGACCATATTTTGCTTCTGAGCTACAGAAAAATATGCAGGATAGGTTTAAACAGTTCAGTTAATTCAGAAGCCATTACAATTCCTTGTAACTTGTTCCAATGATGATATTCTTATTGTTAAAAATTTCTAACCAGAATTCAGCTGACTTCAGAATCTAGGCATTGCATCTTTTAAAACTTTTTTTCTACTTTTTTAAAGAGTTTTCTACTGCCAGGAGTCATCTTCCATATGGGTTTCTACAGACCACAATCATATTACCGCTAAACTTTGGGTTGGCTAAGGATTTAAGGAAGCCCCAAACTTTCCTACTTGGTGGCCACCTACCCCTTCTAGCCTAGGAAGGTTATTAGGCATCTCCCTATTTGACCGGAAAGTTTCCTATGTGCCTGCACTTTTGCTTTCTGCACATGCCCAAAACTTCCCCAGTGAGAAAGACGGCAAATGAGCTTGGATGCAAATAGGAATTTATTAGTACAAGCCAGTTTTAATCAGAACTTAGGTTCCTTCCCCACAATGTATAGTTCAGCAAAGTCTGTTGTTGTCTTTCAGAAGAATTGCCCCATTATTTTTCTGTAGTGACAGAAAATATAGGGTGTTTTGTATCTAAAAAGGTTGAGAACCACTGTGCTAAGTAATTATGTAGAAGGTGGGTGCCATCAGACCTCTATCTCAAAAGATGAATTATGCAACCAAGTCTCATTAGGGGTGTCAGGCTATTGATACTAATCTTACATAAACAATGACTTGTGGCCTTGAGTTAAGCAATTTCATGTGGGAATAAAGAGCTTTATGAACAAACTGTAGATGACATGAAACTGGGAAGAACTATAAACAAACTAGAGGAATGAAGCACAGTTAGAACAATCCTGACAAATTGGAAACCTGAGCTAGAGAAGTTCAATACTGACAAACATGAGATGCTACCCCTTAGAATGAAAAACCAAAAGCCCAAATACTAAATTGGTGAAAACTACAGAGAAATGGTTTTCAGAAAGGTAACCATTTCCATCTTGTGTTCTCACTACATCCAGATGCTGCCACTGGTTGGTCAATGACTGCTTATTCATTAGAGTTACCTCTGCTTATTTCACAGCTAGCCTTCCCTGAAGGTCATTCTGCTATCCGCAACCTGTGGATGCACAGGATGGCAGTACAGCTCTGCCCCATAGAGTAGTTCCTGTACCTCACAAGTCATTTCTCACAAAAGGCTGACATTAATGAAGAAATCTAACATCACCTCAAATGTTTAAGTGTAGCTTTTGGATGCCTGAGGAAAAGAGTGTTTGAAGATCACAACATCAGTTCATGGTATATGAAGCAGTTGTGATCCCCACATGGGCGTATGGAACTGAAGCATGGACAATGTACAGGACACATCTAAAGTTGTTGGAGTACTATCAATGCTGCCTATGGAAGATCCTCTGAATCCAGCAGGAAGACACACTGTTATAGAGGAAGGCAAAAACAGGGCCCTTTTCCTTGGATCTCTCAAGCGTATTTTAAGAATCCTTGGAGAAGCAGGATTCTAGCTACACCTTTGTTCCTTGCTTTGCCTGTGGCATGTCAGGTGTTTATGTAGTTGAGTATCACTATCAACCTACTTAAATCACAGTTTCATGATTTTTCCAGAATCTGCAAAAAATGGTGTTTTTCAAAGTCACCATGAAAATGATTTTTGCATGGAATCACTGGGGGGGGGGGGAGGGAAGCTTACCAGAATACAAAGAAAGTGTATTCTTCTACACAAGCACTGGAGACATAAAGCATGTAGCATGAGAGAGATCAACTTAGAGTCTGAGCCACTGACACAGACTCAGCGAAAGCACCAGTCCAGAAAGTGAAAGGGTTTCTCTGCCATCTTTTAAGAAGCCAGATGTAATGCTGAAGCCTGAAGATGAGTGAAAAGAAATCCAAGAAAGCTAAATGAATTTCAGCTCAGGATTGTGTTAAAGGAGTTCCCTGTAGGAAATTTGCATGCAGATGGTGGTAAATTGCTTTATTTGTCATGCAACATATCCCTAAATGTGTCAAGAAAAAATAGCATTAATCTCCATTTGGAGTCCGAATGGCATATAAAGTGAAAGGCTGCTTCAGAGACTGAAGGTCAGAGCAAGAAACAAGTGACCATATCCTTGATGTTTAACAGAAACAGAGAAAGCAGTTTGAAAAGAAAAGAGGCTCCATTCATGCTAGTGGAAGTATTCACAGCTGCCAACATTCATCTGGAGAGAATTGATAACCTTAAATTTAAGGGACCACTTGAGCAAACACATGGCAAATGCTTGTAGTTTTCCATGTGCAAACAAGCTTCACCAAGATTATCTACCAGGAGTAATTCTTTTACATATTCAGTCTACAAATTCTGCATTGGCAGAATATGAATCAATCTCAATTATAGCAGATGAAGCAACAGCTGCCCAAAATTACTATGTTCTGGACATTTTATTTGTACCTGGGAGCTGGACAGACTGTGACTTGTCTGTTTTTCAGAGATGGTTTGCCTCACGTCCACCAATTATTATACTGTGGCTTAAGCAGCAATGAAGGTTGTTGTAAACTACGGCTTGGAATTTAACAAGATATTAGTATTTCTGCCTGATAATGCAATGTATATGTGCAAAGCTTTCTCTGATGTGCTCCATGGAATGATGCCCAGTGCAATTCATGTCACCTGCAAAGCATACATTCTTTCTTTAGTAAGTGGCATCTGGTGCACACATTTTTTCTGATGTGGATAGCTTATTTTCCTCTTAAAAAAAGCAAATTCAAACATTGTATAATCAGTAGGCTTCAATATAGGGTGTCTATCACCAATCAAGTCAGGGATCTACTTGCGACTGTATCACTTCCACCAGAACCAGTGTTTACAAGGTGGAATTCATGATTTAACACAGTTCATTACCATGCAAAGAATTTAAAGCAGTACCAGCAATTTATGGGTGAGGAGCTGGAACACAATGCATGCTTAAACTACCTGATCTCTTAAGACAGGGCAATGTTGAATATCAATCAAGTTAAGTTTGTGGCTGAAAACGATATCCAGTTCCTGAAGATTCTAATATGGTTTGAAAGTCATCAGGCTTTGATGCACCAAACACACAGCAAGCTGGCGTATTTGAAAAGTTGGGTCAAAGACATGGCATTACAACAACTTTCAAACTGTCAATATGAAAATCAGAGGAGACAAGAACTGTTCCAAGCAATAGCTGTGAAGCTGAATCAGTACTGCAAGTATGACCAGTCACTACCACCATGGTTTAAATAACTGGTTGCCTGTGTTGTTCACTTTGTTTTGTTTTTGGGGTTTTTTTAAACCGATTGGGTAACTTTTCCGAGTTTTGACCCTCAGCTAATGGAATTAATCCCTATATGGCAGAAAGAGCATGATGAGGAATGTGCTGCTTAAATGAACTTTGTCAAAGAGTGCCAGATGCCTTTGACTGTGACTGTGTTTTGGGAGTCTGTTTCTGATAAATTTTCACATCTCTACAGGTTGGCAAAATGCCACCTTACCATTTCAAACAATTCAGTGGATGCAGAACGTATGATCTCAGTGTATGGACAAGGGTTCACAATGCAAAGACAGAGAATGTCAGCTGCAACTGCCAGTGGATGCTGCATGTTAGCATTTAACAACTAACATGAATTGTTTCTACCAAGGTTAGCATTATTTAGTATTACTAACTTTTTGTGTAGAACACTAATAATAAGTGTTCTACTAAATAATAATAAATAAACATGATGATATTAGTTACACTTCGTATTGTGTAAAAATTTGTATTTATAATATATTTCTATTTAGATTTGAATTTAATACAATATGGTAATTTATTTAATATATCTGCAGATTTTTCTATTTAATTATGCTGCAGTTTTTGCCTCTCAGTCAATTAGCAGTAAGGAGCAGGGCACCTGTGGCCCCTTGGCCAAACAGTGATGGTGGGGTTTGCCATGAACAGACCACAACGTTGGCTCTGCATGCTGTACATGGTCTGTGAAAATCCCTTAGTCTCGCCATGATTTAGGTAGGTCTCTAGGTATCAGGGTTGACTCTGTAGATGTACTAACAGGTTAGACATGGATTTGTACAAAATAGTTTGGCTAAATTTGACACTGCCTTTGGGTTGGATTAGATGACATCTGGACTCCTTTCCAGTGCTACTTTTGTATGTTTCTATGACTCTAATGTTATATGTAGAGGTAATATGCTAATGCTATATGAAGAGTTGGGGGATCAGGAGCAGAGGGAGCAGGGCATACGTGTGCCACACACGCACATGTGCCCCCTTACCTCAGCGGTGGAAGCAGCAGGAACAGCAGGCAGCGAATGGCAGCAACAGTAGCTGAGGAGACAACAGAGGGGGCAGCAACAGCTGATTCCCCCTAAGGTATGTGGGGCAGAGGGTACAGTGCAGCTGAGGCGGATCTGAGGGGGAAGCCCTTTGGAGCCCTCTTAGCTCACCCAACAGGGAACAGCGCTCCTGAGCTGCGCATAGGCAGAGCACATGAACAGTGTATGCAAACAGGTGCACTCTGTAAGGGCACGCTGGCATTTCTGCCGGCATTCGTGTAAGGCGGGCACAAGGTGGTAGCATCCCAGAGGGGTACCTCCAGCAAGTGAGAGCTGTAGATGCAGCTCTGCAGACATGGTGCAAATGCTGAGCACTGCTGCCAGGGGCCTAACCCTGGTGCTGCCGCCTATCGTGGGCTCTTCTGAGGCCTCCAGACAGAGCTCATGGCAGGGTCGGTGGCCTCTTACCCCCCTGTCTGTGGAGGGGGTCTGTGGGGTCCTGGGTGGGGTCTTTTGGTTCCCTTGCCTGTCCCTCCGACTTAGGGCTCTGGAGGAGCAGGTGAGGGAACTCCAGGCTGAGGTGAGCAGGCAGAGGAGGATCAGGGATGCAGAGAATGAAATTGATGCCTATCTCTGTTCTCTGCAGGCCTGATCACCCACTATACAGCCCCCACAGGAGACACGTCCAATGCAGGAGTGGCAGAAAGTGTCCAGATCCAGACCTGCTCAACCTAGAGTGGTGGAAGCTCTCCACGTACACCTGGGGAACAGGTTTGAGGACCTGGCAGCTGTGACAGAGAAAGACAGAGAAAATGCCTCCAGTGGGGATGGTGCCACTCCCCAAATGACATGGAATGGGTAGAGAATGAACACCAGCAGGAAGAAATGCTGGGTTCTCGTCATTGGTGACTCCATCCTACAAGGAATGGAAGTACCCATCTGCCGGCCTGACCCCATGATGTGGGAAGTCTGCTTCATGCCTTGGGCTCAGGTTTGGGACATCACAGAGAGGATCCCAGCTTACATCCGACCCGCAGACCAGTACCCCATGGTTGTCATCCACATGGGAACAAATGAGGCGGCCAGGGGCAACCCTAACAGCATTATTACGGACTTTGAGGCTCTGGTGGCCAAGCTTAAGGAGACAGGGGCTCAGGTGGTATTCTCCTCTATTCTTCCAGTGAGTAGGTGAGGACGGCAACACGAGGCCTGCATTGGCAAGGTCAACCAGCGCTAACAGAGTTGGTGCCACCAGATGGACTTTGGGTTCCTAGATAATGACCCATGCTTTTGGGAAGGGGACTTTCTGGGGGGGGACGGGCTTCACCTTTCTCCTAAAGGTAAAGTGTGTCTTCTCTTCTAGGTTGGCTGATCTCATACGGAGAGCTTTAAATTAGCCTCGCTGCGGGAGGGGGCCATAGGAAGATGTGGAGACACCACCCAAGCAAGACTGGTGACACATGCAAGGAATGCCCAGGTAAGGAACAGGGGTCCAGATAGTCTTTCTAATTGGGGGGTGGCATGCACAGCTATGGAAGGCCTTAAATGCCTATATTCGTAGTATGGGGAACAAACAGGAAGAACTCGCCCTCAGAATAGCCAATTCAAACCCAGACATAGTAGGGCTTACAGAAACATAGTGGGATTCATCCTAAGACTGGGCAGTTAGCATTAGGGGCTATAGGCTCTTCTGGTGGGATAGGAAAGGAAGGAAGGGAGAGGGTGTGATGTTTTATGTCAAAAAGCAATACACTTCCTCTGCCAGCAAAATGGGGTCAGAGGAGGGGCAAGCTGAAGTGCTTTGGGTCAAGATACAAGGGGATTGTGGGGAGAGGGATTTAACGGTGGGGGTCTACTACAGACCTCCCCAACCCAGGGGAGGAGCTGAACTGGGAATTTTGGGGCCAGCTTGCAGATACACTTAAGGCAAGGGATGTAGTTATCATGGGTGATCTAAATTACCTGGACATCTTCTGGGAGGAGCAGTCAGCCAGGTCAGATGGTTCCTGGCCAAGATTCAGGACCTCCACTTAACCCAGGAGGTGCACACTCCCACCAGAAGAAATTTCCTGTTGGACCTGGTCCTAGCCACAGGTGATGATCTGCTAAGGGGGCTCCAGGTCCTTGACCACCTGGTGATAGTGATCATCACTTGCTGGAATTCATCATCCATAGCAGGGTGACAAGGGCCTACAGCAAGGTGGTAGCCCTAGACTTCAAGAGGGCCAACTTCAATGAGTTGAAGAGATTAGTGGGAGAGGCACTGGTATTCTCCAGGGCAGGGGAACTCAGTGAACAAGATGAGTGGTCATTCCTTAAGAAAATGATACTCAGAGCCCAAAGGGTGACAATCCCAACAAGAAGCAAGGGGGACAAGAGTGCCCAAAAGCTGCCCTGGCTCACCAAGGATGTCTGGGAATGCCTGGTTGCTAAAAAGGCAGTGTAAAAGTTGGGGGCTATCTCCAAAGAAGAGTATACCTCCACTGCTTGGGCCTGTAGGGGGGCTGTTAGGAAAGCTAAGGCAGACATAGAGCTAGGACTAGCGTCCAAGATCAAAGATAATAAAAAGTCCTTTTTCAAGTATATAGGGAGGATGAAGAAGGCACCGGGAAATGTGAGGCCCCTGCAAGATACGCTGGGCAATCTGGTGGTTACACCAGAGGAGAAGGAAGACCTCTTTAAGAAATTCTTCACCTCTGTTTTCGTGTGCAGGGACCGAGACTCCCCCCACCGTGATTCAAGATGGACTTGATGGGAATGCCTCCAGACCTAAGGTTGAGGAGGATTGGGTTAGAGTGCTTCTGGAGGGGCTGGGCGTATTCAAATCTGCAGGTCCATATGCTCTCTACCCCAGGGTCTTGACGAAGCTAGAAGGAGTTATCGTAGGGCCGTTGGCATGGCTTTACAAGCACTCATGGTGCTCAGGACAGGTGCCAGATGATTGGAAGCTAGCCAATGTGGTCTCCATCTTTAAAAAAGGGAGGAGGGAGGACCCAGGCAACTACAGGCCCATCAGTCTTACCTCAATCCTGGGGAAACTCTGAGAAGATCATTAAGAGCACATCTGTGATGGGCTGGCATTGGGGATGATGCTCAAGGGCAACCAGCATGGTTTCATTAAGGGCAGGTCATGTCAGACCAACGTGATTGCCTTTTACAATCAGGTCACAAAAGCATTGGATTCAGGTGTTGCCATGGATGTAGTCTTGCTGGACTTCAGCAGGGCTTTTGACACTGTCGGCCACCCATCCTCATTAAAAAACTAGACAACTGTGGCATTGATGCCTACATGGTCAAATAGATTGCAAGTTAGCTGAAGGGTCACACTCAGAGGGTGGTGATGAACAGGTCATAATCGAATTGGACGGAAGTGGGCAGTGGAGTCCCCAGAGTCCTTTGGCCCACACTGCTCAATTTCTTTATGAGTGATTTGGAAAATGGGGTGAAAAGCAACCTGTTCAAATTTGCTGATGATACCAAAATTTGGGGTGAGATGGGCATGCTAGGAGGGTGCGAGAGACTGCAGCAAGATCTGGATAGGTTGCAGGGGTGGGCTAACAAAAACAGGATGCATTTCAATACAGACAAGTGCAGGGTGCTGCACTTGGGCAGTAGTAACTGGCAGCATACTTATAAGATGGGAAACTCCCTTCTTGAGAGCATAGAGGCAGAAAAGGATCTTAGAGTCATTATTGACTCCAAGATGAACATGGGCCGACAATGCAAGGTCACGGTTGGCAGGGGTAACCAGACCTTATTGTGCATCCATAGGTGCATCTCAAGTAGGGCCAAGGAGGTGATCCTCCCCCTCTATGTGACGCTGGTCAGGCCACAGATGGAGTACTGTGTCCAGTTCTGGGCACCCCACTTCAAGAGAGATGTCAACAACATTTACAGGGTCCAGAGGAGGGCCACCTGCATGATCTGGGGACAGCAGGGCAGACCCTACAATGATAAGCTACGGGACCTGAACCTGTTCAGCCTTCACAAGAGAAGGCTGAGGTGGGGACCTTGTAACCATCTATAAACTCACTAGGGGGGACCAGAACGGTTTGGGGGACACCTTGTTTCTCCTAGCACCCCCCGAGATAACAAGGAATAATGGTCACAAGTTGTTGGAGGTTGGTGCTGGCTCCTACCCTGGGGGTCTTTAAGAAGCAGCTTGATGCCTACCTGACTGGGGTCATTTGAGCCCAGTTTTCCTCCTGCCCAGGCAGGGGGTTGGACTTGAAGATCTACAAGGTCCTTTCCAACCCTATGTCTATGATTCTATGAATACTACCTCCAGACTGAAATTTCTCTGCATATACATGAAAAACTTTTCTTAGCTTGCATATGTCATGTCTGTGCTAGTATGCAAATGCTTCTCCAGAAAGGCTGTCTTCTAAATCAGGAGTACATTTAATGTTGCAGAGCACAGACATTGAGGTAATTAACATGGGGTCAGCCTAACTGGAACCATCACTCAACCATGTTAATTAACCTGCCCAAAACAACATTGTGTATGATTTAGGACAACACAAAAGCTGGGTGGCATGTTTGATGACACTAAAATCAGATATGGTAAATTTAATGTAGAGACAGGGCCACAGCCACAGCATTTCATTGGTAACCATTGCTCAGTTGACTATCCATCCTGATAGTTAAATCCCTTTGAGAGTCTCTCTTTCCCAGGCTACAGTGACATAAATAGTTTTATACTGTCTTCCAACACCTTAGTAAGACTATTCAGCAGCACTGAAAGATTAAGACATTTCTGGAGATCCCCATTACTAACACACCCTTTGGAAAATGATTCCTCATCATGTAGGCAGTTGTATTATAATGCATGTATTGATTGTTGTGTTGCTACTCTGTCAGTTTTAAAATGAAAATGTAATGGACTTTTTTCTCCACCTACTTTATCTTTTTAGATTCTGGATGCATTGTAAACCAAGTCTGATCCATGACTGTGCTTTCTTAGTATTTTATGTATGTTTGTACAAGCAGGTCTGCCATTAATTGTCTCCACTATGATTTAGCATACTTAATAAATTAGTCAGGGGGGTTGTAATCCAGAAATGCACAATGTTGTAATGTGTACAAAGTGTTAAGAAATGATGTTCTACAATTCACACACACATTTTAAGGGGTGAATCTTTTGTAATTTCTGAATCAAAGCTTGTACTATTAAAAGTTTTAGGTAGTAGTGAGTAGAATATCTGCTTCATCTTTGTCACTGAGTATTACTTTGGTTAATAATGAATTAAACCACACTGCTAGTTCTAAAATGCAAAGACATGTGCATTGATTTTTTCCTTAGACAATATGTATAGGCAGAGATCTGAAAACTTATTAAAATGATAATGATTTTTAAAAAATCTACAATTAGCACTTCTTTTAAAAGATATTAATTAATGTTCCTTTTTGAAATTCTCTCGTAAATTTTGGTCTAATTTGCATTTAGAAGAAGACTTTCCAAGTAAAATATAGGAAACAAACACAACAAGTTCTCTCATCAGAAAAGAGGGACTATTTCAGGTGGAAATAACCTTCTCTACAGCAGCTTACTTACCACTGCATTTTCCCAAACTTGCCACCATATGCTGAAATATCAAAGAAATGTTCAACTCTTTTATAAGACAATTTATTATTTTTAAAGCAATAAGTAGAATCCCTTCAAAACCCTGAAAATCTTTATTGTGACTTTGTCACAACTATTAGTCATTCAGACACACACACTTCAATGTCAACTGGAGTTTTGCCACTAATTGCAGTTAAACTGTTGCAGGCCCTTGATCATCTTTGTATTCCAGCTTGTGCTTGATCAATACACTATGGTGAACATTTAATACTATGCTAACAGCAGGTTAAAATATCAGTAATCTGAATCTTTCCCTATGGAGTCAATAGTTAAACCTCCATTGATTTTAGTGTCAGCAAGATCAAGCCCAAGTGGTTTGTGTTAAATTCACCATAAAACCCGAATCCAATACTAGTGTCTTTGGTCATGTACATTTGAATTAAGGGAAACATTAAAATGTGTTTAAGTTTTTGTTTCTGTTTTTATAATGATCTATTATCATTAACTGAGCTGATTGTGGTGGTCCCAGGAGCAAGTAAAAAAGGGTCCAGGAAACACAGGGCCCAGCTACTCCAGCAGTGGGCTACTGATGATGAGGATAGGGTGGATATGGCACCAACACATACAAGTTACAGCTGGCCAGCAGGGGGGGGCACTGCCCTGGTGGCAAAGTACCCCAGCACTCCAGGACACATTAGCCAGCCTCTCTACAGCCAGGGACAGCCCTCCCTTCTTTGGCCAAGCTCTCCCCCCACCACCCTACATCCAACAGAGCTTCCCTCCCATCACACAGGGAGCCAAAAGCCAGTTCAGGACTTTATTGAGTGCCCTGCTGGCTCCCAACTAGGCAGGCAGGGGCCTGACACATGCAGAGAAACTCACCAATGGCAGCAGTGATTTCTTCTTCAACTTCAGGGTTCAAGCACTCATAGCATAGGCAGATATCTTCAAGCAGCAGTGTACTTTGCCAAAAAGTGCAGACCATTCTGGGGTGCCTTTGAAGCTCAAAACTTCATGCCATGTTCTCAGCTGAACCCAGAGAACCATCACTATCAGCAGAAGCAGGTTGTAGTGGGTAGGCAATCCTTGGAGCACTCAAACAGCTCACTGTAATACAGCTGGGAAACTCTTCCCTCTAAGGAGGCAGCTAATGCATGGTAGGGACCCTGGGGTGGAGCATCTCTTCAGAGAGGGCCGCTGGGAGGAAGGGAAGGCATTACTATGTCCATGTTGCAGCTGGGAGGGAGCCCCTCATTCCCAGAATATGGGTACCACAATCTTGGTAGCATGGGAGTGAAGTACCTGGCCCATAGTGGGGAAAAGAGGGGAGTTGCTCTGGATCTGCTATGGCAGCAGCCAGCAGGAGTCAAACATGGCCCAGCCTGAATAGGGTACAGGGAAGGCAGGCTGCCGAGGGCAAGTAGAAATTAGCATGTATTCTCCCACCTTGGAAGTGGTGAGGGAAGGCTCACCCAGCAGCTGCCTGTAGAAAGGCACACCTAAGCAACTTACCATGGTCCCTGAGCACCTGTGCAAGCACAAGCCCTGAACTGAGGGTTAGCAGTACACAGTCCCTATGTAAAGTGCATGTTATCTCTGAAATATTGCAAACTCTCACAAAGAGCCTCTCTATCCTTGTTCTGCAAAACTAGCTTCTGGATGCATGGGAGACCCACCTGCCACCATTAGAAATGGGGCCTCAAAGACATTGTCACCCTCAGCAGGCACACTCTACATACATCAGCTCTGTCAGCACTGGAGCCAGGACCAGACAGCTCTCTTTGAGAGGATGGTCACTATCTTTGAGAAGCAGATCAAGGAGACTTGGGCCTGGCACTGTAAGGTCAGTGAGATGGACTGGGTGTACCTCACCTTTCTTCAGAGGCACCTCACTCCCCTGCAGAGGAAGGTGAAGGGCCAGGAGGAGCAGTGCTCAGTGCTGTACTGGGCAGTGAAGGCTACCAAGAATGACCAGTACATCCTTGACATAGTGCTGTTCCTGGTGGTCTCTTTTGTATTGCCTGGCACTGTCAACCAGTCCCAGGCCTGACTAGCCTCAGGTATTGGCCACAGGCTTGCATCAAGCTCCCCCAGTGGACATGGGAGGAGGTGCAGTGCCAGCTTCAGTGTCAAGGGCTCCCAGCCCCTGCTCCAGATCCTGGTCCCCAGTGGCCAGGCCCTCTGCCTCACTCACTGCTTGTCACTTGCCCCACTTCCCTGTGACTCCTTAATCAGAGCTCACTGCAGTGGGACCAGATCCTGACATGGGCCCTCCTAGCTGTGGTCCTATGGAAGAAGAGGGAGAGAAGATGAATGAGCTGTACAACACACATCCTTGCCCCCAAGCCAGCTCTTGGCCTTCCAGGCTTGCCATGATCTCTGTACCAAAAGTGGTGTTGGCGTTGGCTGGAGTGCAGGGCACTTTTCTCTGGGCTTTGTACCATAGACACCTCCTTCCCACTGATACCCCCATAATACTTCCAAGAAGACACTTGTAAATAATTTCATGGGGATGTACATTGGGGGTGCATATTGGGGCTGGGGGTTCTGCTGCTGGGAGGGAGGGAAAATGGGGGGGTCTTTTGTTGGGCAGAGAAGGCAACAGGGAGTCTGTTGTGTTCTGGAGGGAAATAAAGGTTTGGGTTTGTTGCAACCTGTCCTTAGTGTGAATGCTGTTGGGGTTGCACTGTGGGCCTGGGGTTTGTGGGTGGCTGTCCAAGCACTGTACTCCTAGGGGTGGAGAAGGAGGTAAATCAGTGAGTGCTTCATGGTCATGTTGCCCTTGTCACCCCTGTTGCAGGAGGGTGAAGAGTGTCCATGGTACACTGACCACAGGCTCCTGTGACAGCATCCTGAAGGGCTGCATCAGAAAGCTGCAGATTGCTCAGGCCCACAGAGGTGGGTGGCCAAGGCCCAAAGCATGGGGCAGCCTTTTACAGAGCAGGCCTGGCACCCAGCTGTCTAATGACTCCATTGAAACATATACATTTTTCTGCTACTCTTTTGGTCCCTGGGTATTTTAATGCTCTTCAGAATGTTGCTCTTACATACTGCAGCAGCATCTCTCCTCTTCTAAAGATGCTCCTGCAGGCGTACCAGTTTATAGCCTGAATCAGCCACACACATTGCTAGCTACACCTCGCTGCTCAAACTGTGCTATACTAAAAGCACTTTATCCTTCTAGCACAGATGCAGCTAGTTCAGCTACATGTTGTTTTTTGTCATTGGAGCAAAACCAGTGCTACCAAGTACAGCTGGTATAACTGTTGGTAACAAGCCTCACCTAACACATGCCTGACCAAGGTAGCAGGAGTGTGTAATATAAACAGCCTCAGCATGAACCCAGTGGTGTCAGCTGTATGTAGGTATAGGCCTCTAGAGATCCCTTTGGCTGGTGCACAGAGCAGAACTGTGCAGGGACAGCTCTGGCCTAAAATGTTTTACCCCAGTTCAATTTGCACCTGACCCAGACACATTGCACTGAGGAGTAGTTTACTGCACATCAATTTTCTGCACAATAAGTTAATGTGCATTAATTGCATGTTTAGGCATGCCCAAAAAGACCATCACTAACTCAGCACCTAGTCCATATTGTTTTAAGGAACCCTGCATCATTTACTGTAGCATTACCTCTAAAAAGTCCAAAAATAAACTTCATAAAAAAATGGTGCTCACCTTGTCTAATTTCTCCACATCACCTTTACTGGCCTGGAAAGCAGGAAAAACAATATTATAACAATATTATGTGTCCTTATTGGACTTTGGCAAAGTCAAGAGGATAGAAAGTGATAGCTGCCTGCTTCACAGAAACAAGTAATATAACTCCCTCTAAAGGCATATTTAAAGCCTTTACAAGATGTTTCTATGTACTCTTCTTTGTAAAACAAAACAAAAAAACGCTCTGTGTGTGTGTGCGCGCGCGTGCATATGCATGCACACATGTCTTATGCAACAGTTTTTTTTCAAGGAATCCTGAAGATACCACAAATCATGAAGATAATGGGGTAGATGGAGAACTGGACTATACTCTTCCTTTCTTGATAAGGAAGCAGGACTATAAAACAGTATTTCTATACTCATATCATATTTGTGATATTCATACATATAAAATATATGCTTGTGCAACTGCTTTGTTTTACAGTTCTACAGTATTACAAGGCTCTATCAAACATTTCTCTATAATGCATGTGAGTAAAGAAGACAAGAAAGTGGCTGAATTCTTGCTTCTCAGAGGCAGTCAATTGTTTGAGCTGCAGGACCACTTAAATTTTAGTGAGCAGTTGAGGGTCACGCATATGCATGCATGCGCACACACAGATACATGTGTGCATGTACGTGTGGACACCCTGAAGCCAGGCCAAGCCTGGCACCAGAGTAGCAGTGGGAGCAGGAGCATGAACCTGCCCAGGGCTACAGCATCTTATCTCTGCTCCTCCTTGCAAGTCTGGGAGCTAGGGTGCAGGCTGGGGGGAATCCCCCTGCCTCTTGGCCTCCCCCTCCCACCTGCTGTGCAGACTCCAGCTGGGGGGAGCCAGGACAGGGGTCTCAGTTCCTCCCTTGCCTTTCCCCTCTGCTATATGGTACTGGGCAAGAGAGGCTCTGGCTTGTGCTGGCACAATGGGGAACGGTGGATATAAGCAGCCTTGCCTACCTGCCTGCCTGACACCAAAGGGCTAAACTCCATCTCCCAAGCTGCCAGGGTAGGCAGATGGGGATGCTGTATCTCTCAGGCTGGGTAAGTAACTGGATGGGATGGCTTCTACCCAACACAGGCTGGAGTGGTAGCCACCATCTGCACATGCACCAATTGATTTTGGCAGGCAGCAGCTCCTTCTCTGGTCTCTGCTGGTGCCATGGGACCAATAAAATCAATTGGCAGACTGGCTATGGCCCACAAGCTGTGTTTTGCCTACCCTACTGTATTTCTGTTTTTTGCTACCTCAAACAAGTTTCATAGATTTAATTGACATTAGGGGTAGAAGAGATCTCATGAGATCATTGGGACCAGCCCCTCTGCCCAAAGAGCAGGAAGTCCGCTGAGGTAAGTCAGTTGAACTAGTGCACAAGTGTTGTGAAAGATTGCTGGTATGGATCAAAATAAATTTACTCCTAGAAAAAGAAGTAAGCAGGGGAGGAATTAAATCTCTTATCTGTGTGTGTCAGAACAAAAATTATCATCAGGGATCCTGGTTTTCTCCAACGTAAAAAATCCCCAATTTTCAGGTTAAAAAAGTAACGCCAAATCCACATTTTTCCATGCTTAAAACAAAATGTCACTAATACATGCACACACATGAGCACACACACACACTTACACACACACAGTGGTGCTATATAATGATCATGTAAAAATGTGGATTTGCGGTTACTTTTTTAGCCTCAAAATTAGAGATTTTTTTTTTTGCATGCACACACATTTTCGATGAATATTAGATACTGTACCTGATTCCTGGAGTTGTAGCAGATACCTGGCCTAGACAGCTAGTCAAATTCTGCGTATGCTGAACTTCCTGTTGTGACGTTGGGACTTCGGGTTCACCGGTACCCACTTCGGGCCACCCCTAGCCCCTCATCTCACCTGCCACGACTTTGATGAAATATATATATATTTATAAGGAGGGTGTTCAGTGCCGATCTAAATACTGTAGGGGTATACCTGAGGGGTACTCACGAACGAGGGGTCCGATGTTCCACGAGGCTCCGCCACCCCTACACCTTGTCCACACGCCAACCAGTCATCTGTTGGTACATCAGTTGAAAAGATCTTGATCCTGGTGGTATCCAGATCCTTCGGAATTGGTGTTGCTCGTATCAATTGGACCCGTTGAAAA
>JAGPOW010003316.1:74834697-74877790 GCA_030014935.1 Caiman crocodilus
CTGGCTGGCTCCTAGTAGCCAATCTAGCCAGAGCTCCTGAGGCTACATTAGGTTTCCCCAGCCACAATGCTGGGACCTCTCCCTCAGCAATCAGTGCAGGTCCCACAGGAATCGCAGCACTGGCTAGCTGCAGCTTCCTCTTCTGCTCCCACTCGCGCTTTCCTCCAAGCTCCTCTCCGCCACACCAACCGAAATGCCTGTTGGGGCTTTTAAACTTTCCTGTGGCAGGTGAACCAGCTGCCACGATTGGCTCCTCCTTCCTGCTTGTTAACACCAGCCGCTTAAATGAGCGGAAGGGAGGCGGCTTGCGCGGCCTCACTGGCATCTGCCGCAGTTGCTGCTGCCATCTTTCTTCTCCATGCCCTATTTTGTCAGGTAAGTGCTTTTATCCCCCTTTTTTGGACCCCACGGGCCCTTCTGGTGTTCCTAATGGCGGCGCAGCGCCATCACACCTGTGCAGAGCCAGTTGCCAGACTGAAGTTCAAATTATTTCTTTAATATTGGTCATCACTTATTTTAAAATAAAAACTACAATAATTACCATGCTATAGATGCTGTTGTCAGATGCACCTCTTTTTAAAACCATAAGCTTCAGCACTGCAAGAAATATATTGCTTAAGTGAAAAGTGTAACCAGTGTGATTCCCAGAAGGGAACATCCTGTTCTTGTAGTTCAGTGTCCACAATACAGGCTAGAAGGATGCTTTCAGCTTGATTCTGTGCTGTAGTCATTTGAGAATGACAATATAACAAGAACAGTACAGCCTGAAGGGAACAAAGAAGTATAATTAAATTATTTTGTTTTCATCCTGGGTTCTTGCTTATGCACATGCATGCATGCAAGCACACACATTAGATATAATTACAATATTATAATATCACAAATATGATTAGGTGCATAGAGGGGGCACCCTTGCTCCTGGGTTCCCAGGGTGCTCAGTGCTCTTTGAGGCTGCCAAGCTTATGAACAGCACTTTTCCTGGAATAGCTTGTCATTTTTTTCCATTGGTTGCAACTGACCAGGCTCCAGGGCATCCCAGGTTGATTTGGACTCGGGGATGCCAAACGGTTACCCCTGCTTTGTATTTCTTTGGTGCTGTCCAAAGTCTGCAGCTTTTAAATAGTATTTTTCCCAAAGCCACTGGTCAATTTCATTTAATTCCTAGCAACTGACATGGAGATCTTGTGCACATCCTCCTTCTCTGCCTCCCTCCCTGCCCCATCACCAAGCTTTCCAGGAAACCAGAAGCAGGAATACCCACTCTGCTCACATGGTCATCAAACTCCCTGCCCCAAATCAACCTAGAATGCCCCAAAGTTTGGTCAGTTTTCACCAACAAAATGAAATTGATAAGTGGCTTGGGTAAAAGCATTGTTTAAAGTAGTGGAGACAGTGGGGAGCCTCCAGAATACCCAGCTGCCCAGGAACTCAGAAGCAGGGGACAAGGCACAGTCCCACCTGGATACCCTAAGGAAAGACTTCTTAAGGCTGCAGTCTTAGCCATAGATCTTGGGCAACCCCTGAAGCACCCAGCCACTGGGAAGGGAGAAGCAGAAGTCCAGGTAGCCCCTTCCACAACCAACTGGGCACCCCAAAATCAGCATGTGATACACTAAACCCTTATTCATTGCTACAAATGGAAGTAAATAGATGAGCTTTTTGAGGAAAAGTGGTCTTTAAAAGACTGCAAAGCAAACCCACAATTTTCTGTTATTAAAATGAAACATCACTTCTCTATATATCTATATATAGAGAGAGAGAGAAAGAGAGACAGAGTGGTACTTCATTTTAATCGGGGGAAATGTGGGTTTTGGTTTACTTTTTTCAATCTGAAAATTAGAGAATTTTTTTTTATCAGAAAAAAATAGGGTCCCTGCTCATCAGTTTCAACATGCAGGTTTCACTAAAGAGCAGGAAGAACATTTATTAAACTCAGTGGCCATGTCTATATGAGATAATGACTGTGCAATAGTGTAAGACTACTGTGCAGTAGTGTTCTGTGGGAGAACTCATGACACAAAACTACTGTACAGTAGTGTCTTGGTAACTACACAGTAGCATCTTGAAAAAGTCATACATTGGGGCATCTATGCAGTAACTCAAGTTACTGAGCAGTCATATATTTATCGTTTATTATTTAAATATATTTATTTTTTATTTATACAACTGCTAAGTGGCTGCACAGGAATGACTGCACAATTAGCTTCATGTGTATATGTTGTGAGTGTTAGTGAAAAGGGGGATCAGAAAATGTCAGTTCCAGATAGCTGATATTATCATCTTTTCCTCTCTTACTTAGCATCAAGGCAATTAGGATCTTCCTCCTTTACTCAGGGAACACTGGGGAACCTCAGATACTCTCCAGTGGGAGGCATACTGGGCTGGCTGTTCACTGCCTCCCCTAGTGGTAGTTTGACAGCTTAAAAGGTCACTGTTGTATTTAGAACTCCTGACAGTATATGATAAAACACTTCTAATTTGGGACAAGTGTAAATGGATTTCCAATAAATGACATTCTTGGAATGGCCCAAGTGTTATGTCTTTTGACACTGTCATTCTCTGCCTTGCCTATTTCATAGTTTCATGGTTGGTAGAGTCAGAAGGGACCTGAGCAGATCATCAAGTCTGACCCCCCTGCCATTGGTGGGAAAGAAAGCTGTGGTCAAATGTTCCCACCTAGCTGATTATCTACCACCAGGGTAGGAGCGAGCACTGTTTCCCTTGGGAGTTGGTTCCAGATCCCAACTGCCCTGACTGTGAAGTAGTGCTTCCTGGTGTTCATCCTGAACCTACTCTCAGTCAACTTATGGCCATTATTCCTAGTTACTCCTGGTAGTGCTTGCAGGAATAGTGTCTCTCCTGTTCCCTGCTGGTCTCCCTTGGTAAGTTTATAGAAGACCACTAGATCTCTTCTCAGCCTTCTCTTGTGGAGGCTGAATGGGTTCAGGTCCCATAGCCTTTCCTCATGGGACCTGCCCTGCTGCCCCCTGATTATGCGAGTGGCCCTCCTTTGGACCCTCTCAATGCTGGCCACATTCCTCCTGAAGTGCAGCACTCACAGCTGGATGCAGTACTCCAACTGCAGCCTGACCAATGTCACATAGACAGGGAGGATCACCTCCTTGGACCTGCTCGTGATGCATCTGTGGATGCATGACAAGGTGCAGTTAGCTTTACTGACCATGTCCTCACATTGGTAGCCCATGTTCCTCTTGGAATCAATAATGACTCCAAGATCTTTTTCTGCCTCTGCACTGACAAGAAGGAAGTTCCCCAGCCTGTAGGTATGCTGCTGGTTCTTCCTCCCCAGTGCAGTACCGTGCACTTGTCAGTATTGAAACCCATCCTATTCTCATTCACCCACCCTTGTAAGCTGCCTAAATCTGGTTGTAGCCTGTCCCTTCCTTCTAGCGTGCCCACCTCTTCCACATCTTAGTGTCATCCGTGAACTTGAACAAGGTGTTTTTCACCCCCTTGTCCAAGTTGCTGATGAAGATGTTGAACAGTGTTGAATTGCCCACATCCTTCCAGGCTGAAAATGACCCATCCACCACCACTCTCTGGGTGCGGGCCTCCAGCCAATTTGCAACCCATATGACTGTGTAGACATTGATGTCACAGTCACCTAATTTTTTAATCAAAATGGGGTGAGAGACAGTGTTGAAGGCCTTCCTAAAGTCCAGAAAGACTGCTTCTACCTTGACACTTGCACCCAAGAATTTTGACGTGGCCATAGAAAACAACCAAGTTGGTCTGACAGGACCAGCCTCTAATGAACCCATGTTGGTTGCCCCTAAGCATAATCTCCCTTGCTGGTCCCTCACAGATGAGGTCTTGGATAATTTTCTTAAAGAGCTTCCCCAGGACCGAGGTAAGACTAACAGGCCTATAGTTTCCTGGGTCCTCCTTCCACCCTTTTTTGAAAATGGGAACTACATTGGCCCTTTTCCAATCCTCCGGCACCTCACCAGAGCACCATGAGTGACTATAGAGCTGTGCCAGAGGTCCCACAATGGCCTCTACCAATTCCCTCAGCACCCTTGGGTTGAGATCATCTGGACCTGCTGATTTGAACATGTATAGTCCCACCAGAAGTTCCCTGACTACATCCTTTCTAACTCTGGGCCTGGCTGTATGTCTCCTGAGTTCATCTGGGATCCCAGTATTTAGCTTATGCAAACTATCTTTTACTAGGTATTTATACAGTCTTTAGTAGATGGAGCTGTGGGATAAGGTGAGGCTTTGAGAAGTGTAACAAAATAAGTAACACCAGCAGCAGCAGCACATAATTACACAATGCAAATCATATAATGCTTTTCATTATGTTTATAATATTTACATTTAAATGCATTAAATATTAAAATGGAAGTCAAGCACAAAACAATTAAGATATGCAAGACTTATGGTTTTCTTTTCATGCACCTTTCACTTTATAAAATAATTTTAATTGCATGATTTATTACCAGCATAATTATGTAATACTTTACCACAGGGTCGTGTACCTTATTCCTCTATTCATAACACAGGATAGGCAATTTCTATAAAATGATCTGGTGTTCAATATTTTGCTTCTGTCCAAAGTGTCATTCCCTGAATTATTCACTGTGCATAAAGTGATGTTTTTTTCTGAATACTGAACAATTCATTTTCTTATGCAGTTTTCCACAACAATAAGTGGAAACTTCACAAACTTTAATTGACTTGTTTTCTCAACATCTCTATGAGGCGATTATTTCCATTTTACAGCTGGGAAATTGTGGCAGGGAGACAGTAATGCACAATTAATGTTGGCGCACAGTATGAGATACCTAGAACCTATTTTCTTTTCTAAATAACTTAGCATTTTGTAACACTTCATATAGTTAAATCATGGGGGCCATCAAATTCATTTGTACTAGGACTGCTTAGCACTGTACTAGGACTGTTGACCACATCTACAAATTAGATTACAAGCATCTAATTTTTTACTATTAAGATCTGAGAAATAACATCTGATAGTTAGACTTGGTCTTAAGGACACCCTGGACAAATCTACACATGTACCTTAATGCTCAGTAGAGTATCTTACTTTACTATGTATTAAAGCATCACATAAAACATGACATCACACTAATGCACAATAAAACAATCTACTGTATACTGAGCATCACTAAAAAAGCATTAGCACAGCCTAATGCATATTAATTTAGTACTTCACATTACAGATACTAAGCAGAATGTACATATTAGAAAAGGTACATTAATGCACATGCAGACATGCAAGCTATGCCTATACATACAGGCACATGCCATTTGTGCCAAATCTCTTTGTGGTGCTACAAACCATATGCATTGCACATTAAACCATTCACAGCACTGCTAATGTGCAGGATGGGGGGCACAACTTGCTCCCAGGATTTCCTGGTAGCAAAAAAACCTGAAGCAAAATAAAACAAAACACAGAAAAAGCAGCACAAAGCACATCAAAATAGTGTGTACCAGGACAAATGCAGCCCTGGGCTGCCTGCTCCCCCATCTCTGGATGCTGTGCAGTCCCCACACTGATTCACACTGAACCTCATCCAGATGCAAAATGGCTGATTCAGAACAGTGTAAATTGAGATAGGGGAGCAGGCATCCCCTGGCGGGGTAGGCAGTGTACCTGAGCACTGGGGCTCTGCAGCGCACGGAGATGGGGGAGCAGGCAGCCCAGGTCCATGCACTGCCTGCTCCTCCTTCTCCATGTGCCACTCCCTGGCTGGTTGGGTTGCAAGATGTCTTAGTGCAGGGGCTGCCTCCAGGCTAATCCCACATTGAGGTACCCTGTACCACAGTCAGCCTCCCCCTGAGAAATGGAGCTCATTTGGAGCAGCACACCAGGAACTGGGAGACAGTTTAGCATGGACAATTAGCACACAATGGTATAATGTGTCCCACAACAAAGTGCACATGCAGGGGGATGCACTGTGGCACAAAGTGGAAGCACAAATTTGTGCTGCTACTATTTGTGCCAGTGCAAGCACACACCCCTGCTTGTCCGGATGTTGCTTTGGAATCTACCCTGGACAAGGGAATGTGGTTCCTGATTCCACCTGTCAGGACTGGAGGCAATAAGAAAATCATAATTCTATTTAACTAGTTCTAGAAAAGGAGAATTAGGCTACCTTCTAGCTTTGTGGGGATTTTAATACAGGATATTTAAGTTTTAAACTGACAGAAGAAACTAGAAACTGCTTCTGCATATCAAAAAAAAGTCTATTAATAATTGGTATAATAGCTCTGAAAATCTAAGAACTCCCACCTGGTAATCAGGCTTGCTTTATAATAATTTATAAATAATGTATAACTATGATAAATGACAAATGTAGTCTAAGAGGAGACTACTGTGCCTGGGGAAATGAAAAAAAAGAGATAAAAAGAACAATTACTAGTGATACAGAAGATTTTTTTAGTGGAACTGGGTATAGATATTAACATAATACTTTACAGATATTTTATATCTTTGCAAATTCATTTTTAAATTTCTATAATACACCCTGTTCATGAAAGTTTCATTTTCCAATAGCATGGCTGATGGTTTGCTCCTGTAGACATCAGAAGAGGTGTTTGGGGAAGCTTGGCAAGTGACCACCAGTGATCCTGGTTTTCTCTGATAAAAAAAAAATCCCCAATTTTAGCAACCTCAAATCCACATTGTTCCATGATCAAACTGAAACACCATTAATACACAGACATGTAGCGTAGTGGTTTTGCAGTTTGATCACAGAAAAATGTGGATTGGGGATTATTTATCAGAGATAACCAGAATCCCTGGTGACCATACAGTTTTGACATCTCTCTCATACTTGGTTAATAAAAACAGCAAAAACTCTCTTGGGAATTCCTTTGAAATAAAAAAAAATAGCCAAGGTGGATTTCTGAAAGGACTGATCAAAGATCTGACAGGGAAAAAAGCAGCAAAGAAAAATGTGCTGTCTCATAGCTCAGGAAAAGGTAGAGAGCCTTGTTAATCTCAAAAGGGCTTTATTGCAACTGTCAACATACACACAAAGATGTCTGACGACTTCCCACTGATGTCATGTCAACTCTCAAGAAGGTAGTTCATCCTTACTACTACATCCCCATTTCTCAGAAACTTGAAGCATACCAAAGGACTGCAAAATCATCCTGAGAGGAGAGGTTATAAGCATACTCTCCTGTGTGTCTCTACCTCTCACATCCCTACAAGAAGATGTCCTGACATGCTCCCTCCAGGTGGCGGTGGAAGGGCGCTCGGGGAGACGCACCGAAAGGAGGCCCGCAGGACGGGGCCTGCCCGGATGCGTTCTGGGCCCTGGGCAGGGAGGTGGAGAGCGAGGAGAAGATGCGTGACACAGAGTAGGAAAACGAATAAACTTTTACTCGCAACAAACGAAGGAATAACTTATTTACAAGGTTGGGATGGTGTTCGGAATGAGTCTGGCGGAAACAGGTAATCGATCGGCATGAAAACAATGAAAACTCAATTGGGTGCGATATGTCGCGGCGGCTGCAGCCTGATGGAACCGTACTGCAGTTCTTTTCTGTCATGCAATGATTCCTATCAGGTTGGTAATCACCATCCGTCACTAACTGCCCACAATAATGACTCTTTCAGGTCGGTAATCACCGTCCACCACTAATCGCTCACCCTCTCATCTGAGGTGTAGATGGCTCAGTGTTCACCGCCCGTCATTAACCGCCACACAGCTCCCTGGCGGAGAGCTCCCTCGGTGGAGAGCCTCTCAGGTGGAGAGGGACTCTGAGGTGGAGCCCGCGCGCGCCTGGGGCCAGGTGGAGAAGCCTCTAATATACCCTCTGCAGAGAACTTTCTCGAAGGCCCTGTCAATCATGTTATCTAGGTCAGAGTGTTAACTCCTGACATTCCAGGTCACACAGGGTGAAAGTTCTCTGCTACTGCGTTCTATTATCTCAGACAAATTACTTAACATGTAAAAAACATTACAACCAACCTAATCCAACAATAATTATAGACAATAAACAAGTATAAGGCCATTAACAATCTGAAAGGGGGTCACAACCTTAAACTTTTCCATGACAGAAGAGAATAATCAAAATAGAAACATCAATAAGTCTTTTCATTTAAAGCAGATAGGTTCTCAAATCTAGTCTATTTGGTGGAACCTTACAACTTGCCACCCAGTTCTATATATCTTTACCAAGAGAGGGCCACCAAACTGTCTGACAAGTCCTGGCTTGATATCTTGTACTACCTTACACTTCATGCATCCTCTCTAGGATCTCTTGGCATAAGGGCAGAAATTATCCATACTCTGTTGTGGAACATGACTATTAAATACCTGAAAACATGGAGATTTAGTTTCACTTGTTGATACCTCGCCGTCTCACAATTTTTTAATCTTACTTGAGGCCATCCTTCTAAGCAGTGCTTCTTTATCTTTTGACACAGAGGCTGCATACACCTGAATGTGGACATTTTGTTCCCCAAGGACAACCAGCAGCAGCACACCTTGTGCCACTGCTACTCGTCCCTGGGGAACACCTGTGCCATACACCCTCTGGTGCCTGGCAGGTTACCCTCAGTGGGGTAGGGAAGATTGGGGTGAGCACTGGGCTTGCCCCAGCAGCCCTACCGGTGGTCCTGGGACCCTTCTGGGGCTAAAACAATGCTGACCTTGACACTCAGAACCTGGCTGGCAGTCAGAGTGTGGCTCCAGTAAACCAGGCTCTGGTTTTGGGTGGTGTATGCTGTCCCATCCTGTGCCACCCTGCTTTTTTTTGCACAGGTTTTTTGACTCCAGAATCAAACTTTTCCTCCTCCCCCCCTCAACCATGCTGCTACCTTGCAACATACAGAACATCTGAATGTGCATTATGTGGTGCTGCAGATGTATCTGTGGCACCACATACCACATGGCTGTGGTTGTTTGGGTGTGGCCAAAGGATCAGCTTTTTAAGTTTCCTGAATCCTTGTCTATAATGAAACAGCTATAGGTATCCTCTCTGCTATAAGGTCCATATAAGCAATGACATCTTGCTCTTGGCAGAGGTCTTCTGGAGACAGTGATGTCTGTAATGGTGCCCTAGATCATGCATCAGCTGTCTTCAAGTCATTTCAAATAATGGATATAATATTGTAGGTGAATTTCAGCATCCTGAAGTGAAATCTCTGAATTCTTGCTGGGAGTTCATTGAGAGGTTTGTCTCCTAACAGGGACAAGTGTGGCTTATTATCCATTTGTAAAGTAAAAGGAGAGCCAACAAGGAAAGTTCTGAGTTGGTCACATGCCCATGCTAGCGCTTCTTTTTCTATTTGTATGTTTAGAGTTTCAAGTGGAGTGAGTACTCTTGACACAAAGGCAATTAGGGCTCAATGACCAGCTGCTTGAGGTTGTTGTAACACTAGTCCATGTCCATAGAATGAAGTATCTGCTGAAATATGTGTTTGTCATGCTGGATAAGGTTGTGCTAGTATCAGGGATGAGCTGAGTATTGATTTGATCTCATTGAAGGCTAATTGTTGTAGCAGACCCCAGAGACATATGTTCTTGCCACTTAAATCTCTCTTAAAAGTTTTGTTAGTGTTACCATATTTAACACAAAATGGCTCAAATATGTGGCCATTCCTAAAAATCTGCATCATTCTGGAACTTGCCTTCTTGTAACCCCTTAATAGCTACAACCTTTGCTGGGTCTAGTTGGATACCTTGTGGTGGGTTCCACTATCCCACAAACTTGAGCTGAAGTGCACTTTTCATTAAATATAAATCCAGCTTCTTGGGGTTTTCTGAGTGTTGCACCTAATCTTGTATCATGTTGTGCCTTGTTGGTCTTGAAAATCAAAATGTAATTGTCATTACAAAGAAAACCTTCTAGGTCATCCAGTGTCTGTGACATCCAAAGCTGAAAGAATTCAGGAGCTGATGAGATCCTGACAGGTAATCATTTAAATTGGTATAATCCAAATGAAGTAATACGAGTTGTTATCTTGGATGATTCAACAGCTAGAAGAGTCTGCCAGAATCCTGCCCTAGCATCTAATTTTGTGAAGACTTCGGCTCCTGCAAGTTGAGTCAAGGTGCATTCTACTGAAGGAAGAATATGTCTCTCTCAGCACACGTATTTGTTCAACCCTATCAAATAAACATATATCCTAATCTTACCACTGGGTTTTGGCACAACTACTATCCCAGAACACCACAAAGTAAATTATTCACTCTTCCCATTACTCCCATTTTTTCCATTCATGTTAGCTTTTCTTTTACTTTCTCCATTAGTTGCAAAGGTACTCTTCCTGGTGTAGTTAATGCATATGGAACTGCATCAGCTTTTAGACATATCTTATATTTACCTGACATTTTTCCAAGACCTGAAAAGATGGATGGGCATTTGCTTCTATAGCATAGCTCCAAGCATTTCTGGTCCATTATTTTATTCGGTAAATGGGCTAATTGTACTGCCTATATGGCCAGTAAGCCAAACAAGGTCACAGCAAAATTACAGATCATACATACTTCCTGGTCTGTAGTTTCCTGCTTCAGTGTCATTTTTTCATTGAAGGATCCCAGTAGTTAAAGGAATATCATCTGGTCCCCATAACCTTTTAGTGGGAAGAAGAAGGGTCACATCCCTTTGTTGGCTGTAGTAAGTATCAGGTAAAACTAGCAGGTGAAACTGTCAATTCTTTATCAAAGTGAATTGACTGCTCATTGAGGTCTGTCATCCAGATTCTTGGATCTGATGAAGACTCCATAAGTTCTTCCAAAAACATAGTACAATCTTCTGAGTCCTGTTCCGTGATTTCATGGACTCCTGTGGTTGACTGACAAACTAAAGCATAATGATCTTTCTTTTTACATAGTCTACATATCTCTTCCTTAGCAGGACACTTAGCATAACTATGTCCCAGGATTTTATCACATCTGCATCTTTGCTCCCTTTCCTACTTGGTTGTTTCTGTGGGTGCTGGTGGGACCACTCTCTTTGCTCACTGTGCATGTTAATTTTGCCTATTTTTGGTTGTAGTTTCTTGACAGTGTGCATTGAATTCATATTAGCTAATGCCTGATAGGACTTGGAATCACTTCTCCTTTCCCTTTCATATTGCTTAACTGAATCTGATTGGTGTGTTTGTATAAGAGCCTTCTATTAAATCAGGGTCCAACTGTTGTCTTTGTGAGAGCTCTTCATTGTGAAAACCTTATAGCTGGTCTTGTGCTCTGGGGGAGGTGGCGGTGTGCCCCCTGGCGTCCTGTGACCCTTCACACTACTCTAGCCCTAGGGTGCCCTCTCCTTCTTACTCACCCACAATGCTTTAGATGTAAGTATTTAGTTGGAAGGAAGGCTGCTTAACAGATCCCAGGGCAATCCCCTGCTCCTCTAGGTGCCAATTGCTTCTTCCAGGGCACAAGTTATGCCTCAAGGGCTTGTTACAGGGCTTGGTAGGTACTTGGCTCCAATCTGACACTCGGCCACCTCTGGTCTTCATATCCTTGTCAAGACCTTAGCTTTCTTGGCCTCAACCTCCTTTTTCTCTCACTAGCTTCTGTAGCCTAGGTCCACTATACCAGATCTGGCTTCTGGGTACCAGCCTTCCTTAGACACTGTGCCTGCTTTCATTCTCATTGGACCCTCTGGCCCTAACTCTGCCCTGGTCTAGGTGCTCTGGTCCCATGTTCTGCCTTAATCTTAACTCTTGGTAGGGATCCAGATGATCATGTTCCCCTCGGGCACTAATGGGACCTCCAAACCACTCCTCAGTCCCTTCCACAAACCATCATAGATTCATAGATTCATAGATGTTAGGGTCAGAAGGGACCTCAATAGATCATCGAGTCCAACACCCTGAATAGGCAGGAAAGAGTGCTGGGTCTAGATGACTCCAGCTAGATGCATATCCAACCGCCTCTTGCAGTCCCCCAGGGTAGGGGAGAGTAGCACCTACTACAACAAAAAAACCAGTTCTCAAAATGGAAAATCACAAGGTAACTGTAGCATATTGAATTATTTATGTCTTTCAGGAGGGAGAACCAGTCAGGGATGGAGAAGCAGAATGAAGGCATCATTGTCAAGGGGCAAAAGAATACAATGAACTCTTTAATTGAAGGTATCCTGTAGCAAGCATGGTAACTGGAATTACAACACAATTTACCAGCCTGTCTTCTTAAGAGGAACACTGTAAGCACATTACTAGAACTGGCGAGTAGCATATTAGTACTAACAGAATCTGTGGAACTGTATATGTATAAGGGCTCACTGAAGTTAGAAAAAGTTATAGTTTGACACAGTAGGTATCAATACAGCACATTACCTGAAATATCAAGGTCGTATTATATCTCCCTCTGTTTGACAGCTGAAAGTGATTGTTCTTTTTGTGCTGCCTTTATTTAAAAAGCCTTAATTTGCCCCCATAAAGTGTGGTATAGTTTTCGTAATTTCATATTTCTGTGATTTGATATGTCAAAGCCATGTCAATTTTACATTCTGTATATTCATCTGTATTATTACTTCAGTGATCTATAATGTGTGCGGGAATCATAAATCTCTATGCCCTACACTTACACATTGTTTCAGACAAGGTAGCTATTCACAGGGTAGCTATTCACAGGGTAGCTATTCCACTTTTAAAAAATAAGATCTCACCATTTAAAGTAAGAAATATTTCTCAGTATTCCACCAGGAAGCCCATTTTTAATAGTATACTTGATTAGTTATACTATCTAACATACAGTATATATCTTCCGGAAATATGCTGTAGTTTAGAATTAATAATAATGATGCTAATTAGAACAGTCATGTATAGTTCAACTTATATTTTTATTGAGCAAATAATGTCATATTTGATTAACAAAATTCTTGTCACCCACACATTCATTTTGAGTACAGGCTCAGAATATGCAGAAAAATGTTAACGGTTAAAGAGTTGAAGCTTTGAATCTTCTCACTACTAAAATTAGAGTAATATTTGACTTACATAATGCTATGCTGGTGTGAAGCAAAAGAAAACATTGTTTCTACCTAATATTTCATGCTACTGTATATTTTTCTGTCCACCTCTAGCAACACTTATCTAGGACACATCCTCTATGTTCATTGTAAATATGGGATTTAGCTGTCTTTAGCCTGAGGGAGCTGACACTCATCTCTTACACTTCCCAGGAAAATGCCCTAAGTGCTACTCAACGGGCACATCTAAATGAAACACTTACTGCACATTAGCCTAATAACATTGTGCAGTAGCATGTCAGAGTAAAAACCATAATAATAGCTTACTGTGCACTGTTATTAGGCTAATAAGCAGTAAGCATTACTAAATAACTGTATGCTGCCACTACTGTGTCGTAACTTTAGGTATTGTGCATTTAGTTAGTAGTTTATTAAGCAAATGCTAAACTAAAAGTGCTAAGGAACATAAATGAACGTGTAGATGTGCCCAGTGAGTTAGCCTGAGTGGAGTTCATCTTCACTCTTCCTATTGAAGCTGTGCCTCTGTTCAGAAAGGATAAGTGATTCATTCAAGACCCAAACAATGCGCAAACAGAAGTCATTGTGTCTCTTTAACCCTACAAGGCAGACCTTTTCTGTGACAGTGGATTCCTAGGTACTTGGTCTCTGCTGCAAGGATTATGACTGAATTCTTAATCTATGCTTGTCTAATGGGAATTTAACAAACAATACAGATAGAAGGGACCAGAATCCATGACTCCCCATTCCCAAAGGAATATATTTCTTGCTGGATTACAAAGTCACCCTCTTTCATGCTCTTGGACTGCTTATGCATTGGTACCTAAGTCAAGGAATAAGGCAGACTTCCAGATACATAGTTTTTACTCCTCATTTGAAACTGTACTGACATATATTAAGTAATTAAAGTGTACTAATAATTCCCTACAGTGGGAGAGAGCAAAGGTAATTGGGAGGTCAATAAGTTTGTTTCTTTCATCTGCTAATGGGAAACAATATACATAAAGAACATCAACCACATCGATAAAGGAATAAAATAAATAAATAACACCCCCCCCACACACACCAAGTAAAGTTTCTCTCTCTTTCAAAGTTTCAACATTAAGTTATTCATCATAACCAGGATTAATTTTCAAATGGTTATGAGATTCCTTAGTGGAAATACATGCACATCTATAATTGTGATCTAGATATTACTGTCTATAACTGTCATACTGACACTACTGGTTATCATGTATGATGACTGTTGTGTGTCATGTACCAGTCAAAATGAAACAGCAAGCTATATAATCATGAATATTAATTTCTATTTTGTGACTGTCCTGGTTATTTTACTAAGTGAAAGCTTCTAGAATGAAGTAAAGTGCATTTAGGTAACATTATTGTCCATGTTTCAGATTTGTTGGTTGTAGCTGTGCTGTTCTAAGTACATAGGCAGCCAGAGTTCTTTGTGTAAATGTGATATAATTTATTAGACCAACTAAATAGTTGAAAAAATTGTTCTTTGCAAGCTTTCAGGTACAAGCACCCCTCTTTATGCATAGAAAGAGCCTGCTGGTTCCTGTGTTCTGTCTGGTGGAATAGAAGCTTAAGTCAATATTCAAAATGCAGAACTTTGAAAATGCAAATGTGTGGTGATGAGGATCAGAGGAGATGGGAGACAATAGGCATGAAACAGGTAGGTGAAGGGGAGAGAAGGAATGTTGGCTTGGTGATAGAATGTAGCTGGTAAAATGTAGAGAAGTTACCTGGGGTTATCAGATGCCAGGTAGGTTATAATGTGCCATAAATCCAATGTCTGTATATAGTCCATGCTTTTTTTGTATACAGTAGATTTATAAAGTGAAGTTTGTAGGCTTGTCTAGAAAAGGTGTTTTGTAAATTCCCTTTGAGGTTTAGAACTGAGAAACTGGAGAGAGAGAGTGGTTATCTTATGCACACCCACAGATAATTGTGTATTTTTGTCTTTGACCGATTTTGAGTGTGTGTTCATTCTGGTGTGCAATTATTGTTTCGTTTCTCCTATATATTTTCTATCAAGGCATTTAGTGCACAGGATCAAATATCTTACTTTCTTGGGGTCCACATGTAAGATCCAGAAATGGTGATAGTTTTTTCAGGGTGTAGGTATTGTGGGAGTGGTAGAGATGTGTTGGCAGGTTTTATATTTCTTATCCTAGCATGGTCTGGATCCATTCGGTGTGCTCTGGGTCATAGGAAGTTTGCTTCTGGTTATGAGATTGGTGAGGTCCAGTGCCTCTTTAAAGTTAGGATGAGTGGTTCTGGAAAGATCTCTTTAAGAATTGTGTCTTCTAGTATCAGTTGCAATTGTTTTAAGATTTTCCATATAGGTTCCAGGGAAAGATGGCATGTCATAACTAATGGTGTGTGATTCATAAGGATTTACTTTTTGTACTGCAGCAAATTCTTAACATGGTATCTGAGTGGCTCTTTCAAAAGTGTGAGCTATCTCTCTGGAGGAGTGTCCTTGTTCAGTGAAAACCCTTTTGAGATTTATGAGGTGACGATAATGGGCATTCTCCTCAGTGCAAATTTGATGATGTCAGAGGGCTTGGTTGTTTATTAATTAGAATCATAGAAAACTAAGGTTGGAAGGGACCTCAAGAGGTTATCTAGTCTAACCCCCTGCTCAAAGCAAGACCATCTCCAACTAGATCATCCAAGCCAAAGTTTTGTCTAGCTGGGTCTTAAAAACCTCCAGGGAGGAAGCTTCCACCACCACTCTGGGTAACTTGTCCCAGTGTTTTACTATCCTCCTAGTGAGAAAATTATTCCTAATATCTAACCTAAACTTCCCTTGCTGAAACTTGAGACCATTGTTCCTTGTTCTGTCATCTGCCACCATTGAGAACAGTTTGGCTCCATCCTCTTTCAAATCCCTCTTTAGGTAGTTGAAGGCTGCTATTAAATCCCATCTCAGTCTTCTATAGATTAAATTTGCCCAGTTCCCTCAATCTCTCCTCAGAAGTCATGTGCCCTAGCCCCCTAACCAGTTTATTGTACTCTGCTGGACTCTCTCCAATTTGTCCACATCCTTTCTGTAGTGAGGGGCCCAAAACTGGACACACTGCTCCAGATGTGGCCTCACTAGTGCTGAATAGCCATTCACCCTTTTGCATAGGTTTATCTTGGCTACATGTTATCTTTCACATTCCAGTCTGTTTTCTTGCCCCAGGTTGTGCCATTCTCCCCCTTCCTGGGCCCTTTTATATTATCTTGTTCCTTGCTGTAGCTGATTCACATCACACAGACTTAATTTCTGCATTTTCTAGAAAAAATGATTACCACAATAAAAATGGTTACTTAATATAGACAAATCTTGTGTGTGTGTGTGTGTGTGTGTGTGTGTGTATAATGATATATTTCACAATTATTCTATTATATGTTTAAAACTACTTGCTTAAGCATCTGCAAGGTTATTTTAATACATCATTTTGCCTTGTGACCAACAGCCTTGCTGGGACACAGATTAAAGCCTTATTCCAGCTGCAAATTCAATGCAAATTCAATGCTCTCTAACAGTCCAAATGATGGTTACCCTAACAGCAGCCTCTCAGGTAACTGGCATATTTTTTTATCTGACCCCCACCCATGGGTGCCAGATAACAGCTTTTGCTATATCACATCCACTGGTCCCCCACATCCACAGAGCTAGTCATCACATCATAGAAGGCAATCAGGTTAGTCAGGCATGACTTGCTCTTGGTAAATCCATATGGATTGTTCCTAATCACCTTCTTCTCCTCCAAGTGCTTAGCAATGGATTCATTGAGATTCTTCTCCATGATTCTCCATGATTTTTTCAGGGACTGAGGTGAAGCTGATTGTTCTATAGTTCCCTGGATCCTCCTATTTCTTTCCCTTTCCAAAATATGAGCACTATGTTTGCCCTTTTCCAATCATCTGGGACCTCTCCTGATTACCATGAATTTTCAAAGATGATGGCCAGTGGTTCTGCAATCACATCAGCCAACTCTCTCAGTACCCTTAGGTGCATCCCACCTGACCCCATGGACTTGTATGTGTCCAGATTTTCTAAATAGTCCGTAAACTATTATTTCACTACTCTTGGCTGCTCATCTCCTCCCCAAACTGTGCTGTCCAGTGCAGTAATCTAGGATCTGACCTTGCCCATGAAGACTGAGGTGAAAAGGGCACTGAGTACTTCAGCCTTTTCAGCATCCTCTGTCACAAGGTTGCTTCCCCCATTCTGTAAGGGACCCACACTTTCCCTAATCCTCCTTTTGCTACCAACACCTGTAGAAACCTTTTGCTAGCTGCAACTCCAATTCCACGTTGGCTTTCCTGACTTCATCCCTGCTTGCTCGGGCAATGCTCTTATACTCCTGCCTAGTTATTTGACATGTTTACACTTCTTATAAGCTTCCTTTTTGTGATTTATTTTACTGAAGAGTTCCCTGCTAAGCCAAGCTGGTCTTCTGCCATACTTCCTAGACTTCCTGTGCATTGGAATGGTTTGTTTCTGCACTCCCAGCAAGACTTCTTTAAAGTACAGCCAGCTCTCCTGAACTCCTCTCCCCCTCAGACTGGTTTCCCAGGGGATCCTGCCCCTGGTGTGTTTAGGGTGATTACTGGTTTTAAGTAGATAAGTATGTTGGTCAATGGGTATCTTATATATGGCGGTTTATATTTTACAAATCTGGATACTGATAATAGCGTCTAAAAAGAAAATATTGGTGCTGGAGTATTTATGAGATAATCTGATGAAGGGGGTTATAATTATAGAATTTGGGATGGAAATTGATCAGAGACTGCAGGTTTTCATGATGAACATTTCGTCTAAATATCTTAAGTCTCACGTGGGTTTGACAGTGAAATTCTTGAGAAATGTTTATTCCTGGTGGCATAATAAAAAGGTTGGCATATTGTGGAGCCATTTTGTTCTCCATAGCTGTGTCTGTGGCCTGAAGCAAATGTTGATTATTGAATGTGAAGTTGTGCGTGAGGATGAAGTGTATAACTTTAGTAATATATTTTGGTCTGTACTCTGAATTGTAATCTTGCTTTTGTAGGTATGTAAGGCAGGCTTGATGTGATCCTGGTGTGGGATGTTAGTATTTAAGCTGAAAACATCCATCGTGTTTAGAAGGGTATTGCTGGGAAGGTGGTCTGTGGTTTTAAGTTTTCATAGAAAATATGTTGTGTCTTGGAGAAAATTTGCTTTTTGGGTGACAAGAGATTTCAGGATGGATTCAATGATATTTCCTTAGCTAGGGTTCCATGGTTGGATATTATGAATCAGTCTGGATTCCTTTTCTTGTGGATTTTAGGGAGCATATAAAAAGTCCCTGGATTGGGTATGGGAAGATCAAGTTCTGTAGTTTTTTTCTTGTAGTTCAGATGGAAACGATTTCATAGTGGTTTTGAGTTTTACGGTGAAAAAGGAAATTGAATTTCCCTCTAGTTTTTCATAGCAGGTGGTTCAGAGAGTTGTCTGTTTGCTTTGCTTATGAAGTCTTCATAGTTAAGGATGACTAAAGCTCCTGTTTTATCTTTTGCTTGTTTTTTGTTTATTTTTACTAATTTTGCTTGTTGGACTATGGCTCTTATCTCTGAGAGGGAGAGGTTGTTATGGTGGTGTTTGTTGTTGATTATTTCACTGTTCATTCTTTCCCTGAAGTAGTCAAGGTTTGAATTTCATCCACTGTGAGGTGTGAAATCTGACAATTTCTTGGGAGGTATTTTTTTCCTTGATGTTGTCGAAGGATGAAGTGTTGTTGGAAATGGATTCATTTTGGTTGTGGAAATATTCCTTGAGACACAGGCATAGGGAAAAAAATCTCCATATTATAGTATATTATTAGGGTATTTTTCCAGACAGAAATTAAGGCCTTTAGAAAGGGCAGATTCTTAAGTTTTGGTAAGTGTGTGCATGGAGAGAATGATAATATGTGATGACTGGTTCTTTCAGTTTCATTGAGTAGGAGGTTGGATTGTGATAGGCAGAGGGAAGAAAGTTATTTGTGGGGGCTGAGCATGTATATGCATGCACATGCACCCCTCCCTCCAGCCAAGCAGGTAAGTCTGTGGGGGGTGCAATGGGTGGGGGGGAGAGAAAGGGCCATTCCATGGGAGGAAGATCAAGGCCCCAGCACTAAGAGAGGGAGTAAAGCAGAAGCAGGGGCAGGGGCTGAGGTGAATAGAGCCCCAACTGGGCTGGGTCATGGGATAATCGGAGCTCAGGTGACTCGTACAGGGGCACCAGGAGGCTTCTGCCTCTGCATGCCTTGTTGGAGGCTGGGGGGCACATGAGTCCCAAATCTGTGCATGGGGTGGAGGTGGATGCTGCTTCTTGCAGGATTTGCTACCTGCTGCAGCTGTCCCGGGAGCAACACAACACCATGTGCATCCTGCTGCAGGAGGAGCAGGGGGAACAGTTCAGCCCAGCAGCTGCAGGCACATGGTGTGGCTGTGGCGTGGCATGGTGTTGCACCACTCTCAGGGCAGCTACAACAGAATGCAAATCCCAGTGCACAGTGGCAGCTACCTCTACCCCACACACAGGTGGGGTGGTCATATATGCCCCCTGGGCCGCTGCGAGTGTCTGTACAGTGGTGGAAACCTCCCAGTGTCCATGAACAAGCCACCCAGGCTCTGATTGTCCCATGACCCAGCCTGATCAGGGCCCCATTCCCCCCAGATCCTGCCCCTACCTGTTCCCCACTTCCTCCCTTAATGTGGGGGCCTCAGTTGGTCTCCTCCCAGCTACTTCCCCCCCTCAGAGTAAACTGGTACTTGCTTGCCATGCTGCTAGTGATCCACATGCCATGCTGTGATCTGCATCCCTTCTGCAGCTTCATGGAGCCCACAGCCAGGCTGCCTTGCAGCCCTACCTGCTGCCCCATGTTTGGGAGGCTGAGTCCCTTTAGCCCTACCCTTCTGCTGCCTATGTGGAATGTTGTAAGGTATTGGTGTTGTTTCTCTGAAGGTTGTTTTGTGGCTCAGAAAGTAGTTCCTGCAGTAATTGGGTCCATTTCTTTTTTTTTTTTATGCTGGGTGGATGTTGTAAAAAATTTTGTCAGTCTCTTTGTATATATTGTTTAATGGTTGGGGAAATATCAAGGTTTATCTCTTTTAAGTTGTAGCATGTGTTGGACACAAAACAACAACACAAAACAGAAGAACACAAAACAACAGAGTGTCCCTATGCCTGAAAGCTTTCAAAGTACATTTTTTTCCAAGTATCTAGTTGGTCTAATAAAATATATCACATTTACCTTGTTTGTCTTTAGGTAACATTAAGAATTTTCTACTTGAAACTATTTGAGAAGATTTGGAATTTCCATATTTGAAAGATTTTAAGAGAAGATTAGACAAAAACATATCTGAAATGATTTAGATAGTGATGATCCTGCTTTGAGCTGATGGTAGATTAGATGATCTCCTAAGTCTTCTTTCAGTCTTATTTTTCTGTTTATAAAAATGTATTAAATCTCAGTACTTGATACAGAACACATAATTTATGCGTGTGCGCGCGCGCTCAGTACACATACATATGTATTCAGTACATATACATACATAAGTTCATATCTATATAAAATTGTCTTCAGTATCAAGTAGTGAGGCAATATATTTTAATATAATATATATACACAAAATACAAGGGAAAGGTTGTCTTTCAAAAGAAGGACCAAGCTAAAGTTTGTTTTTTTAAAGCTGCATTGACAATGAAGAATTATATGAAAGAATTAGAACCTTCTCAATATTAACTTAGCTTCTCATAAGCCAACCACGAGGTCAGTATTTTTTAATGAATGTTTTTCATCAGGCTCCCTAAACTAATGCTAAGGTCAAGGCATTGCATTTTATTGGATTTTCCCACAAGACTATATATTGCTGAGTTAACTAACTGGACAGGGGGCCTTGAGGCCTGGAGCAACATGGAACATGTTGAGTGGCAATTACTATCAGTAAAACCCAAAGATGCTATCCAGGGAAATTTACTAAGTTAAATAGTGTAAGCATGCTAAATTACATGAGACAGAATTCAGCAAATAAATACTTGTGGCTGTTTAGTCCACTAATTCCCTAATATGGGTCAGATTTTAGCCAAAACTCCTTGTAATCTAGCTATATATAATGCATATACAAAACATGTATGTGTATGGCTGTGCATAGCACATGTGTATATATACTAACATTTGCTTATGTATTTATTTAGACATTTTCAAATGGATATTATTTTTAGAACTAAAGAAACATTTTCACATACTCTATACCTAAATGTTAAATCTGTTATTGAAAGCACAAAGATTTTACAATTTGTTAGCAGAACTTCAGTAACTTTTTAGAAGATTGATACAACAACATGTTTTACCCTAATCTTATGTTCTTGGAAATCATGGATGGGTTTAGTGGACTTGTTTGTAGGTAACCAATAAGCAAGTTTTAATGCTTATACTTTGGCAAAATTAAAAGCAACTGAATGTAGAATCTAATGGTGGAAAGTCTGGGGTACCCTTAATTATGGGCATTGTTACATTCACTGCCTATATTATATTCTTCCAAGGATATTGTTAATTTAGGTATACCAGGTCAGCAATGGTGGAAGGCTGGAATGACCCAGCTTGGTACTGAGATGGATTGGCACAAGGACCTGGCTGCCTCTGCCACTTCTCTCTGCTGCATGGTTATAGCACAGCATGGATGCAGCTTCTCCCCCATCAAAGACTCTTCTACCCATCCGCACCATGGAGCACACAGAGCCCTGTACCACTAATTGCCACTGAAGCCACAGCTCTGCAGGTTGCCAACCCTGATGTAAAAAGCTAAATATACCCTGTATTACATTAAATTAACATTATATTCTGTATTTTGTTGTAGTCATCCATCTATGGTCATATGATATTTACATTTTAATGAGAGTTCTTTGAGGTTTGCAATGTTCATTATATGTATGCACACTGAGTTTTTCAAGGGCTTGTAAGCATTTATTCTGCGGCTTGTATAAAAGAACCCAACCCCTGCACAGCCATCTTCCTTTCTAATCATCAGCACCCACATCTCTTTTAGTGTCCAGAGAGAATGAACATGCCATATTACTGTAGGAATAACTGTGTTTTGGTTCAGCTGTCTAGAAAAAGAAATCTGGGGTTGAACAAAATGTAATTGCTTTCCTTTTTTCTTTGTGAAATGGAATACATACAAAGAACATGCTTGTTTGACATGAGTGCCATTTGGGGATGCTACAGCACAGTAACTCTGGTTACTGCACAGTCATTAGTACTTGTGTATGCAAATATTGAATGACTGCATAGTAACAACTGTGAGGTCAGGGTCTCATGTAGATATGGCCAATGTCACATGTACTGAGCCCCCATGGGTTTAAAAAAATGACCACAGGATGCTCTAGGTTTAAAGATCCTCAGTGGTCTTTTTTAAATCCACAGGGGTTTATACACATAATAGTAAGGCCACACTGAAGCACTGTATTTATTGCACAGAGCAGACTCATTTAAACAAGTTTGCTTTGATGCATTATAATTAGAACCAGCATATGTACAAGCAGCCTAAGTTTCAAATAACTAGCCTGCATAACTGAATCAGATTTTTTGAACCTGCTGGTGATTCTAGGTTTTGTGTAATGTAATCTCACCTGTTTGAGAGGTTCCACTTTGTACAAATAAGTACATAAATATTTAGTGAAGCAAGACATTGAAGCTTACTCTCCCAATTCCCAGGTGAATGCTTTGGCAAGTTGGCTATTCTGAGGCAAGTAGGAGTATCTCTCTGCTGAAAACAGAAATTCCAACCTTGCCAGAAATAGTAAGTTCATGCCTGCCAAAGGCTGGGATTTTGAAAACCTGACATTTGCTGACATAAAAGTTTTTTTGTCAGAAATTTCTAACTACTTCTACTGTTCATATCTATAGAACCAAAATGAGCCATGTAAGTACTTTCTTTATTTATACTCATGCAAATGTGTTAAAAACAGCCCCAGTGCACCTAATTAACCTTTGAAAATGTCTATTTTTCTAAGAATGTGACAAGAATCTGATGTTGGTATTGTTCTGTTTTTCCAAGAAATCACAACTTTAGATTTGCAATGAAAATCTTAGATAACTTTATAGGTCTTCTTTTTTTAAACTTATATATGTATGCTCCAAGAAAAAATGTTTTAATTAAAAATACTTCTTTATAAATCCTTTTTGACATTTGATATGAGAAAGAGTGCTTTTCTTTTCAGACTCAAAGCTTGAACAACGTGTGTGGGAGAACTCTTTTCAGTTACTACTTCATGAAATACTGCAGCTCTGAAATTAATGTAAATTCCAAAAATAATATTTTATAGCCTTTTGTTTTTACATTTTTTGTAGTATACTGCCAAAGACAGAAAGGATAGAAAAATAAGCAACAGAGAGTCAAAATAGGCTGATAACTGGAACTGACTTAGGCTGCTAGCAGATGTTAATTTAAAGACATGATAGAATCTGATTGCCAGTTCCAAAAGTCACATTCTGGCATAGTATGCATGCCCAATCATACCCATTCAACTTGTGACTGCATGAGAAACAATCCTGGGCTTCACCTGCACTAGCAAGTTGAAAGCTGCACACAGTACAGTTACATTTTGCAAGTATCAAGTGAAGAAGGCAACTGTCTCCTCACATTCAACAGGTTCAAACCCTTAGGTAACTATTTTGAATACTATGCATCAGATTTCCCTGTGTTACCCAAGTGACTTAGAAGATGAGTGGAACAAGCTAGTGAAATGACCCTCTCTAAATCCTGTTGATTTCATAAGTGCTCATTTGTGCCATCAGGTAGTTGTGAATTCAGATGGTTGTAAATCACACCAGGCTGAGTTTATGAAACTGTTGCAATTCACAAAATTGTGATGAATTTTTCTTGCCCACAACCAAAGATTTAGATCTGTAGCTTCAGTATGTCTGGCCCTTTATTTCTTAGAAATCTTTGACTTACTATAGTTATTCTGGGATGATGTTTAACTATTCAACAGAGGTTTTTTTAGGGAAAAAAAGTTGCATTAAATTTAGCTTTGAATATTTGCTGATCCCTGACTTCTTTTTTTTTTAAAGAACTTCACTGATAAGAACTAAAATGGAGATGCCCTGCAGGGCAGGAACCATAAGAGTGAAGTTGGAAGCAGATCAAACACATAAGTTAGCTTACTGCCATTAGAACCATGCAAACATTTCTCACTTGAAACATCAGGAAATTGCCTGCATGAACCTGACTATTACATCTTTCTTTGTCTTTGTTTTGTCTTGACTTAAACACCCAGGACCAAATTGTCTGCAGCTATGGATACAGTGGATGAAATAAGAGAAATTTTATATGACATTCATTCAGAGACAATGAGCCAAAGCAGAGTAAAAATAATATATTTTCTGATCTGTTTTACCCACCTTTTAATTTCCTAATTTTTGGGATAAGTCTTTGAGTTCACATACCTGTAATTAAAATCTCTAGCCACTGTATCCATAGCTGCAGACAATTTGGTCCTGGGTGTTTAAGTCAAGACAAAAAAATATAGGGAAATAAGTATAGGGAAATAGTATAGGGAAATAAGAGAAATTTTATATGACATTCAAAGTGTGTACAGCCATACTTAGCTCAGGAAAAGATCTGAAACACAAATGCAGGAGTCACAACTCAATCTCAAGAGAGGGACAAATCTGGAAGATTGATACTGAACTATTTAGTGCAGGATCACCAAGAATGCAACTCTGATTGAAAGCAACTCTGGTTAATCAGAAATATCCAAAGATTTAGAATATAACTAATGAAATCATGTAGTCACGTACAATTTAGTGGAATGGATTCCTTAACCACTGTGAAAACCTGCTCATCTTATGGGTGACTGGTGCCTCCGAAGTCTGGGGCAGTGGGGGTGGGAGGCAAAGGCAGCTGTCAATTGCCAACTGTGGGGGGTGTCCCCCAGCAGTGGATTGCCAACCAGAAGGGGGAAGGAGGGGTCCTGCAGTGCCCAATTGCTGAGCCAGTGGCAAAATCAGAAGTCCTCTTCCATCAGCACTTCCAGTTTCATGACTGGCACTTCCAGGGTGTGCACAGCTGATCTCAGGGGTTGCACATGCACCTGCATACACCCCCTATTCATTGCCAATGACTCAGCTTTTAGTTTTCCAATGCCTGAAGTTTTTCTTTTCATATTAACTACTGGATGATATATGAGATATGATTCAAATCTGGCTTTGAAAGACAGTTGAAAATCTTCAGCCCTAATCTTCCCTGAATTTTTAAAATCTATTACAGATGGATAAAAACACAAGTCAATTTGTTGGATCGTTAGCCCGAAATAATTGTAAAGACAAAAATAGCCTTGTCAGAGAAAACCATAAACTAAGGTGAAGAAGAAAAAGAAATAGCATTCCACAATGGGGAAGGAAAGGGTATAAGATACCCTCCCTCTTTCACAACTAACTGACACCTTCCAAGTCCACAAAAGGTCTGGTTCAGTTAAGTTCCAAAAGTTTCTGTGAAACAAAGAAATTTAAATAAAACAAAATAGAGATGATTTATTAGAATATTAAAACCAGCAATCATAGACTGGATGAAAATTTGGAGAACTCAGCAAATTCAAGATCTCTTGCCAAGCTACGTGCCACCCTTATCCCATCTCTTGAGTCTCAACAGTTGGTATAGGGAAGAATCTATGCTGTGCTGTCCTAGGTATCCAGACAGACTTTGGGATAAATGTTTGTTTTCATGTTTTAAGGTGAAAGCAAATTAAAGTTTGGGATATAGACATGTTTCTGCCTCTCTTATCAGTAGCCTACTCATAAGGTAATCCCCACTGACCAGCTCTTAAGGTGCTGCATTCTGGATCAGGCTTGTGAGGTTCCCTCACAGGTCTGATCTAATCTACTCAGAAATAATAGATGAGGACACTGTCTTCAATTTTGATTTTTTTAAATTATATGAAGGCTTGAAATCATGTTGTTGCACAATTGTCCCTCATACTTCAGTTAATAACTAAAAACTTATCATCCATGAATAGATTATTGGTTAGAATTTTTTGGTAAGGTTTATCTATGCCATTGAGTTTATATAAACATCAATACAATATTTTGCCACTAATGCTAGAAGTGACTTTGTTAAGAGAGAAATCCTAAAAAAGAAGATGATCAGTTAGGAAAAAATGAGGCAATAGGCTTCAGTAGAATTTAGTATAGAACTAAGGTATTCAGTTAAAGAGACTGACTGGGCTTCAGAACTTAAGTGAGGAAACCTCATGGAATTATTTTAAGCAAAAGTGAAAACAACAGGAATTTGCTTTTCAAACATGAGAAAAAAGAATGGTAGAGAAGAAATATACACCTCTACAGATGAACAAACATCTTAAAAATAAAGTCATTAAGAATAAACAGAGATTATACACTGAATGGAAAAAAAGGATCAGTCAGTAAGAAAGAGGAATATGGGAAGAAAATGACAATGGCCAAAGGCTTAGGTAAGGCAATATTTTGCTAAGAATATTGAAGTAAATATCAGAAGTATCTTCAGTCACATTTCTAGAAAAGATAACCAAAGGGGAAAAGAAGTGGGGCTACTATATACTGAAGATGAAGAGACATGGAGGTGTAGAGATCAAGGATAACCCACATCTGGACCATGTACTGAATAAATACTTTGCTTTTATATTCAGTAAAAAAAAAAATGAAGATGCAATCAAGCACAATAACTGGAAACCAGATAGCATTAAGAACATAGTTATATAAATTATCACTAGGGATCCTGGCTTTCTCTGGTAAAAATAAAAAAATATCCCCAATTTTCAAATAAAAGTACCCCAAATCCACATTTTTCTATGATTAAAATGAAACACCGCTATTAGAGGTGTGCTGATACATTGGTTCAATATCGGATTGGTGCCAACATAAAGAAAATTGTCTATATTGGATGGGGACAATAATTTGGCTGATAAATGCCTGTGCTCCATGCAGCCACAGCACAGCATGGAGCAGAGCCAACAGCATGGAGAGCTGCCTGTATCTGATACTTGAAAGGGGGTGGGGGAAAGAAGGCATACGGCAGGGGAAATCAACACCTCCTGCACTGAGGAAGCTGATATTTAAGGAGGTATATCAGTTGATACTGACCTGGTATCTGATACAGTTGCCATCAGGTGGTAAGTTTGGTGTTGTGGAAGGAGAAGGAGGAGGGTAGGAACAAGGCGGGGGTGCAGATCAATGGTGGAGCAGGGGCATTGGATGAAAATATTACTCATGAGGGGAGCAGCTCCCACTGCAGTGGTGGGGGTGTGTGCCCATGGATCTGTTCAGTGCAGAGTGGACTGCAGCTGTGAGGTGGAGTCAGAGCCAGTGCTGAGAGGGGTTCTTCTCACCAGGGGTTGGCCCTGGAGCGGGCTCTGGAGGCAATGTCCAAATTTTGTCACAGCTTTGCTCCCAGCCCTGTGCCACCACCTGATGCAACCCTGGCTATTCCCAGCACTTGGGTGGAGAGGGGAGCATTTGGCAGGAGCTGCTCTCACCCCATGAGTTGTGCCCTTGTCCCATACCCCCAACCCAGCTAGGCAGTGCCTGCCCCTGCCCCATCTCTCACCATGGGGGACATTGATCTGCAACACCATGCTCCCTCACTCCCCGCTCCCCTTCCACCACATCAAACTTACCACCTGATGGCAGCTGTATCAGATTGGTATTGGCTGATATGCGTCCTTAAATATAATTTCCTTCAACATGATGGGGGGGTGTTGATCTCACCCATGCACATGCCTCCCCTCCCCTTCTAACTATCAGCTGTAGGCAGCTCTCCATGATGTTGGCTCTGCTTCATGCTGTGCAGATCAGATCAGTATTGACTGATATGTCTCCTTAAATATCCACTGTCAGTATCAAATCCCAAAATTTCTATTGGTGTATACCTATCCACTATGATAGATAAATAGATAGATATTTAAATTTGATCACATAAAAATGTGGATTTTGGGCTACTTCTTTTAATTAGAAACTTGGGGTTAGTTAGTTAGTTTTTTTTAAAATCAGAGAAATCCAGGATCCCTGATTATCCCATATGAGGTAGATACAAAGTTCAGAGGGATAAAGGTAGGGAGTTGATAATCTCTGTCGCAGCGGTGTTCTCCAGGAGGGCCGTGATCTCCTGAAGGGCCTCCGCCTGCACCAAGTCCAGCCCAAAGCACCCTCAATTCTTGCTTGCCACGTCTTTGTTCTTAATAAGTATAAGATGGGAGACTGGCTTCTACCGCCTTGGGCGTGGCACATCAGGACCTTTGTCCCTGATATCTCTCGGACTTGCCGGAATGGTCCCCCGTATTGTGGGTTTCCTCCAGGCACCCCGAGCCATCTCTACATTCTCACCCGCTCCGGGCCTCCAGTCAGTGCCCCCTCTCTAGGGCTGCCTCATCAATGTTGCCTCTCAAGGGCTGCCTCATCGCTGCTCCCTCTTTGGGGTCACCCAGCGAGCCACCGGTCTTCTCGGCCCACCACACAACTACCCTCTTCTTAGGCCGGGCGTACTGTGCTACTATCGCCTTTTCAACCAGGGGACCACCACAGCACTTGCCCTTTCTTTAGGAGGCACTGTGCTGCTAACCCTGGTCTCTGGGCCCACTGCAGCACTCTGCCCCTGGCTGGAGTCTATTGCATACTAGCCTAATACCGTGCTCGCTCCTTGACTTGACCTTCTTGGGCTCCTCAATAGTGCCCCTCGTCTGGGCTTCTCGATAGTACTGCCCCATTCTAGGGCTTCTCAAACGTTGCCCCTCATGGGCTCCTTAAAATACTGCCCCTCATCTGGGCTTCTCAGTACTACTGCCCCTTGTCTGGGCTTCTCGAATAGCGCTCCCTTCTCTAGGGCTCGCCGTGCCCCACAGGGCTTCTCAATAATGCTGCCCATTGTAGGCTGTGTAAAATACTGCCCCTTATCTAGGGCTTCTCACATATTGCACCCATGGGCTTCTCAATGCAGCCCTTTCTTGGGCCTCTCAATGATCCTGCCCCTCTCTGGGGCTTGCTGTGCCCCTGCTGGGGCTTCAGGTCTCCGCACCCAGTGTTGCGCCCTCACTGGTGCTAGCTATGCCCCACTGGGCTTCTTCAATGCTTGCCCCCTCTCTGGGGCTTGCTGCACCCAAACTGGTGCTGAATTGCACCCTCCCAGGCACCAGGGCCCCCACACCCTGTGGGTCCCTATGAGGCCTCCTCCAACCACTACAGCCTCACCCAAACCACCGGTGTAATCCAATACTAATAAAATATAACACAAGCTTCCTGGTTGTAACCAAACATCAGGCACCTGGCCATAATAGCATAAGCCTCCTGGCTCCAACTTAACATCGTTACTCCAGCCTCTGGAGCTCTCGTGAGCTGGACTCACATTCTGTCTCTAGAAGCTCCTGCCCCTCCAGCTGCTGGCAGGGAACATTGACACTGGATCTGGGCTTTATAGGGCCATGCCCTGCCCCCTTCTGTCAGCTGACTTCCATTATTCACCCCAGCAACCCTCATCTGTGCTCATTATCTCTGCTGGGGTTTCCCCAGCAGTTTTCCTTTCAGAAGGAGCAGTGCAGCGAGGTGCGCTGCGACAATCTCCATCCCAGAGGGTCTGTCTACATGTTCATTTGATTTGAGATGAGTTTACTTGCAAGTAAACTACTTGTGAGTAAAAGCTCCCAGGCAGACATCCTCATGCAAGGTAGTTTCAGCAAATTTGCTGCTCTTAGCAGCAAACTGCTGCCACTTCCTGCCACACTGCAATGAGCCTCTACCACCACCAGGGGGAGTTCAAGGATCCAGGTCCAGCAGCCAGCACTCAGCAGCCTAGTCATCAGCCAGCAGCCATCTTGAAAAGCCAACCCTGCTCTGGTCTTTGGCCAGCCCCTATCCCTGTAGCATGCACAGTTCCCTGTAGCATGAACAGTTCAGGAGCAGCACATGGCAACTCTACCTTCACCACATCTGCCCCCCCATTTCATAGCTGCTCCAGCTCTTATTCCTAGCAGTGACAACCAGCACACCAGGCTCCTGCTGGCCATCATGCTGGCCCTGCTGTACCACCATGCTGAGCAGCTGGCCCATGGCCTCCCTGACTGTCCTAGGTCCCCCATGTTCAGCAACTGGCTGCCCAGCCATAGTACACCATCTCAGGGCTGCAGTCACCGCACAGCTGCCACCTGGACCCTGTCCAGCTGGCTGGACTCAGGCAAGGATGCCAACTACAGGCTGCTGGACATAACCACCAGGGATGCCCTCAGTGCCCCCTGGGCCTCCAACCCTGCCCCTTCTGGGCCCACTGGGCACATCACACCTGGGACAATGAGAAGTAGCTGGAGATGTTCCAGAAGACTGGGCTACCTTCCAGAACCTCTTCAAGCAGGTCCACCAGCACCTGCAGTAGCAGGACACCAACATGCATTCTCTCCTCCTCATGGACACTTGTCTGGCCCTTGCCCTGCTGAAGCTGGCCATGCCTGCCAGCCTCTTCTACATGGGCCATCTCTTTGTGATGATCAAGGACACCACTGTGGAGGCTATCTTGGAGGTCTGTAGTGCCCTCCAGGATGTAATGAGGCTCTGCTTGCATGACCCCTTGGCAGTGGTGGTGGTGTTTTGTGCCCTGGCAATCCCCCAATTCATTGAGGTCATGGACAGGACCCACATCCCATTACCTGCCCATCCAATGATGACCATCCCTATTATAACTGGATCAGCTTTCACTTGGTTATCCTCCAGGTCATCATAGATGACCATGGCACCTTCATGAATATGACTGTCAGCTGAGTGAGCAACAACATCTTCATGTTCAGAAACTCCACCCTGTCAGCCCTGCCACAGAGCATCCGGTCTGTGATAGGGTTACTGGAGGTGCAGCTGGGCAACCCTCCTCAAAGAGGATCATACCTACCTGCTCCTGCCCTGGCCCATGCGGGCCACTTGGACCTCACTAGGCCCACTATAACTACTGCCTGGGCCAAACCCAAATACTGGTGAAGTGCACCTTCAGCCACCTCAAGGACTGGTGAAGTGCACCTTCAGCCCCTTATCACCCACCTCAAGTTTGCCAAGGACAACATCCCCTGTGTCATTGTTACATCTTACATAGTTTCATAGTTTCATGGTTGTTAGGGTTGGAAAGGACCTGAGCAGATCATCAAGTCCCATCCCCTGCCATGACAGGAAAGAGTACTGGGGTTAAACAACATTGACAAGGTGTTCATCCAGCCTCCTTTTAAAGACCCCCAGGGTAGAAGCCAGCACCACTTTGCTTGGAAGTTGGTTCCAGATCCTAGCCACACGTATATTGAAGTACAGCCTCCTTATATCTAGCCTGAAATTACCCTTTGCCAGCTACTCTCTTCCAGCTACCCTGAATCTACCCTGTACCCTCTGCCATCTTGTGACTGTTATTTCTTGTCACTCCTGGTAGTGTTTGTGGGAACAGGGACTCTCCCAATGCCTGCTGGTCCCACCTGACTAGTTTGTAAATGGCCACTAGATCCCCCATCAGCCTTCTCTTATCGGCACTGAACAGGTTTAAGTCCCTTAGCCTCTCCTAGTAGGGTCTGCCCTGGTGATCCCTGATCATATGGGTGTCCCTCCTCTGGACCCTCTCCATGTTGTCCACATCCTTCCTGAAGTGCAGTGCCCAGAACTGGACATGGTACTGCAACTGTGGCTTTACAGTTGGGGGAGGGTCACCTCCTTGAACCTGCTTGAGATGCATCTTTGAGTGCATGACAAGGTACAGTTGACCTTCCTGACTGCATCCCTGCACTATCGGCCCATGTTCATTTTGGCATTAACAATGACTCCAGGATCCTTTTCTGCCTCTGCACTGATGAGAAGGGAGTTCCCCAGCCTGTATGTATGCTGCTGGTTCTTCCCCCCCCCCCCAGGTGCAGTACGCTGCACTTCTGAACCTAGCACTTTCAGTGTTGAAACCCATTCTGTTCTCATCTGCCTACCCCTGTAACCTGTCCAGGTCCAATTGCAACATATTCCACCCTTCTAGCATGCTCAGTTCTCTCAACATCTTAGTGTCATCTGTGAATTTGAACAGGGTGATTTTTACCCCCTTGTCCAAGTCGCTGATGGAGATGTTGAACAGTGTGGGCCTGAGAACCGAGCCCTGGGGAACCCCACTGCCCACATTCCTCCAGGTGGAATATGACCCATCCACCACCACTCTCTTAGTGCAGCCCTCCAGCCAAGTAGTGACCTATCTGACTGTGTAAGTATTGATGCCACAGTCTCCTAGTTTTTAATGAGAGTGGAGTGAGAAATGGTGTTGAAGGCCTTTCTAAAGTCCAGAAATATTATGTCTACAGTGACACCTGCATGTAAGCATTTTGTGACCTGGTCATAGAAGGCCACCAGGTCGGTCTGATGACCTGCCTCCAATGAACCCATGTTGGTTGCCACTATGCATAATCTCCCCTGCTGGCCCCTCATGGACATGTGCCAGGATAATTATCTCAAAAAGCTGACTCAGGACCAAGGTAAGACTAACACGCCTATCATTTCCTAGGTCCTCTTTCCTCCCTTTTTTTGAAAATGGGAACCACATTGGCTCTTTTCCTGTCCTCTGGCACATCATCAGAGCACCTTGAGTGCTCATAAAGCCATGACAGGTGTCCCACAATGATATCTCCTAATTTCCTCAGCACTCTGGGGTGGAGATTTTCAGGACTGGCTGATTTAAATGCATCCAATCCCTCCAGAAGTTCCCTGAGTAGGTCCTCTCTGACCCTAGGCCTGGGTGAACCTCCCCTGGGGCTAATGGGGGTCCCAGTTGGGGGGATCACCCGGTCCCTGCTCAGAAAAATGGAGGCAAAGAAATTTTCCTTCCTCCGCATCTGCTTAGCTCCTTCAGCCTGTTTAGAGTGTGCCTGGTTCCCTCCTAAGCTCCTGGCCCCAAGTGCCAGGATCTGCATCAAGCCACGGATTTAAAGGCCATGGTTTGACTTTCCCACAGTTGCCTTAACAGTCAATCAGGCACTCTGGGCTTTCCAGAAGTGTCTGTTGGCAGCCTCATCCCCTACTTTCCCCCTCTGGAGGGAATTGGGTACTACCAGAGCCTGTGACCCAGGGGTCAACTATGGGGGTACTCCCTAGCTTGGGGGGTGGACAATTCCCCCTCTGGCCCACTTCCTGTTTGCATTCTCTGTTCATGTATGCAACTTGGGAGTATGGTTCCCTGCCAGCTCAGCAAAAACAGACCCGGAGGGCTTCCCCACCAGATCTGGCTACACTGCACCAGTTCCCTCCACCCCCACTTACCTTAGGGGGATTATATGATGCTGTATAACATTCACAAAGCCCAGAGGAAGCTGTTCCATATGGCTTGGGAGGAGGTGCACTGGGTGGAGGATACTTGGCAGTGGTAGTACCAGCTATTGTGGCAACAACAGTGACAGTAGCAGTCCCCTCCCTCCCTGTGGCCCCTAGTAAGCTGCTCACCTGCACCTTGGGACCAGGCATTAGGTGTGAGAGGCACTAGCTGACCACCTCCTGCACTCCCCAATGTAGCCCACCTGGACAGCAACTCACAGAACCCCACCTCCATCCACCCACAGCACCATGGCCACTGCAGACACATCTAAGAAGAATGGCTGGGTTTTTTTTCCCCCTCAAATCAAATAGATCCCATTTCCCCATGCCCTCCTCAACAAACAGAGCCCCACTCCCCTCTCTATATGCTAATCAGGAGTACCTGGGCAACTATAGGTCCATCAGTCCTACCTCAATCTTGGGGAAACAGGGCATTGGGGATGATTCTTAGAGGCAACCAGCATGGTTTCATTAGGGGCAGGTCATGTCAGACCAACCTGATTACCTTTTATGATCAGATCACAAAAACATTGGATGCAGGTGTCACCATGGATGTAGTCTTTCTGGATTTCAAGCAAGGCCTTTGACACTGTCTCCCACCCCAACCTCATTAAAAAAACTAGGCAACTGTGTCATTGATGCCTGTACAGTCAAATGGATTGCTAATTGGCTGAAGGGTCATACTCAGAGGGTGGTGGTGGATGGGTCATACTCAACCTGGGGGGAAGAGGGCAGCAGAGTCCCCCAGGGCTTGGTCCTTGGGCCCACACTGTTCAATTTATTTATCAGCAATTTGAATGATGGGGTGAAAAGCAACCTGTTCAAATTTGCTGATGATACCAAAATTTGGAGTGAGGTGAGGATGCTATTAGGGATGGAAAGACTATAGAAAGACCTGGATAGGTTGCAAGGGAGGGTTAACAAAAACAATTTTTGTTTCAATATGGACAAGTTCAGGGTGCTGCACTTGGGCAGTAGTAACCAGCAGCACACTTATAAGATGGGAAACTCCCTTCTTGAGAGCACGGAGGCAGAAAGAGATTTTGGAGTTCCTGACACGGGGAAGTTCCCCAAGTGCCTGTATCGGGTCTAATACCCATTGGATGATCAGGCCTGTGTTTTCCAAGGTGTGCAAAGCCAGAATTGGGTCCAGAGCCTTGGATTGTGGCAGTGGGAATCCCAGGCTAGTGGGTGTGCTTCAGGAAAAGGGTGGATCAGATGTGAGGCACCCCAGGGAGGTCACTCGGAGCCTGGAAGGTGGTCTGGCACAGTGAGCTGGGCAGCTCAATGCAGGAGCGCCCCCTACTGGCCCTCCACATGTGGTGGTAGAGGTGGAATCTGAATACCCGGCTGTTTTTGAGGCATAATTTGGGGAAAGGAATAGAGTCACTGAAATCCTTTAAGCAAACAATTTTAATTTGGCATTGGGTCGACTGGATAGTGTAGATAGTCAGGATGGCAGACGAGTATGATCGGATGACTGTGCCTGAACTGAAAGAACTGGCAAAACAGAGAGAGACCTTCATGTGAAGAAAGGGCTAAAGAAGGAATAGCTGGTTAAACTCTTGTGCACCAGCAAGTCAGAACAAGTGTCAGCTTCACGCTCGACAACTCCTGAGTTCAACCCAGGAACATGCTCCCACTCCTCAAGTCCAGAGGCTGCTGATAGATCACCTTCTGAGGGGGAGCAGCAGAGACTCCATGAGTTAGAGCTGAAAAGGATGGAGCTGAAAAACATGGAGTTGGAAGCCCAGCGTGAGAAGGAATAATGACAGCTAGAAGCAAAAAGGATGGAGTTGGGGGAAAAGAGGGAACAACAACAGCTGGAAGGCCAGCATGAGAGGGAACAGGAACAAAGACAGCTGGAGGAAAAGAGTATGGAGATGGAAGCCCAGCTGGAGGCAAAAAAGCTGGAGCTCAAGCAGAAAAGGCTGGAGGCTCAGCTCCATCTGCAGACCAACGGGGAAAACGTGAGCACTCTGCAAGTGTTCGGGGAACACCCCAAACTGGATGTCTTAGCCTTCGCTTGCTACCAAGATGGAGACAATTCTGCAGTGTTCCTGAGCAACTTCAAAAGACAAGCTCAGTGGTGTAAGGTGCCAGAAGAAAATATCATGATGTACTTGTCTGCTACAGTAGAAGGCGACATGGTGGTGGTCTTGAACAGCCTGCCCTCAGATGCAGCTGATGACTATATTGCCTTTAAAGCTGCTGTGTCTAAAAGGTTCAAATTAGGACCGGACTATTTTCAGAAAAAAATTCTGGAATACATGCCCACAACCCGGAAAGTCATTGACTGATTATGTGGCCCTGTTGGAGAACACATACATTAAATAGTTAGCCAAAGCCAAGGTTGACGCTTTAGAAAAGTCACTCCAGCTCATGATGCTGGAACAATTCTACTTTTGGTGTCCGAGAGACCCTCTTCAAGGACAAGGACCCCAAAAATGCTCAAGAGGCTGCTGAAATTGCAGACTGATTGTTGCTAAATCGTGAAAAGACTCCTTATTCTGGGAAGGAACAAAAAGGGTTCCAAAGAGGTGGGGAGGGAGGTCCAGATCAAAAAGGGGAAAGAGGGACATCTGCAGAGTGCAAGGTGGCCCAAGATTTGGACAAACCACCCAATTCAGAAAAGAGGGAATGTTATAACTGCAAGGAGCTGGGCCACATCAAGCCCAACTGCCCAAAGCTAAGTAATAGACCAAGGTCCGTGAGGCGTGCAATAGCCATGAGCAGTGAGGGGGAAGGCCAGAGGCACTCTGAGGGGAGTGTCTGTTGCTACAGGATCACAAACTCAGAGGAGGTAATGGCCCCTCACAGGACCATGATCACGGTAAAGGAGAGGACCCTTGTGGGGGAACAGGACTCGGGGTCCAGTGTGACATTAATCAATTCCAACCTTGTCTCACCCGCAGACATAATCCCAGGGAAGACCCTTACTATTCAAGGGGTGGGGCCCCCACCTCTTACGGTATCAGTAATCTGTGCACCCATCATGTGGAATGACTGTGCAAAGTACCCGGAAATGGGGGTACTGGAAGCGGCTCTGGTCCCCATCCTCGTGGGACAGGATCTTATCGGGCAGGAATCCCAGCTCCAGAGGTGGGAACAGACCCAAGAGCCAAAGCCCTGCACTGTTCATGCGGTGACTCAGAGCAGAAAGGCTAAAGATGGGGGTTTAGAAAATTCTCAGGAGATAGCCACACCATTGACCACAGTGGAAGAGACCCCTGCAGATGACGATTGCATCCTGGTCCTGGAAGGAACTAGTGACCCCGAGGGTGAGTTAAGTGACAGTCCCGGGGAGGTGTGCATTTTGTCAGTGACAGAGAGGGGTGAGACTATCAGGGAGGAGACCCAGGAACTCCCTGAGGGTGAGAGTGCACTCCCTGCAGGAGCACCTGAACTCCCTGCTGATTGCCTAGCTGGGCAAGAGGAGTTCAAGTGGGCGGTTCTGGAGGACCCCAGCTTGGAGGGACTCCGGAAGATGGCTCAGGAGCAAGAGACTGAGTTCACTCCGGAAAAAAGGGAACAGGTGGTCTGGGATAAGGGGCTTCTCTATTGGTTGTGGGTACCAAAGAACCATGCCGAGACCTGGGAGCCCCAGAACCAGCTCATAGTACCCTAAAAATACAGACAGCAATTGCTCTCCATGGCTCACGATTTACCATGTGCTGGTCACATGGGCAGGGAACGCCAGAATGTGACAGACTACTGCAAATCTTGCGAGACATGCCAGTGGACGGGCAAAAGTGGGGACAGGAAAAAGGTTCCCCTGCAGCCTCTCCCTATAGTCAATCAACCCTTCCACAGGGTGGCACGAAACATTGTGGGACCGCTGATGCATAAGACTTATAGAGGAAAGAAATATATCCTGACTCTAGTGGATTTTGCAACTCGGTACCCGGAGGCAGTTGCCTTGACCTCCCTTGAGGCACCCGTGGTTGCTGACACCCTAATCAAGGTCTTCTGTCAGCTGGGTTTTCCCTCCAAGATCCTGATGGACCAGGGTGAGAACTTCATTGTGGAGGTGATGAAGTGCCTGTGGGACTGCTGTCGGATGGAACACCTTAAGACCACAGCCTACCACCCTCAGAAAAATGGGCTGGTGGAAAGGTTCAATGGGACCTTGAAAGGGATGCTAAAGGTCTATGTGGACTCCAATCCCAACGACTGGGATGAGAAACTGCCACATCTGCTCTTTGCCTACTGGGAAGTGCCCCAGGAATCCACTGAGTTCTTGCCCTTCAAGTTGATGTCCGGAGGTGAGTTCAAGGTCCTCTCAATTTGGTGAGAGAGGAGTGGGAGGGAAGGATCCCTTCCATAAAGACCTCAGTGGTGGAGTATGTGCTTAACCTTCATCAGAAACTGACTGACATGATGAAAGTGGCTTGAGACTCCCTGGGACAGGTCCAAGAGAAGCAAAGATCCTGGTGTGATGAAAAGGCCCACTTACCTACCTTTGAGTGGGGTGATAATGTTATGGTTTTCCTGCCACTAAAAACAGACAAGCTGCAAACTGCTTGGGAAGGTCCTCATGCTATCCTAGACAGACAGGGTGATGTGACCTATGACCTATGTGGCTATTAGGGATAGAAAGCCTAAGACAGTTTATGTGAACATGCTTAAACCCTACTATGACAGAAAGGAGATGGTATTCTGGGTTCCCTCAGTTGAGGGAACACTGAAGGACACAGAGGAGCCGGTCATGTATGGTGAATGGGATGGCAAGATCGAGGAACTCCACCTGCCAGACCATCTGCCCTCCCAGCACAAGGACCAGCTGCTCACAGCGCTCAAGGACTTTGAGACTGTGTTCTGTAACAAACAAGGTAAAATGGACCTGGCAGTACACTGTATAGATACGGGCAGCCATTGTCCTATATACTCCCCACATTACCCAGTTAATGAGAAGGTGAGGCAAGAAATAAAATGGGAGATCACAGAGATGGAAGAGTTTGGTGTATTCCGGCCTTCAACGAGTCCCTGGGCCAGTCTGGTGGTACTCGTCTGGAAGCAGGATGGAACCATCCGGTTCTGTGTGGACTACAGGAAGCTTAATGCTATTACTACCCCTGATGTGTACCTTATCCCCAGGATGGACACTTTGCTGGATTGTCTGGGCCCAGTCAAGGTTATCTCTACTCTCCATCTGTCTAAAGGATTTTGGCATGTGGCACTGGACCCGGATGCCATAGCCAAGTCTGCCTTTACCACACCTATAGGGCTATATAAGTTCACATTTTTACCTTTTGGTATGCACAACTCTCCTGCCTCTTTCCAAAGACTGATTAATAATCTGTTGCAAGGATGTGAGCAGTTTGCCATGGCATTGATGACATTGCCATCTTCAGCCAGGATTTTGAATCTCACCTGATTCACCTGACCACCGTATTAGGTAAGATCAAGAAAGCTGGTCTTACTGTGAAAGCCAAAAAGTGCCAGTGGACACTATCTGAGGTAGTATACTTGGGTCATTGTGTGGGTGGAGGTCATATTGCTCCCTTGTGGGACAAGATCAAGGCCATCAAAGACTGGCTGCCTCCACACACCAAGAAGCAAGTCAGTTCCTTGGCCTGGCAGAATATTACAGACGGTTTGTCTCTGGGTTTGAAGCAACCACAGCACAGCTGCATGAGCTGACCAAGAAGGGCAGCCTGGACCCTGTGGTTTGGAAGCAGGGGTGCCAGGAAGCATTTGATACCCTCAAGGCTGCCCTTGTCAAACAACCAATCCTGAAGGCACCGCTTCATGATAAACCCTTCTATGTGGCAACGGATGCCTCCAACATAGGACTAGGAGCTGTATTCTTACAGGACCACCAAAAGACATGGCACCCCATGGTGTAACTCGGCCAGAAGTTAATCCCTCAGGAGCAGAACCTGTCATCCATCGAGAAGGAGTGCCTGGCAATCATCTGGGCACTGAACAAGCTAAATCCCTATTTATGGGGACAACAGTTCACCGTCCTGTCGGACCATGCCCCACTGCAGTGGTTGCAGACCATACAAAACACTAATGCCAAGCTGCAGTGATGGGCCTGGCAGCTTCAAAAGTTCAACTTCACTGTCAAGCACATCAAAAGAAGCCAGAATGTGATAGCAGATGCCTGGTCATGAAAGGACTCTGAGTAGTGGGTCCTCTGGACTCAGAACTAGTGAAGACATCACTAGTGTAAGACTGCCCATCAGGTTTTATGGTTTCTATATGTTATGGTTATAACTCATTTCATGTTTTAGGTTTTCTTTTCTTTTTTTCCTCTTCTTCTGGCATCCCGTGGGAACCCCTTGACCCACACACCCTGTCACACAGCCCTGAAAGGCCCTGTGTCCAAGCTGATAAAGGGGTGGGGAGGAAGTATGGCAGAAATGCCACTGTCTGTCCTTCTCCAGAAATCTGTCTCTGCCACCATGAGAGGGTGGCGTATCTTACTTCCTGTCTACATGACAAAAGCCTGGTGCCTCAGAAGTGGATGCTCTGGTTACCTGGGGCGGGGGAGGGAACAGCCCCACTCTTCAGCCCAGGTGACCCGTGATGCTTTTTTAGGTTGGCCAGCACTGGCAGCTTTGATTGTCCCAGGCTAGTTTCTCACCCCACTCCATGAGAGGATGGAGTTAGAGCTGACCGTAGAGGGGCTAGGACCTCACACGGGGGCACTGAAGGGAATTGGTGCAGTTTTATTCACCAAGGCATCCCTGAGGGTTACAAGAAATGATGACTGTAAGGTAGCAGAGAGCAGAATCCCTGGAACAGAGGATGAGCCAAGAGCTCCTCTGGGTCCCCCCACCCAGTCCTCTAGGGAGGAGAGGATGCTGCTGAGCAGTGAGCAAGATGCTGCTAGAGAGAGGTGGGGCTAGCATCTGGGGGTCAGACAGCTGTCTGCAAGAAGGCAACTACCAAGGCCAGAACGGAGTCCAGCACCGACAGTCATTAACCATAACCTACACTGCCCTGATCAGGACCACAGTCTGCTCCTGCAGGACTTCCATCTGCTAATACTCCAGGGACAAGAGCTGAGCCCAGAACAACTGGATCATCTCGTTCTGTACTTCCTTGTGGGCCGCATCCTTTGCCCATCAGGTCCTTGCTTCTACCAGAGGGTCCTCCAACACTATCACCAGCTGATCCAGGAGAACAGTTCACTCCTGGGTTCTCCTCTGGTGGCACTGGTACATTCACAGTAACCCAGCTGTGGGTGGCAGTAACCCTGAGTTCACATCCCAGCTACCAATTGGTGCCTCTTTCCTGTGCAGCTGTAGGGCCTACAGAGCCATGAGAAATAAACTGTTTCTGAGACATTGCAATATTTCTGAGATAAGTTGCTTTGTACCAGAATTCTGTTCAGTGCCTAGCCTCAGATTATAAGTTGGTCCGGCAGAGCTGTGCCCAGGTAGCCACTGGCCAAGGCCATCCCTGTTCACTCTGGCTGCTGGTCATGGGCAACCTGCCTCTTCCATCCCACTCCCAGGCCAGGACAGTTCAGAGTTCTGGCAGCACCTGCTGCCATGGCTCCAGACCCCATTGTGCTGTCCCTCCTGCAGGCTAGCCACTATCCTGTGCTGCCACAGCACCAAGGTTTGGGGGACATGGGGCTCCCAGATGACTGGGATGAGAGTTGCCCATGGCTCCACCCTCCATTTAAATGGCTTCTCTGGGGATGTGTCCCAGAGCCAGCCCCCCTGCATCAGCACTGTGCCCCAACCTTTCCCCTGCTGTGCATATCCTGTGTGCTGCATGAAGAGCTGTTTGCATGAACTTAAGGGTGCCCAAAACACTACACCTTGCTAATGATAATTGTCATGGTGTCGCAGGTGCACCTGCACACTTGGCATGAGACCCTGAGCTTTGACAGTGTGGAAAGAAGCTTGGGTTTCCTCATACACTCCACCACCACCTCCACTGTGACCAAAGGTTGTGATCAGTGATGATGACCCACTGTGCCCACAAGGCCTTGACCTTTATGCAGCAGTGCTGCACTAACTGGTCATGATGTCTGCAGTGCTACATCCAGCCTGACAGCCCCACACAAACTGGTGATGCACCTTCACCTTGCTCCACAATGCCATGAGGTTGTCAGTCTCCCCCATGGACCAGCTGGGGCCCCAGGCGATGGGCATTGGGATGGGAGATAATGAGGCCATTAGGGCTTCTTCACCAGATCTCAGGGCCTCTGTGTTGCTGTCCCTGTGCTGCTGATCCTGGCCAGATGTCTGTAGTGCCCAGAGCAGGGGTGTAGCATGGGATTGGCAGCCATGCAGAAAGGCAATTCCCCACAGCACCTGCATGCTCCAGGAAGAATGCTGGGTGTAGGATGCAAGCAGCTGGATCTGGTCCTGAAGGCCAGAAGCTCTCTGTACCTGGGGCAGCATAAGCCTGGTAGCCCTGCAGTACTGGATTGCTAGGCAATGTTGCCTGTGTACAGACAGGCTGCTACAGCTAGCCTTCAGCCTTTCTAGGGGGACATGGGAACCTAGAGTGGCCTCAGTCTGCCTGTATGTATTCCTCTGGGCTAAAAATGCCTGCAGGCTTTTAAGGGCCTGAGGCTAGCACTGCCATAGAGGTGGACTAACGCAAGGGCAGCAGAATCTCCCAGTCCTGGAGCCCTGGGCCTAGCCTTAGACTGGATCCCTATTGGGAGTGATGACCAGAAGCAAATCTGCTTCTTTTTGACATCTACATGTACATTACTGAGCAGCAACTATTTGCAAGTAAATTTGCTACTTGCATTTGCAGGTAGCAAATATACTCATGAGTAGCATGATTTACTGCTATACATGTATGCATATGTATAGATGCACATACTTACTGCACAGTAAACTACACTGCTGTGCTATAAAGCATCTTGTGTTGACATGCCCAGAATATTTATAACAGAATTTAATTGAATTTGTAAATTTGGGAATGGTATGTTGTGACTGGAAAATAGCAGGTGTAATGCTTATATGCAAAAGAACCCCCTCCTCCCAACCAAAAAATAAATAAAAATGGAGCTATTTGGCCATTAGCTTAAGTTAAATAATATATATGGTCTTTGCAAAGATATTGAAGAAAACAACAATATGGAAGGGACAAACACAATATGGTTTTATCCAAGGAAGACTATATCAGACTCATTTAGACATAAGTAGTATATAGGCTCTCTGCCCTTCAATGAAAATGAGACAGGTGGGCGGGACTCCCAGTCCCACCTCCTTTGCACCGCCCCCTTTCCCCTTTTATGGTGTGTGACGTTACCAAATCCACCCCCTGACCCCGATCATGTGGTGTGTGATATCAGTAACTCCAACCCCTGACCCCAGTCACATGGCGCATGACATCAGCAACTCCTCCCCTGACCCTGGTCACGTGGTGAATGACACCAGCAACTCCATCCCTGACCCCAGTCATGTGGTGTTTGACACCAACACCACATGGTTCATGACATCAGAAGGACAACCCAGGCAGACCCTCAAAGCCCAACCCCCTCATGCTACAAGATCCATGCTAGATCACATGATGTTGTTATGGTCTATCAGGTCCCTGACCACTAAACAGAAGTTGAAAATTTGGAAGATGGTGTCTTTGTGCTATGGTTTAAATTTGTCCTCAAGTGTTTGAATGCTCCACACGGGTGTCAGCGTGAGAGTAAGTGTAGGGGAGAAATATTAAAAGACATGTCTACACAGGAGGCTATGTTAAAGGAAGTTTATTACTCTCCTGGTGAAGCTGGCAGTTTTTGGGGGGTGAACACGTTTTTTGAAGCTACCAAAAGGCAGAATAAGTTCCTGAACAGAAGTGGGGTGACCGCCTGGCTTTCAGACCAGGATGCTTATACCCTG
>JAGPOW010003316.1:74877890-74898083 GCA_030014935.1 Caiman crocodilus
TTAGAAGCTGTCTAACCTGAATTAAGTGTTTCTCAGTAATTCTGAGACTGTTCCTGGCAAACCCAATGGTTATAACAGCATTGAAAATGTTATCAAGACGTATATTTCCTGGCAAAAGATTCTGAATTACTTTATTTATCCCTTCATCTAACCAAGTAATACATTCATGGGCTTCTTGACCCCCCAAGTCAAATGTGCATCCCCAGCATAGGTCAAAAAGTCTCTGCCTCAAGCAGTATTTCATTATGCCATACAAGGAAACGTGAACAAGAGACTTCATAAAAACTTTACATTCACGTGATGCAAGAGGATGTGTAGATTCAATGCCGAGCTGACTTCTTAACTCTTCAGCCTCATCCAGTCTTTGTTCTCTGCAGAACCATACACTTCCTTCTGATGTACTGGTGAGGAGGTTTTCTGGTGTCATTAAAAAGGCTTCATTTAGCTGCAAAGGAATTCAGATAAAAGACTAAGTTAGCTGCTGTTCAGTCAGTCCTTAGCTACTTCCAAACACACACGTGCCATGAAATGAACTCCAACCACTAACTTCACAACCCGAAGACCCTCACAATCATGCTCCAAGTCTCTTACCGATCTGTCTTCTGTAGTGATCTCGACTTCACACGCAGGCTCAGGCATAAAGATACCATCTTCCAAAGTCTCAACATCTGCTCTGAGGTCCTGGGTCTCCCCCAACTGTCTGTTCACAGGCTCTTCCCCAACAGGGTCAGGCATCTCAAAGAGTCTTTGGGCAAGGAGCCAGGTCTCCTTCTCAAAACTATTTCTACGGTAACACTTTCTATAAGGATGTCTTGGGGGTATAGTGAGTGGGCCTACAGGCATTGTGAAAGAATCCATAGCTGCTCTTGCTTGCCTTAGCATGGTCTCAGATAAACAGAGGGGTCATTTGGGAAAGCAGATAGATCTGGTGGGCTTGCTGCCTAAACCCCACCCCCACTGTACTCATTCCAATTGGTTCAGCATTGTTCATGGGAGGTCTGAGGCCTCTGAAACCCCTGCCAATTGGTTGGGGGTGTTGGGGCGGGTTGTTAGAGGGCTCACACTACCACCCTGCAGCATGAGGGGGTTGGGCTTGGAGGGTCTGCCTAGGTTGTCCTTCTGATGTCATGAACCATGTGGTGTTGGTGTCACACACCATGTGACTGGGGTCGGGGCAGAATTGGTGATGTCACACCATAAAAGGGGAAAGAGGGTGGTGCAAAGGGGGCGGGACCAAAGTCCTGCCCACCTGTCACATTTGCGTTGAAGGGCAGACATACAAAAACCAGATAACTGACATCTTAGACAAGGACAATGAAGTGGAATATTTACTTTGTTTAAATCAAAGTTTTTGACACAATGGGAAGATATTGGCTGAACTGGAGGATGAGGATCAAGTTTGTGATTATGAGGTAGATAAAATACTGGCTCATGGAAGACTACAGAAAGCTATGTTGAAAGGTGTGTTTATCAAACTGGAGACCAGATAATGATGCTGTTATTCAGGACTCAGACTTAGAAACCATCTAGTTTTGTAAGGCAGACTTAGTCTAAATGCATCCTCATATAATTTGTGAATGACACCATTTGGAAGTGTGGAAAAGGAACAAATTGTTACATAGGAAGGTTTAGCCCCAAATTGAACTCCCCTTTAGATGGGTCCAATTATGCAGCCAACTTCACTCCCATAAGTGTCATTTTAATTCTCTTATGATGATTACTACCTCCATTGCCGATCCAACTCTCCTTGTCCTACTGGTTACACTCGGAACGGGTCCACTCCAGCTATGTCTGTTCTATGTACTTCCTCTAACTTGTTGTCTTTCTGGCCTCACAATAACCTCTCACATTACTGGACATGCTTCAACAGGAAGAATGAAGTATGCTCTGGACAATGGTTCACAGCTTTCACAAGTTTCAGCTGACTTCTGATCTCATATACCAAATATAGAATTTTGCAACAGACAGCACTGAAAGTAGGTGCACAATGTAAGCCCTGCTCCCATGAATGAAAATGGCAAACTTCCCATTGGCATTTTTTTTAAAGCTAGTGGCAAAACTTATTTTGCAAAGTATCAGTGTGTGACAGAATACCAACTGCTAACAATACAAGCTAATGAGGGAAAATTCAAAGTTCATTTTAAAAATTCTGTCAGGGCCTAAACCAAAGCTTGGGAAAGTGAATGAAAAAGTACTAATTTACTTCACAGGATTTTGGATGAGATTAGGAGAAAAACAAAGCCTCTTAAAACATACAAGGAGTCAGAAGGGTTTGTGACCACACTAATGACTTTTCCATAATTCCTGGAACCTACATTTGTATTGCAAAGTTGATTAGTTATTTCCTATTAAAAATCATGCAAGCAACCTTATTGTCACACCTGCCTAATGTTTTCCTTCAAAGAATTGGTATAGTTTAGTAGTCCTGTGGCAAGAGATAAAAAGACAGTACATATCTTTTTGTTCAGAGTATATCCCGGCCTGCAATCCATAGAATAAAGTTCACTCAGGCAGTAACTTTTAACAAAAAATGGAATATAGGTCCTTTTGTTGTATTATTTTTTTTTTTTTTTTTTTTTTTTTTTTTTATATTATAACTGATATACATGCCATGAAAAGTAATAGATTGAACTAAAGAAAAAGCTGTTGTATAGAGTCACAGCACATAAAAAGCACAGATTGCAGCAGATGGAGACCGTAAGATTGCAGTCACATAGTTGTAATGAGAGTGAGTTAAAATAGTATTTTCCATTGTCCCAAAAGAAATTCATGTTGTGCTATTTTCTGTTCTCCTTACAATTTGCATCACAAGGAGATTTTCTAATCCTTCATGCATTCTCTGAAAGATAAAACTATACAGTACTGCCGCGCCCAGCGGCAGCGGGGACCGGACTGCAAAACACCATAATTTCACTGGCTGGCATAAATGCACTGACCCAAATACGTACTTGAATATGATTATGTGCAATACATCTGAAGTAGGAATACATGCCCCTGAATTCAAAAATCCTGTTGCTTTCTGTAAAATCTTTCATAATTTTAAGAGGCTTTAATCCTTCCTTTGCTACTGTTATACTAATTAAGCAATTTACACAATAATAACTCCTATATGAGAGACAAGGGTCTTTGCTTCTGGGAAAGCCACTTTATCATGGCATTCTAAGAATAGGAGAGAGTTGAAAAAAGGAATGGGAGGAGTTACATAAAATGTTTGTTTTCTTATGTATAGCAAGTGTGAACATGCGAGTGTTAGAATGAGAGAGAAAATCTGAAACAAGGTAATTAAAATTTTTGAAGAAGCAAGAGAGAAATAGTGATTTAAATAGTCTTGTGTGAGGCAAGGATGCTTTGGAAATGAATTGTAAAATACCTAAGCATTTCATTGATTATCTTCTTTACTTGTGAAATTCTTAAAAATTGTGATAAAGGTATAAAGGAATGATTTGGCTTTATTTTTCTTTAGCATTGTATAATGGCTCTACTAATTCCTAGCTAGGACTTCAAGTATTGGGAGAGTCTCATGGAAAAAAAATTGGAAACCTGTTTTCATATATTTTTGCCTTTGAAAAATTTGTATTTGGATAAAACAGATTTTTTTAAAGTCTATTTAGGTTTCAATATGATTTTGTAAAAAAATATTGTTAGTAAACAATAGAAGTAGCTTATTTCAATTTTTTATGGGGCAGATGACAAGATACGTGTCTGTCTTCCTTCCTTCAACAAACTGGATGAAGTGTCAAAAACTATTCAGAAGTAACCAAATGATCATCTTGAAAATCATAAATTCATGGCAAATTAAAGCTAGAAGAGTCTGTGGGGACCTCTAGCAGCACAGGTGTAACAAGCAAACCCTACAGAAGAATGTATATAGGTGGGAAGGAGGAGAAAGTACTAGAGAGGCATGGGTTCTGAAAGCCAGGGAAGCGGGTGGGGGTGCAAGAGTCTTTCCTATGCTGAGGACTCAACAACAGTCCCCAGGTGTTGCTGCCACCGCAGGCACCACCCCCACTGTTGCTTTTACATGAGCAGCATTATGTCCAGGTACACAGCTTCTGCTGCAAGAGCATTTCTGTGGGACTGCTCTTGTTGCCAAGGCTTGGATTCCATGGAGTTGGGGAGCAAATGTGGTGTACCTCCTAAGCTGGCATCTGGGGCTGGTGCCCTGTTTGCTCACCTCTAATTTTATACTACTATCTAGAAGAAGCTCCTTCCTCTTCACTGCAAAATCAATGTAAAGTTAGAAAGGTTTTCTAATATCTAACATAAATTTCCCATATTACAATTGGTTCCCATTAGCTCTTGTTCTATCATCATTGGACACAGGCAACAGTTTATAACCTTCCTCTCTGAGCAGAGCTGTTAAAAAAATTGAAGACCATAGTCATGTCTCCCTTTGGTCTTCTATTATCTAGATAATACTGCTTCTAAAATAGAACATTAGAATCAAATACAAAATTAATAGCCATTTTGAAGCATGTCAAGTATATTTTGTTGACTCATACACTGTTGGACCTAGGAATATAGGAATTGTCATGCTGGATTAGACACACAGGGCGTGTTTACATGAGACTGTCACCCTAGTTATGAGCTACATTGCCAAGCATGAATTGTGACACCAAAGCTAGTGCACAGTAGGGTCAGAAATGACTCATTAGCTGATAGGACTGCACAGTGATAACAAGTACTAAATGACTGTGCAGTAACTACCGCACAGTCAGGGATATGTGTAGATGTGCCCGCAGTTTATCTAGTCAAATATCCCACCTTCAATAGTAGTTAGCATGAGATGCTTGAAAAGAAAGTGCAAGAAAAAATCATGATGTGAGATGCCTTCCTCACATAACCTCTTTTTCATCTTTACTGGTTAGTAATAGGCTATACACCTAGGAAATTAGTGGGTTTTTTACCTCTTTGAAAACTCTATCTTATGTTCAGCAGTTATTAGAAACTAGGAGGCGCTAAAGCCACCAAGTGTAATCCCCTGCAGGAAATCACTTTCCCAAAAGCATCTTCAAGTACATCTTGTATAATGCCCCATAAAAGACCCTTTATTCTAAGTGCCTCAGAATTCTAATTGGATAATAGAATACTGTGTATTGTGAGATCAGAGATGAAAGAACAAACAAATTTTATGATGTGTCAAGCAGCAATTGACCATCAAGTGTCATGCACATAGAAATAAAGGCTCTATTGGGCTAAATCTTGAATAAATACCTTATTCAGAGGCAGGAATATCATGGGTTATTTACTAGGATCAGAAAAAAAATCCAATAACCTGTAAAGCATGTGTACCTTACCATATTGCTCACCACCATACATCTTTTATATTACATATGTTTTATTAAAAAAGAAAAAAGAAGGTTCAAAAGATTTTAAAGTAATGCTTTCATGGTATTTTTATATTCCATAGTCTTAAACCTATTTCTAAAGCCATAAGTTAAACTTAGCAATGTTGAGATGAAGGGGAAAAATATTTTCAACAAAACCACTTTTAATATGAATCTAAAATAACTTTTATGGATAAAGAAGTCTTGATGTAAAAACCTAACACCTCGGTGCCAAAGTTCTAGGTAGGTACTGTGGACTATTGAAAAGGGAACTCTTTGTCTTCAATAATATAAAGGTTCTCTCTTTACTCCTTTAAGGGTTGTGACCGGTTGGCTGTAATGCCATAAGCATTTAAAGACCACTGTGCCCCGGCAAAGCAGTGGCAATGCCACTGCCCACTGGCTTTTGTGTAGGAAGTTTCAGAATAGGACCTAAAGCTGTACATCTAGTGAGGTATAACTTTGATGACAAACAATGTGACTCCTTCCCCCCATATGGTGTTAGGAAATTGAAACTCTCTTCTGTCTGCTGTATAAGTCAAACTTATTCAACAATGTTAATAGACTTGACTTTATATGTCTAGAGCCATAACATATCATTTTAAAATTGTCTTTAACTGTTAGTTAAATGTTCTTTATTGGTGCTCAGGTTTTGTCATTTATTGTTGTTGTCAAATAGTCAAAAACAGGACATAATTCCTGGAGTCTATGCAAGGAGATTCATGGAGCTCCTACTTCTTTGGGCTTTAAAGAAAAACATAAATGTGTTCCCTTCACTATGCATTTTCAAAGTAAAAGTTAAAGTAATGTTATCAGTTTTAAGATCTAAAAAATAAGTTCCCTTTCTGAATTGAATATGAAAAAATGTTTAATAGTGTTAAATGCCAGAGAAACTATAAAATGCTACCCCTTTAAAAATGTATTTATATAAAATTATACATTATGGCCCTGATCCATTTATTTTTTTTTAAAAAAGTGAAGGAATAAAAGAGAACCTTAAGTATTTGAACAGTCTTATTTCAATATGCTTAAAGTTATCCTATACATAAGTATTTGTAGGACCAGGGGGAAATTAGATGTAAATAATTGATTGCTAGATAATAGCTTTGGATCTGCCTCCACAGTATTTAATTCCGTTGTGCAACAGATTTCTAAAAGACAGTGGTTTATAGTGATAGCCAAGTTAACTTTAAACAAGCCATCTGCACATTGGAAACAGTACCACTAGTTGCTCTGCCTGGGTTAATGTAGCCTCCCTGCATACAAGAGTGCTGCACTAATAGGATTACTGTATATCTAGTTCTAAAAAAGAGGACACCTGCCAGTAGGGGAGGGGGTGATATATGATTGTGCAGGAAGAGGGCAGTGCCTCACTCCCAAACTGTAGTACCCCACTCTGCCAGGTTAAGCTGGTGCCTCTCACTCCCAGCTTTCAGACCCCATTTCTGCTGGTGATCCACACTCCCAATCCACAGCCCCCCTGGCATTCAGTGCCCCACACTTCTGAGCCACTGTCTCCTGCTCCCCTGGTTCCCCTCACTCCCAAACCACAGTCTTCCCAGCCCTGCTGGTGACCCTCCTTTCTGACCCATAGCCCCTGCTGAAGGAGGCACCAGCAGCTGCCCCTATCACAACTGAGCTAGAGCGTGGCAGCTGTGGCTTGTGAATGTGGCATCAAAGCAAGTCTGGCCTCAGTGTGGAAAGAGGAGAAGCAGAGGCCTGTGACATCCCCCATCTTGAGCTGGGGCTCTCCCACTGCACCAGGAATCCTGACCATGGCTACCACCTTGGGCAGTATCTCCCAGGTAATCCACTCCTGAAGACACAGGCACCACCCCCAGTGCTGCTGGCCCAGCCATGCAGCTCCGTGATGAATCCAAAGGGCACCCCACCCTTATCTCCAGGCTGGAAGGGCAGGTTCTTCACCTTCACCCCACCCTGCCACATCTCCAGTACCCAGACACTGTCCTCAAATGCAAGCAGGCACCCATCACACACACACACACACACACACACACACACACACACACACACACACACACACACACACACACCCCTCTGCAACCCTCCAGACAGTTCCCTGACCCTTCAACCCCAGAGTTACCTGCATCCAGCTGCTAGGGCTGCTCCACCCTGATCTGTCTCCAATCACCCCAAACAGCTCCTTGCAGGCTGGAAGTCTTGCAGACTGCAAGGGAAAACCTGTGGTTTCCTCTTTTAAGGAGGAAAACCTGCATTTCTCTGCAACAAAAGGAAAACCTGGATCCCTAGTGCATATGCTGCTAGGGCAAGACAGGAAATTAATCTCTTCTACCAGGATCCATGTTGGAAAAAGGACTAGCAGAGCAAAATCCTGGACATTTGTTCATATCTAAAAAAAAAAAAACCATGCCCAGATGGAGATCAGAAAACCCGAAAAGAGGACATATCCAGGAAAACCCAAATGTGTGGTAACCCTACACATGATACTGCTATCATAGCCAAACTAGCTTATTCAGATGCAGCTGAAGTGTATTTAAATATTGTTTTCTATGGTTTAGACCAGTGATTTCCAGGGGATGTGCCATGGCATACAAATCCGCCATGACAGCAAAGGAAGTGTACCTTGAGATTTTCCTGTGTGAAAAGGGAAATCCTCTCCTTTCCCCATCCAGCATCCTGTGCCTACCTCATGAACTGCAGAAATGCCAGCAACTCTTCTTCTGCAGACTGCTACCACTGTTTTTTGCCTTCTCCTGCCCTTCCCTAAACACAGGAAGCCCATGTGCCAACCCTGCTCATGCTTCCTGCAGTGTACTCTGCTGGAAGTGGGTGGGTGGTGGTCCAAAGCAAAATGTAGCTTCAGAACTATATTTAAGTATATAGATGCTATGAACATTATTATCAAAGCAGTCACAAAGGTGAGAGAGCATGGTAGAAAGCTCTGGTAATTTTTAGAACATTTCATTAATTTGAAGCCCCTACCACCAATGAACTGGTGCTGGATGAGTCATTTTTAACCTGGAGGCACGTGGGCAGTGGGGTTTCTCAAGGCCTCATTCTTGGACCCACACTATTCAACATCTTCATCAGTGACTTGGATGAGGGGGTAAAAAGTACTCTATTCAAAATTGCCAATGACATTAAGATGTGGGGGGATGTAGGCATACTAGAAGGGAAGAATAGGCTGCAATTGGACTTAGACAGGTTATAGGGGTGGGCAGATGAGACCAGGATGGGTTTCAATGTGGACAACTTCAATGAGTTGAGGAGATTGGTAGGAGAGATGCTGGGGTTCTCAAGGGCAGGGGAACTCAGTATCCAAGATAAGTGGTCGTTCCTTAAGAAGACTACTCAAAGCCCAAGGGGTGACGATCTCAACAAGAAGCAAGGGGACAAGAGTGCCCAAAAGCCCCCCTGGCTCACCAAGAACATCCGGGAATGCCTGGTTGCCAAAAAGGCAGCATGCACCTGGTGGAAGGTGGGGTGGGGAGGCTATCTCCAAAGAAAAGTATACCTCCATTGCTTAGGCCTGTAGGGGGGCTGTTAGAAAAGCTAAGGTGGACAGAGAGCTAGGACTAGCATCCAAGATCAGAGATAATAAAAAATCTTTTTTCAAATATATAAGGAGGATGAAGAAGGCACCGGGAAATGTAGGGCCCCTGCAAGATTCACTGGGCAATCTGGTGGTTGTGCCGAAGGCAGACCTTTAACAAATTCTTCACCTCTATTTTCTTGTGCAGGGACTGGGACTCCCGCACTGGGTTTCAAGACACTCGAGGGGAATGCCTCAAGACCTAAGGTTGAGGAGACCAGGTTAGAGTATTTCTCAAGGAGCTGGACGTGCTTAAGCCAGCAGGTCCAGATGCTCTCCACCCCAGGGTGTTGAGAGAGCTAGCAGGGTTATTGCTGGGCCCTTGGCATGGCTTTATGAGTGCTGGTGGTACTTGGCCAGGTTTCAGATAATTGGAAGATGGCCAATGTGGTCTCCATCTTTAAAAAAGGGAGGGGGGAAGACTTGGGCAACTATAGGCCCATCAGTCTTATCTCAATCCTGGGGAAACTCTTTGAGAAGATCATCAAGGAGCACATCTGTGATAGATCGGCATCGGGGATGATGCTCAAGGGCAACCAGCACACTTTTATAAGGGGCAGGTCACGTCAGACCAACCTGATTGCCTTTTATGATCAGGTCACAAAAGCATTGGATGCAGGTGTTGCCATGTATGTAGTCTTTTTGGACTTCAGCAAGGCCTTTGACACTGTCAACCACTCCATTCTTATTAAAAAAAACTAGGAGACTGTGGCACTGATGTCTACACAGTCAGATGGATTGCAAATTGGTTGAAGGGTCATAGTGAGAGGGTAGTGCTAGATGAGTCATATTGGACCTGCGGGGAAGCGGGAAGTAGAGTCCCCCAGGGCTCGGTCCTTGGGCCTGCACTGTTCAATTTCTCTATCAGTGATTTGGGTGATGGGGTGAAAAGCAACCTGTTCAAATTTGCTGATGATACCAAAATTTGGGGTGAGGTGGGCATGCTAGTAGGGAAGGAAAGACTGCAGAAATACCTGGATAGGTTGCAAGGGTGGACTAACAAAAACAGGATGCATTTCAATATGCACAAGTTCAGTGTGCTGCACTTGGGCAGTAGTAACCAGCAGCACACTTATAAGATGGGGAAACTCCCTTCTTGAGAGCATAGAGGCAGAAAGGGATCTTGGAGTCATCATTGACTCCAAAATGAACATAGGCCGACAATGCGAGGTCACGGTCGGCAGGGCTAAACAGACCCTATTGTGCATCCACAGGTGCATCTCAAGTAGGGCCAATCCTCCCCCTCTACATGACACTGGTCAGGCAACAGCTGGAGTACTGTGTTCAGTTCTGGGCACCCCACTTCAAAAGGGATGTGGACAATATTAAGAGGGTCCAGAGGAGGGCCACCCACATGATCCGGGGACAGCAGAGCAGACCCTACACTGAGAGGCCTGAGGACCTGAACCTGTTCAGCCGTCACAAGTGATGGCTGAGGAGGGACCTTGTGACCATCTAAAAACTCAAGAGGGGGGACCAGAAGGGCTTGGGGGAGACCTTGTTTCCACTAGCGCTCCCCCCCCCGGGATAACAAGGAATAATGGCCACAAGTTGTTGAAGAGTAGGTTTAGATTAGACATCCGTAAGAACTACTTCACGGTTAGGGTGGCTAGGATCTGGAACCAACTTCCAAGGGAAGTGGTGCTGGCTTCTACCCTGGGGGTCTTTAAGAGGAGGTAAGACAAATACCTCGCTGGGGTCGTTTGACCCCAGTACTTTTTCTTGCCATGGCAGGGGGTTGGACTTGATAATCTGCTTAGGTCCCTTCTGAGCCCACCAACTACGAATATAGGATTAGAGAACAACGTTTTAGTATTTATTAAGGAACAACAGCAGAAACCTAAGGGAAGCAAGCAAAATGCCTCCATTTAAAAAAAAATTGTTATACCTCTGAAAATTCTTAGCTTGAATACAGATTAGAAAAGCTACCAAAATGAAGTGGTTTTTCATTTTTTGGCATATTAAGTAGAAATAAAATCCATTTTATTGGTATACTATTACAAATTCTGGAAGTGAATTAGATAAGTGAAGGAAGGTTACAAACAAAGACAGTGTGTTGGAAGCTTGCCTACAAATCATACTCTTCCAAACATACAGACAGTATTATCCAAAATAGTCCATTAGCTTTGGAAAATGTGGAAGGATTCTTATTTCTTTAATTAATTTTACTATCTTCAGTCCGGCCCTTATATATGGAATTGGAGAATGACAAAATAGCTGTCTGGTTGCAGTTGGATTGAAATTGTCAGGAGAATAGATTAAGCTCTTGCCATTTTCTGTTCTCATTACAATCATTGTCACAAGAATATAGAATCAGAATTTTAATGACTCATATTTTGCAAAATATGATTGCACAATATACTTCCGTGACCTTCCCATTGTTTATTGTTTGATTTGTTGGTTTCTTTTTTAGAGTTCTCTGATTACCAAATCTGTAATAAATACGTGGGGAAAAAATAGCACAGTCATTCAGTTTAAGTGTTGCAACATTTTAAAGTTTATTGACTGGAAACTTTTCAGGAGAAGGACTATGTTTTCATATATGTCTGTGTTTCTCTCACATCTTGCAGACCAGTTACTTCTTGATATTTGTGTGTGCTGCTATAATATGCATATTAAATAAACCTCCCACAAACTGGACCATTTATTAAACAGTTAGTAGATCATTCTCATAATAAAAAATAATTTGATTTCCTATGTAGTCATTTACTTGATAACATATACATTTAGAATATCAAGTAGAACTGTGCTTGTAAATTCCAATGACTATACACTCTTCATTTATTTATTTATTTATTCCTGATACTGTATTCCTTTTCATTATAAATTCAAAGAAAATATCAGGCCAGAAACATTTTTTTTCATTATAGGAGTTTGAGGAAATATTTTTAAAACGTGTCTAACGTACCTGAAAATTAATTTTCCATTTACTACTGATGTAGGATCCAACCTTTGCAGGCCTATAGCACCCAGGTCTTCCACCATCTCAGTTGGAAGCCTGTGCATTATCAAAATCCAAATCTACAGTACCCTGTGAGGTCTGCCATTTTGGAAATAGGAAGGAGCACCTGAAGGAGCATGTAAAGTATAGATTGACTTTTCCAAGTGCTCCTTGGAAGGCATCCATCCATTCTACCCAGAGGAAATGTGCCTTCCATACATATACTCCTTTTCCTATATCAGTGGTATCTTATGAATCCACCTAATGAAGATGGACATAGCCACTTTTTAACACAACAACTAGTAGTTGAGGATCTTGCACAGACAATAGGAAGCCCAGGCTCACTCAAGGGGATCTAAATTCATATCTCTCACTCTCAAAATCAGTGTATTAAATAAACATACAGCAGATTAGGTAGTAGTGTGGGTGTCTTACATCCTTCTTGTTGAAACTGGGTAAGTGGGAAGCCTATTTGAAAGCCCAACTATGTGAAAGTGTGGCTGTCTTACATATCACCTTAGATAAAAGAGAACTGTGGATTCTGACCCCCAGTTCCTATTCTCATTACCAGGGATCATGATTTTCTTTGATCTTAAAAAACAAAACAAAACTCAATTTTTGGTTTAAAAAAAAAAATCCCAAATCCACATTTTTTCCATGATTAAAATGAAACATTTAAATCACAAAAAAAATGAGAATTTAGGATTACTTTTTAGTCAAATGCTAAGCTCTGGAGTGGGACAGGAATTCAGATGCTTCCTAACAGCTAGATCAAGAGAGCTCCTATGCACTCTCCAAATAGGTCTTTGGAGTGGACTAACTCTCCCCATTGATTGTACTGAGAAACTATGTATGTAAACATGTTTCATTGGGTATCCCTTCTTGGGCCAAAGACCTAATTTTTGAGGACTGTAATGGCTAAGGGGAGGCATCTAGAGGGTGAGGTTATATGTTACACTAAGTCCATACTAAACTATGGGATGTTAAGTTGTGTTAAAGTTAGAACATGCTATGAACAGTTGCATGTTAAGGATTAATACTGTTCCTTGCCTGCATGACTCAAAATTGTCTCTAGAAGCCTGGTGAGCAGGGTTATGGCTAGGAAGCAGGACACCTGGGCTCTATCCATGGTCTGATGAATGGGGAGCTGGTAACAGTGCATCCTGTGATGCTGAAAGATTGAAAATTAATCAGTTTGTCACCCTGAAGAAGACTGAAGTTATCCTATCATGGGCAAGGTAGCATGGTCAAGTGTTCACCCTCACCTGAAGTGGTGTAACTTTGGCCCTTGTTGCACATTAAAATTAGTTGGCCCCAGCAGCACTTAACCCCAAATTGTCCACACACTAACACCTGAAACTAATTTTAAGCACCCTTGAGGTGGCTGATGATTACACCACTACAGGGCAGGTTTATCTCTGATCTGTGTTACCCAACTAATGTTATACTAACTTGTGGCCGCTCACCACAGATAAGTTGTCCAAGCTCCAGTCTTCCCAGAATCCCAGGATGCAGTGTCCCATCCTCCTGTTCTGTGTGACAACAAGCCAACTCTTCCTCCTGATCCCAGGGGTGCAACCTTCCAACTCCCAAGGATGCAACCCTGTACAAAGAGCTTGTAGAACACATTTCAGTTAACCAGGTTAATCCATTAAAGCATGGATGGGTCCAGGAGTGGGGTCTTGGGGTGGGAGCAGGGTGGAACAAGGTAGGGGCTAAATCAGATCCCCATGACCTGGGTCTTCCCTCCCAGAACAGGGGCAACAGCTCCCTCTAAAGTGCTTTCCCTCACCACTCCCACCTCCCAGCCACCCTAGGAAGCACAACCAGCATTCCCCAGCCCCTAATTTCAAGTGCCAATTTATTAAAATTTGACTTTTGTTAATTTACGTTTTCTTTATTTCTTTTTAAATTCTTCTCCTTTTTATTTTATCCTTCAGTGGCTGACTTCTTTCATTTTACTACTTGTCCCTCTCGCAGGGCACTAAGGTGCCTGCTCCTTTAAGGGCTCAAACTGCTTAGGGAGAGAGCCCTAGCAGTCAGGCAGGAACCCTACAGGTACAGGTTACTGTGGCAGCAGGCCTAAGGAGGGAATTAGCCTGCACCTGCAGCCAGTCAGCTGACTGGAAGAGGCAGGGCCCTATGACCATATAAACCCCAAGGCTGGGACTAGAGAGTCAGTTCCCTGCCAGCAGCTAAAGGGAAAGGAGCATCCAGGGAGGAATTGCCTAGAGATGCTGCAGTTGCCTTGTATGCAGCACTTAGGGCTAATGGGGATCCAGGAGCTCACTGGGTACCCTTGACTAATAGGCATTTAGGGTCAGGGAAGAAATATGATTTTTTTTTTTAAAGGGGCAGCACACACCTGGAACTTTTTGTGTTGTGTTATAGTGTCATGGCGGGGTCCTGCAGGAGGGCTGTGATCTCCTCAAGGCCCCCTTCCCATGCCAAGTTGGCCTAAGGGCACCCTCAAATCCTTACCCGCCATGTCTTTGATGTTCCAATATATTAAGGAGGCTGCCTTTACACCCTCTTGGTCACTTCTCAATGGATCATAAGACCCCGTGGTTTCCTAGACTCCTCATGGGTCTTGCTCTACAATGGGTGCTTCTGGGGCACCCTAGCCTTAGGAGCTATGCGTGGCTCCAACCACCTCTTTCAGCATGCCCCAAGCCTCACAGCTGGAATAGACATTGTTTGATTTCTCTCTGTCTCCACTCCCTTTCTAGTACTCGGGTTCGCAGCAGGTCTCTCAGGGCCTCCTCTGTAATGCCGCCCCTCTACTGGGGCTCTTCCACAATGCCGCCCTCTCTCCAGGGCCTCCTCAGTAAGGCTGCTCCCTCTCTGGGGCTCACTGCCTGCATTTGGGCTTCTCAGCAATGCCCCATCTCTGGGGCTGGGGTCTTTGCACCCCCAATGCTTCACCCTTGCTTGCACTGGGGTTCTCACACTGCCGTGAGTTCCCATGAGACCTTCTCCAACCCCTAATAGCCTCACCCGAACCACCAGTGTAACAAATAGCAACACAAACTCAAGCCTCTTGGCTATAACTTAAACATAAGCCACCTGGCTATAATCATGCTTTGCCTACTGGGGTTCTTCATCCCACAGCCATGTCATGTACTGCTCCTTCAGCAGGCTTCTCCTCTTTTCTGCAGCAGAGAGCTCCTTCTTCCTGGGCTGCTGGCACCTCAGCTCCTAGAGTTTCTAAGGGCCAGGCCCTGCCCCTTACAGTCAGCTGACTGCTGGCAGGTGTGGGTCGCTTGCTGGCTCCAGTTGCCCTAGCAACCAACAGCTGATCTCCTTATTCACTGCTAGGGCTCTCTCTTTAACTGTTTTCCCCTCTTTAGGAAAAGAGCAACATATAGCACAGGGGCTTATATTTTGGTTGCTGTCTTATAACTCCAGAGGTTCAGACAGAGGCTACTGGGGAAGGAGGAGGCCTCATTGAGGCCCATTACAGTGTGGGGATCCTAGCGCCAATGTGGGAGCAGTATTCAGGGTAAGCTCCCCAGCATCAGGGGGCACTGAGAGAGAGACAGAGCTGCAGAGAGCACAGCACCAAGGGGCGCTGAGAAAGAGACAGGGCTATGGAGAGCCCAGTGATGACTGTCCCTCCAAGGCCAAGCTAAATTAAGACCTTGGAGTGACAATGAGTGAATTCCATCTGCGAGGCTTGGGGCACAGTAAAGGGGTGGTTTGGATCCACTCATCTAGCCCATAAGGCTGAGAGTGTCCCAAGAGGCATTCATTATTCAAAACGGGTCCAGGAACCCATAGGGTTTAGTGCAGTCCATCAGAACCATGTCCAGAACTTGAAGGCAGCCTCCGTATTTATTATAGTATACCAAGACATGACAGGTGAGAAAGAGGGTGCCCATTGGGCATGACTGGCATGGTCAAGGGGATCATGGACATCCGTGAGGACCCCATCCCATGACAGTCCCCCACTCACATTTCCTTTCTACCTCCCTTTTCATCACCAACCTCCAACCCATTAACTCTCTACTTCCTATCTTAATGTTCTTGTTTCCCTGCTCCCCCACTCCTCCCCACTGGCCAGGTCTCACCCGCCCACACCTAGATCAGCGATAGGAACCTGTCCTGACTCATCAACCCTGTAGTGGCAACTCACAACTGTAGCTCTTAGCCATCTTGCTAGCCCTCTAGTGGCAAGTCAGATAAGGGGCAATCAGAGGTTTAATCTTAAGGTTTAAAGTTAAACTCAAATTAGTATTAATCAACATTTGAGTAGCTCAAAGTGCAATGTGTAACAAGGCCCTTTGAGATGCTCAGAGGGTACTTACTATGAGTTAATGAGCTTTAATATGCAGACACTCACATTTTAAGTGCCTTTAGTATAATCTAAGTGTAATATATAAATTCATCCTAAGTAACTAATCAGAATCTAGCCTAAAGTGACTCATTGCTGGAACTTTTTTTTTTTTACTATCATGAGCCGGTGAATCCTTTCTGTTTACTTTTTCTTTATACTTTTTGTGGTTTTGAACTCAGTCTAATGGTAGAATTGTATCCTTGAAGCAAAAACACATTTCTTAAAAATTTTATCACTTTTTTTTTTTTTTTTTTTTTTTTTTTTTTTTTATAATTTCAGCAACACTATCCTGAATTTCTCAGTCCCTCTCTCTTCCCCTGCACCTTCCTTCAGTCCTTGCTTTATGTATGCATTTAGGTAAGGCTCTTTGCTTGACATCTGTCAGAAATGACTTTGAACTAAGTTCAGGAAGCCAGAATAGATTTTACTGCAAGACAGTGTCCATGATCTTCATTCCTCATCTTACTGAAGATAAAATAACATCTGTGCTTGGATGACTAGTGTTTACCAGTGCTCCTTTACATGCTGAGCAAGGGAAACTTGGGTTTTAGGACACTGTAAATTATGAAGTCCCTGATTTTTCTACTTGCCTGCATGTAAACAACCATATAAGCATTGCCTTTAGGTAAATTCTTGAAGTTGATTTCATACTTGTTTAATTTCCACTCCCTACCCCTTTTTTTATTCTTGCTTCTATAACTCTAATTATGCATTTTCCCAAAGCAGTTTTTCTTAAAGTAGAAAATGTACCAACATATCCAAAAAATATTTTTACTGAAAGATTCCTGGGAGAATATATATCTTTGATATATAGTTTTCTCTTCCTCTGCCCTCTTTTCCAAACCCATCCTTCCAGAACTGGCCAGAAACTTACTAGAAATAATATGCATGAATCAACATCAATATCGGCCAAAGCTTTAAAATGAAAAGGAAGCAGCACAGAATGCCAATTATATAAATAGCATACTTGTCATTGTAAATAAAATCATGCTAATAAGTAAGCAGACTTGGTACCAAATGAGTCCAGCTTGTTGATGGAAATTTGGTTACTTTTATACATAGTACTATCTACTAGAGGAGGAATAAATGTCAGCATTGCATTTGAATTATAAACAGTCCTAGAAGTCAAACTAGGTTCTTTCTCTAGAGTTTCCACCTTAAACTATTTGGTACTAGTGGGCATATTGAAATTCAATGCTTACAAACATTGAAGAATGGACAGACAGAGTAAACAACCATTTAGTAAGGAATATTAAGCTTACTGGTATTTTCCTGAATGAATGTGCATAATAATAATAATAATAATAATAATAATAATAATAGAAGGTAGAAGTCTGAGTTACACATGAGATACTATGTCGCTGTAGCAATGCACTATGGCAATGTAGCATCAAGCAGGCACAAACCATGATGCCTCAATGATGTGACCATAGCAACGCACTCCTTTGCTATAAAGTGTTGCTATGGTGATATAGTGGCTAAAAATAACCATGCACCCCCGGCATGGCACAGTACAGGCTTTTACTGCACCATCGTTTAGTACTTCATGACAGCACAGTAACAAGGTGCCCTAGAGGCATGTGTAGATGCTTCCACTGAGTACAGGTATTATGCTATTGTCTATCACTAGTAATAGAGGAAAGAAGCTGAAAATTTTGGATAAGTTATTAGGAGCTTGATTATGGCCAAGTCAAGTTTGTAATGGTAGCAAGCCAGTCCTGTGATAAATTTGGAGAGACAGTCTCAGATGAGGGACTTGATGCAAGAAGACAGGTCAGATATAAAGGAACAGAACAATGAGTCAGCATGGAAATGAAAAGAAAATCTATGTGAAGCTATACTCTATAGGTTTAATGCAGACCTCCCTTTCTAAGTTATCACTTTCATTTACATATTGGAGTTAAAGAGAGTCTAAGCTTAGGCTGTACCTGTTTCTTTCCTAGACCTAAGGAGGGGCATTTTATGCCTGTAGTTTGTTTAATATCTCCCCCAACTATAAAGTTAGTCAAATAAAAAGCGTTACCAAAAAAATCTTGCATGTCATGTATTCCCTGAATTTTGTCCTGGCTATAAGAACCCTATAGCATGACTATGAACATCAGTGTCACACAAGAGAGTTAGTGTCATATCTGGGAAGCACTGACTCCACAGACTAATTTACCAGGTGCATTTTCACTGATAAGTCATCTGGAGAGATCTTTTTTGCAAGTTTGGAGCATATCTCAAATTTATACCTCTGGATCTGTAAAAACACCTTAAATACTGCAACCATGATCCACCTTTTAAGAAAAAGCTCTTAATAGTAAATAAACTGAAGCCAATATATCATTGCACCTGAACTCCAATTTTTAATAAGTATATAAAAAGCTCTTTTTGAAAAGGCCAGTTCCTACTTTATAATTTTACAAGAACATGCATTTAAAACTGTTGTATTATTTTTCACTAATTAAGCCACTGCAATTTCTTGTGTTAGCATTGTTGTTTTTTTGGCTGGTTGCTTGCCTTTAGTTAAGATGTAACTTATTCCACAAAACTTAATTCTGAACCCTGCTTTATGAAAATATTAGGCTTTCCTAGGTGGAAAAGAGAAGTTGCTGTCTCAGCTAGATTCATGACATGCACAGTATCGCATTGCAAGCTAGGTTAATCATCTGTATCTAGTTTCAGTGAGTACCCAACAACAGGAACCCTGTTTTTATAAAAAGATGACAATCTGAATTTAGATCACCATTTATGATCTCCATGTTCAGCATCTCTCCAGACCCAGTGTAATTTATTTCTGGCAAAATACAACACTTAAAAAGAAGCCCTGAATTATTCTTTCAAAGGATATGGACCCCTGGATACTGATAAACAGGTTTTTTCCATGACTATAACAATTAGGTTTTCTTATTGGATATATGCTCTAGATTATTGTAAAACTTTTCAAATTAAAGCTATGCATGTTGAAAACCAGATAATATACTTAAGAATCTAATTGAATATTTTTTCTGCTTTACCTTTTTAGATATCATTTCTATTTTTATGAGCATCTCCCCAAGCTTATTTTTACAACTTTGAAGACCTGTCAAGTAGTTACTTGACAGGTATATTTTGATCTTACACAGGATTATGTATTGTATCTGATAGCATTTACCTTTAGCAAACCAGAAGAATTTTCTCTATTCCACCTTTTGCCTGACACAAGTCATTTTTCTCTTGATGATTTCTTTCACTCAGCCTATTCCATAGCCTGGTGATTATGGTTCTTTACTAAGAAACAGGAGGAATAATTTTGAGTTCCATTGTGATGCTTCTGGGCTCTCATCAAATCTCTTACTTCAGATAAATGAAGTAGGATACTTCATTAGGCTACTGGACAAAAGATAAGCAGTAGCACCACTATGTTTACAGTCTTTGGTGGTTAAGGTAAGTATCTCCTGGCATTAATTTGGATCACACTAGCACACAGGTTTCAGTTATGAAGTTAAGTGGCTGATTTGAATCATGTCCGAGCATTCATAGTAGCTCAAAACTAGGTGCATAAAGTGCTTTGTACACCAAAATGGTGCAAAATTAATCTGACTGATGAAGTAGCATTGCCAAAGGTTTTGTTAAAGATTACAAGGAACTATGAGGTAGCTTCAGAAACTATAGCCTGAGGCTCATGATTCCCAACTCACAAGAGTACCCTTAAATTGTAGATATGAATGCAAATGTATTATTTTAACTGATAATTATGTGAAAAACACACATGCCTCAGACAAGAATGGGAGAACATTGCCAAATGATATTCCTAGGAAACCTTTAGAATTCTACTTTGTCTTCTAATTTGCTGTTTATTTTTCAGAAGTTTTGGTATTGACTTTTGAAACTCCTGAGTCATGGTCCATCCAAAATAAATTCCGTTTCCTGTTCAATATTATAATAATATGTGCATATTGCCAAGAAGCATTGGAAGTTAAAAAAAAAAAAAAAAAGTACCTGTTTGAGGGTGCAAGCACAGGATAGCTTTCATATTGTAGCAAAACCCCCA
>JAGPOW010003316.1:74904091-74939799 GCA_030014935.1 Caiman crocodilus
ATTTTGACACCTTTCAATCCCATAGGATAATAGCTATAGGGCAAGATTGTGAGTGGCCCTGAGCCAACAGATTAGCATAAGACCAGGTATAAAACCCATGTGCATCAGGGAACCAGCAGGAAGGAGGGAACAGAACGGCCATTTCTGTCCCACGCCCAAACTCCGGACTCCCGGTGTGAGTGAGGATTGGATCCTGAGTGAGGGCCCTTCCCCCGTTAAGCCTCCGACAGCGTCGATCTTCAGGGACGCCTGACTTCTCTGGAACCACTTGGCACGCACCTGGCATTGAAGTACTATCGATAAGTTGCCAACCTATGTCTGTCTATTTGCTGTTTTGAACACCCCAGTGTGGCTAATACCCTCACAGTGCCCAGTTGGCCTGTGACAGATTGATCTAGCTCTCTATCTGTTATTATTATCTGTTGTTATCATTTTACTACTAGCTCTTTTATATTGCCTTAACAGAAAGATAAATGCGATAAGCAGATAACTGTTGTATGTGTGTAAGCTATAGTAAATTTGCCTTTATTCCACTCCCTACTTGCCTCCTTGATCTAAATGAACATACTCACAGTGCCCAGCTGGCCTGTGACATTCTTCTTGCATCTAAGGTCTTGTTGGCATCCCTACTGCTTATGTAGTGTGATTTCAGGTACTTAACATTGGTCTATATCTTCAGCCACTCCCACTAGTGTCTGCAAGGCAACAGGTGAGCTGCAGTCTGCTCACAGATCACTTGGTTCTCCCTGTTAAGCTTCATGTCCTTAGTGAGGGTGGTAGGGCTGTTCGAAATTTCACTGGCTCTTTCATTTTGACGCTGTTTCAACTCATTTTGAGCTTGAAACAGGAAAATTGAAATGAAACAAAGGGCTTCAAAACAGCCTGAAAACAAAACAAAGGCAGTCAAAATGTTTTGAAATATTTCAAGTTTTGAAGCAGCCCAGCTGAATTACCCTCCCCAATGCTAGGATTGGGCTGGGAAAGGAAACTGAGCCCAGTCACTCAGTTCCCTTCCCCAGCACTGGAATTGTTTGGACTGGAGAAGGGAACTGAGCTCAGCTGAGCTGAATTCCCCTCTGCAGTGCTATGATCCAGCTGGGGAAGTGAACAAAGCCCAATTGCACAGCCCTCACAGTCCTCCCAGAGTTAGAGGCCCCCAATCTGCCTGTCAGATGAGATGACAGAGGGTGTTTCAAGCTTCCCCGTTATTGCCTATGGATGAAACCTTGAAACAGCCTCAGAACAGCATCACTGTTTCAAAGAAATAAAATGGAACAGCAGTTTTGAATTTAAATGAAATTTGAAACAAAATGCTGTTCCATCAAAACGCAAGTCAAATGGAACAGTGCCATTGCACACAGCCCTAGAGAGTGGCAAGGGTCCTCTCCTCACACCAGATTGAATGAGGTCTAGCACCTTGCCATTATTTCAGTTTGATGTCTGCATGATAAAGGAAGTGGGGAGGACATCCTTTGGGTCATTTTCTGCCTCTAGTTTCCTCTGGTTCATGAAGATAGGTAGGTAGATAGGTAATAGTTATTTGCTTGCTCTGCTTGTAGTTCTGACTGCTTGTACTACTTGTATAAGGTTGCCCACATTGAGGGTGGGAAGGGAAGTTGGCTTGGAGCCAGTACTGCCCCCCTGGATAGTGGAGATCAGGGGGCAGAGATTTTGACCACACAGGTCATGTCTACATGAAATGCTGAGTGTGCAGTAGTCCATGACTACTGCACAGTAGCACCACATGTCAGGAAGCATGATGCAACACTACTGTGCAATAGTCATGAGCTATTGTGCATTCAGAGTCACAAAACAGCCATTCCTCAGCACAACTGTGCAGTAATTCTAGTTACTGGACAGTCATTTAGTACTTCTTTATCCAAGAACTAAATGCCTGTACAGTAACAACTGTACAGTCATCATTTTGTATAGATGCAGCCACAGGCCAGGATGCATAGGAGGTGATGTTACATTCTGGAATGCTGTAGGACTGAAACTAGTTTTACCTCTGCAGAGCAGTCACACATTACTGTAACACAAACTGTATAACATAGCTCAAAGATAAACTTTGCCTGAAGTAACACAACTTGAAGATGCAGAGAAGATTCTTAGCAGTAGTTTTCATGCTATGGACATTCACATATTAAGAGTTCCTGTATTAAGAGTATAGTTTAGGATAACGTGTAACAACACCCTGACACACAATGAACCTGTGAAAACTTCATTGGCCACTTTATAGCTTCCTTTATTTTTCCTTTATCAACACACACTAATGTTCCACTCCTAAATATTAAAAAATAATAATCTTAACATACATTAAAACATAAAATGTGATTTTTAAATTCACTAGCTTCATTTGTTTTGAAAAAGAAAGTGTGGCAGGCAGTTACAAAAAAATATATATATATTTTTTTTTACAGTTTAGCCTGTTCCAAGTCTTTAACCTTGACAGAGATCCATTGACATTAGCCTCTTGAGAAACTTATATCTTATACAATATTTTTAGCCTTAGCTTAATAGGATAAATAATTGAGGCAAGTATGCTGGGTAATGAGGTGAATTTTAACATTTTAATATAATCAGACCTACCCAACAGACAAATCCCTCCATAACCATTACTTCTCCTGGGATTTGTTATTTGTAACACAAAATATATCGAAGTATACAGATTAGTGAATAAAATCACAACATTACACAGAAATAAAGCACAACACATTTTTACTGTAGCTGCATAAAATGTGCATACATTTCTGAAATCCACCCCTTGTCCTTACTAGAATGAATGGTGTACATAGTATCTGTTCGAAACTATTGAATAATAACTGCTAGTTAACTCACCTAAGGAGCACTAAATCTCCCACTTTCTTCTTCCTGACAATATAAATACTGTTTAAACACTGGAGAACATGAAGAAAAGAACAAGCCTGGAGGGAGTCAGGAATCAGATTCCATACCAGAATCACTAGACAGTGGGGTGGGGGTAGGCAGCAGTACACAGATAATTGAAATGTAGGTGGTTTCCAGACCAGGATCTGGCTTTTTGAGGACAAGGGTCTGAAAGCACAAGGGATAAACAAGCTCACAAAACAGTCTAGAAGCACAAAGGCCTGTTTCTGGGCTGGAGTCTAGGACCAGGAACAAGGATGAAGGCAAGAAGCCGACAAGCAGGGAAAAAGAAATTATATACAACAAGTAGAACCTATGACACTAGGAACAAACTGGTAAGAACCAAGAACTGAAAACTGGAAAACTAGGAATCAAAGATTGAACACAAGAAATTAAAGCCAAGGAAACAGAAGGCCAAGACTAGGCAGAATACCCAGCTGGGCTATGAAAGATCAGGGGCTTTTAAGTATACCACCACACCCAAAAACACAGCTGGGGCCAGCTGGGGGTAATTAGGCCATAAGCAGCCAAGTCCCTCAAGTCACCAGGACCAAACAGAGGCACTGGAGTTAGCCTGCTGCCTTGGTCATGACAGGAAGTGAAAAAAAATAAAGCAAGTCCTCTCTGGTTAGAGGGGGCTGGAACCTGGGTCTTCCTTCCTTGGGAAGTGTTCTAATCACTTGACTATTACAGTAAAAGAGGAATGGCCATTAGCGCTTTGCAAAGCTTTGGTGGCTGATTCGGTTCAGTGGAGATCCAGCCCAATTTGGTGGCAATATCTCCAAAGTCAAATCGAAACAGGAGACCCTTTAATCTCTCCTAATTGAATCAGAACCTTCCAAATTGATTTGGAGAGATTCAGAGAGATTTGATGATTTGGACATGGACACAACTTAAAATGTTTTTTACATACATCAAGGTAACAGGTGGATCATGAATGCTGAGATGGTGGGGTGGATGAAGCACTTCTGGTCCACTTCCATGTCCACCATGGATCATGCGGGAGACCCGCCCCACAGCTCAGTGACTGGTGCCTCCTGGGTCTTCCCAGGGTCCTCACCATGGTTAATCACTGACAGGGGTGAGGGGAGAGTCTGTTGCCTGTGGGGGGCTGAGAAATGCCAGCAGAATGGGACCGCTGATAGAGTGGAATTAGTTGTATGAGAAGCAGCAGCGGTTGTAACAAAAAAACATTATTTACAATCTGTATACACGAGGTATGCAGTGTAGATACAATCCATAGACAGACACAAATGAAAACATTAGACAAACACACCGACATTCACACTCATGCGGGGCGTGGGGTCCGTCGTGGCAACCACGACGGGGAGTCATTGGTGGTTGATCAGGCCCCTCCGTGGCTCCGAAGTATATGTGGAAATCTCTCCTTATGCACATCTGAGCTCTCCTCCAATTTGGGTGGGTACCACTCAAGCCTTTTGTATGGCCAACACGCCAAGTGCTGACCACCACGTGAGCATAATTTACACTGAGCCAATCATGAGCATGCACTTGATGGTGCAGCTGCAAGCTTTTGACGGGCTCTGATTTTGCACCAAGGACTCTCCTGCCTTACAGGCAAAATCCCTGCACCGGACACTCACAATGTGCTTAAACGCAGCTGTGCCAAGGCATCTCTTAACCGTTCAGCTCTGATATTGCCAAGCACACAGGGCCCCCTTGCAGTCCTTTGGGATGCTCCATCTGCCCCACAATCTCAGCGTTCACGAGCCATATCTGGTACCTCAAGATATATAGAAAAAACCATTTAAAGTTGTGTCTAGCCCCAAATTGCTGATCCTCCAAATCAGAATTAAAACGTCAGATTCAGATTTGGCTGAATTGAATTGAGACAGTGATCCAAATCTGCAAATTGAATCACTTTCCCCTGATTCAGGCCAAATCTGAATTGAATGGGACCTGTTTTGCACAATCCTAGTGGCCTTCTCTCTCCTCCCTTTCTATACCTAATGATTTGGGGTTTTACACAGAATTCTGTGCTTTCCTAAGTGTACAAGAGTTACAACAGAGCAAAATTGGCTATTTTCAATTCCTTCTGAGCATACTCGGAAAGACAAGCTTAGTCATGCAGGAGAAAACATCATATAAAATGCATATAAGTTCCTGTAAATGCTATTCTTGTTTCTTCTTTTGGATGGCCAAGTAGCACTTGGATACTTGACAGTGAAATGGCCTTTTCTGTCTTTTTTCCCCCCAATTTCTCCATAGTAAATGGTCACATTTCTTTGGCTTGTGATCCCTAATCCTTCCAGGTTACACACCTTGTATACCTTCATTTCTAAGGCTTCTTACTTTTCTTATATTCAGCTATGCTTTCAGAAATTTGTCCTTGTACTTTTCTTCTTTCTTTGCTACTGTGTTTATACATGTTTCATGGAACTATGAAATCACAGAAATGTACAACTGAAAGGGATGCCAAAAGATGCTCTTTCATTTGGAATACCCAGCCCATCCATGATCATTTTTTGTCTTAAAAAAACAGTCAGTGAGATACATTGCACAGCCTCACTAGGTATCCTCTCCCAGTGCTTAATTACCACCTTTCTAATTAGAAAGATTTGTCTTAACATCCAAGCTAAATCTTCCCTTATGCAAATTAAGCCAATTTGGGCTCTACTCCTACATGACATCATGAAAAACTGATCAGCACCCTCTGTATATATATAAAAAAAATCCTTTACATTGGAAAATAGTTATCTTGCCCTTCTTCGTGTTTTCTCTGTTCTAGACTGAACGCACATGGTTACATCATTCTTCCTTCAACAGCTTTCCTTAGTATTCTTGATTATCTCCTCATAAGTCTCCCCAATTTGCTTACATCTTCCTAAAATTGTGCCCACAAAAGGGCACAGGAACTCCAACTGAGGCTTTATGATAGCCAAGCAGGGCAGATTCATTATCTCCTACATCTATATCACTGAATTAGATTCGCTGCTTTCTGGTGTTGCAGGTCAAAATATGATACATCATAATCCCTAGATTCTTTTCTTCAATCTTACTGATAATCAGTTTACTCCACTTTGTATTTGTGTATGTGGTGTTTTTCGCCCCTCAAGTGTACTACTTCATACTTTTGTTAATCAAAAAACAATTATGTTGTTTTCATGCAACACATCAGATTTTCTTTTTAAAATCCACATATCTGATTCTGGAGTTCTCAAACAGTGCAACATCCTGTTGACCTCATGGACATAGTTAATGATAAAGAAATGAAGGTCTCAAACCAATATTTCCATAAATTGCAGACAGACAGAAACACAACACACACACACACACACACACACACACACACACACACACTGTCTATCGGTATATCTGAAACTTATTCTATACTATGTGTTCGTGTGCACTGAATTATAAAATTATCTTTATGTTTCTTGGTTTATTTTACTCAAATTACTTCTAATTTGCAGAGCATTTTTAAAGGATATTTGTAGCTGAGATGTCATCTTTGCTAGCTTAAATTTCCTGAGCCTTCTCAATATATTTGTTATGCTTTCAGTCTTTCTGTTAGAGCAGGACTGTTCAAGTTTAGAACAGTTAGGGGCCATGTGCTCCATAAGCCCCACCTGCATGGTTCATGAATGCCTAGGGCCATATGCTGAACAAGCCCTACATTGTGCCACTAATGCCCTCTCCAGCTGAACTGCACCACACAGATGCCTTCTACCATGCTGCACAAGCTCCTTCATGCTGTATGGGATCTCCTGAACTATGAGCTTCCTTGACCTCACAGGTCATCCTGCCTAACCCCACATACAAAGGGAGGAAGCCAGAGGAAGGATGGGGAGCTTGGAGACCCTGATGGTAGCAGCAGCCAGACTGATTGGTTAAACAGGACTTGGACTAGGAGCCTACAAGCTGCAAATTAACTGCATAAGTGGGATGGGATCTGAGGTGTGAGTTGAACAACCGTGTGTTAGAGCTGCACATCCTATTTTATACCAACTCTGAAAAAACAAACAAATAAATAAATAAATAAAAATGACAACTAACATTATGACAAAAGAAAAACAAACAAATAAAATAATAAAGAAATGTTTTCTTTCAAAAGATATAATTCATGCTTTTTATTGGGAAGAAGAAGAAGAAACAATAGATATAGAGTATCATATGATATAGAGAACACTTTATCTTAGAATTACATTGAAATCTGTTGTCTACTGCATGGTAAGAAATTAAGAAACAATATTTGCTATTTGTTCTTACTAACTGGTTCTGTAATTTTTGTGTTGTTTTAGGGTAGAATTTTTTAGAATACAGAGGAAGTTGTAGTAAAGGTAACATATATGTTGCAACACTCTATTTTAAGAGACCATTTAAAATTATCCCTTGGGCTAAACCTCTGGATCTGTTTCTTTTGGGCCTGCTTGTTCACTTTCATTTAATGTACAAAAAGAAATTCTGCCATATAATTTCTGACAACCTGGGCTATAATTAGATTTACAATAAATACCATTTTATGGCATAGATTACTTTCTTGTGGTAAATGGATATGATCAGATATAGTTGTAGTGTTGGGTTCCAATCCAGTGGTATGCAAAGTAATCTCTTATTACAACTTTACAGGTATGCTAGCTCTGTGGCTAAATGGTTTCTCTCTACTGGATACCTAACCAAAACGTTGTAATTTCAAGGTTGGGGGAGGTCCTTTAACTTAACTTGTGCAGGGGTATGTATGAGATTTTGGGGGCTTGGACCTGATGATCTGTTTAGGTCCTTTTCAATGAGACTTTTGTCCTTATAATATAAACACTGAGTGTGTCTACACGTGTATTTACACTGGCTTAAATTTTCTGTGCAGTAAATGGGAATAGGCCGGCATTTTTACATGTGCAGGTGTTAAAGTGCATTGACTTTGTGAGTGGCCTGACTTGGGTCTAAAGTTGGTCCCAAATCAGTCCACACACACAGTGTTACTGCACAGTAAGAGTCTACACATGTGTTACTATGCAGGAACTAATTGGGTATAAATTTGATATTGAATTATGCAGGTATCAAATTTACGCTCAAGTCAGCATAAGGCACCATATTTACTGTACAGTACAGGTGTGCACAAGTAGATATGCACCTGTACTGCACAGTAATTATGGTTACTCTATAGTAAATGCACTCATGTAGACATGCCCCGTAAGGATACATTAGGCAAATATAAGCATGGGAATCATGGGCTATTGGTGCCTCCTGAGTCAGGGAGGCGCATGCAGCCAGTCAGTCTTGCTGACTAGGGGGAGGGGGTCTCCTGTGGCCAATCTCACTGATACTTGTCTCCCTGTGTGCTAACTCAGAATTGCAAGCTCCCAGAAGTGCCAGTGATGCTTCTCTTGACACCCTTACATCCTGGTGGACATTCGCAGGGAGGCACTGGTGCTCTCACCTGCCCCCCCCACCTGTTTCCTAACTGGTGAGTGCTGGCTGTTAGGGAGGCAACAGCACTTTCAGGGGGTGCTCATGAACCCCTGTACACATGTAGCATGAACTGAACTAATGTAGTTGATGTTAACATAATGTGAAATAGTAGTAAAGTGTAACCATATTAGTTTTGTCCTGTAAATAACTTTAAAATTCCATTTTTTATCTTTCAGCTTGGTGTAAGTGAATGAACTCTGCATAGCCTTTATGTATGTGTGTAAAAGAGTGAATGGTGAAAAAATAACAGAGATGGGAAAAGAATAATTAACTGTTTATAAAAGCAACAGGGCACCAAATGTAAGTTACAAATCAGTAAACTAATTAATGAATGGCTGAAGAATCCCTTTCAGACCTATGGCACAAAGAAGATAGCAAGGAGAAGGAATGCACCCATCCTGCCAGATGGGCAGCAAGGACACTCCATCGCTGAGATACCAACTTTGACAACCAAACTGACCTTGGGCTGAGATAAGCTGAAGACAAATGAAGAACAACCACCAGAACAGAAGCTGGGTATGGAAAAATCCCAAGGTACTGAAACAAAGGATGCCAATTCCTTTAGAAAAAACTTTGAAAATGCCAAATTGGGTGAGTCTCTCTCATCTTCTGTTTCATAAGATCACAGACATGTCTGTTTCACCCCACTCCAAACTGTTATCTACAAAACTTTTCTCTCATAATAACCACCCTACCTGTTAGCTGCATCTTCTCTCAATAAGGTCTGGGCCAGCCACCAAGTGCTATTACTGAACAACTGCTGCTGGTAACTATAATGTCTGAATGGAATGGTTGTTTTTGTATTTGTGTGTGCATGTGTGTACATTTTGTGCATGATGATCTGTGTCTATCTATATGAGTGGTATGTCCAAACCTCAATGTCTAATTCATGTAATCAATAAGTGCGGCATTTTGCCTTATCCACCTTTATAAGGTCTCGCTCATGATTTGGTAATTGAAAACACACCCCCTACGCATCCCCACTGCTGGAAATCACCCCTCCTCTTTGCAGTAATAAAGCATGCGCTTAAATGTCCTTGAAGTTGAATTAGTGATAGTCTTATTTGTTCTGTTGAATCAAAGTCTACTTGAATAATAATATCAATGGAATTGTTTTCAGTGTGAGGTCTTAACTATGTTGGGTAATGTGGTTTAGATCTTTTTGACAACAAACCTGGGCTTAATTTTTGTATCATAACTTAGGACAGGGTTATGTCTTTAGCACTGAAAAACTGTTGTCATGCCTTCCTTTACATCTTCCCTAAATATCCTAGTGTAAAAGTTTCTGGTTTTCATTCATAATATTTATTTGAACCATTTCATTTTTTGTTAAATTATATTAAATTAGATTTAATTTGAATTACAGCAAATCTTAATTTCACTTTTTATTTTAGTTAGCATCTGAATAATTAAGAAGAAAACAGAAAAAGAAGCAAGGTTTAACTTCTGGTTAGGTTGCATTCATGCAAAGTAAGCTAACCCCCCAAAAAACATACTTTGGTCCAGGTTTACTCTAAATTTTATTCACATATACTTGAAATTAAGCCCAGTAATATTCAAAAGATGTGCAGTCCCCCAGATTTACCATCACAAATTGCAGAGTTGAAAAAAAAGCCATAAAATAAAAGATGAAAAGAAAAACCAGACAATGAGAAAATTCATAAAAGTAACAGAGACATTCAAGACTGTATTTTGCTGCTTCCCTGAAAATTATTCAGGGAAAATTGCTGAAGGCTTCCAAGATATTACAGTAAAAATGAGGACAGGGTGCCCCCTAAAGAAAGTCACCACAAAGCTTTTTAATCACTTCTTTCCTTCCATGACAGATGAGTTTTAATGATAGTTTCCTCCTTGTGTCAAATAAAATAGAAGGCAGTCGTCAGTACTTGAAAATATTAGTCAGTGAGAGTAACTCTTCAGCAGGAGCTTATAATTTCTGGGAAATCAGCCTAATAGATTGAAAACAAATCTGAACATTTGGATTCTCAAGGAATCTCATTGGAACATATTCTATGTGTTGATACACAAAGGGCATATGTAGGCATTGTCCCATGGTGATGTTGTTACCGTGCCATGCTTTAGTACTTCCTTTTGAAAGTACTAAATCATGGGGCAGTAACCACCTGTATTGCGCCATGTGCATGGTGCAGAGTTAGGTGTTTTTGCCACTTCACTGTAGCAGTTTGCTAAAATGGGGGAGTGCACCACTACAGTGAAGTAGCTGCCAATCATGTGTAGACTCATATGTTGCTATGTTGTTCATCACTATGGTGATGTAGGGCAACATGTAGATGCACCCATAGAGTAAATTTTCATGTATAACTTTCAACAATGAAAATAGACTTTTTTTTGCAAGTAGTAGAAAGTTAGAGGAAACAGTGTTGAACTGTAAGAATGTGAAAAAAAAACCCTTATAACATTAGCAATATTTTTTCCTGATGAAGATGTATTTTTGGCAAGTGTAAGGACATTATAGAACAGCTGCTTGAAGAAAAGAACAATAGATCAAATTACTATAGGTTGATTTAATTTAAATTAGAAGATACATGAAGACAGGTGGATAGCTGAAGTTTTCAACCCCAAAAGGGAAAACTTTGAGAAATGTAATAGAATTAACTGTTGAAGTCAAATGGTCAGAAAAAAACTCAGGTATTTGAATGTGGAGGAGGCTTGTGTTCTCATTTAGTATAAAAGGTGTGAAAACAACTATAATTTACATCCTGAACAAGAGAAAAAATACTTACATTCTGCAGAAAAGGACTTGGGGGTTACAATGGAAGACAAGATGGATATAACTCAGTGTGCCTTTGTTGTGAAGAAGGCTAACAGCATACTAGGCTGCATTACTGGAATTGTTGCCAGCAGATCAAATGAAGAAATTGTTTCTCTCTATTGTGCACTGTCAAGGTTTCATCAGAAATATTGTGTACAGTTTTGAGCCACGCAGTACAGAAAGGTTGAGAACAGGTTGGAGAGAGTCTAGTGAAAGACAACAAAAATGGGTCTGGGGCTGCAAGACATGACTTATGAGGAGAGGTTAAGGGAAATGGGCTTATTTAGTCTAGAAAAGAGAAGTCTTAAGTGGGATTTGATAGCAGCCTTCAGCTAGCTTGAAGGCTAGTTGCTTGAAGGTACCATCCAAAGAGAATGGAGGTAAACGGCTCTTACTGGTGGTGGATGACAGAACAAGGAACAATGGTCTCAAGTTGCAGCAAGGAAAGTTTAAGTTGGATATTAGGAAAAACTTTCTCACTAGAAAGTGGTGAAGTACTGAAATGGATTACCTAGAGAGGCAGAAGAATATCCACCCTAGAGGTCTTTAATGCCTGGCTGACAAAGCCCTGGCTGAAATGATCTACTTGGAGATGGTCTTGATTTGAGCAGGCTGCTGGACTGCATGACCTCCTGAAGTCTCTTCCAACCCTAATTTTCTATGATTTGATGATTCCACTTGCAGGGAAAAGGTATATGAAGTTTAGAAAGCATGAAGGAAGGTCAAGTTCTTCAGGATGCATGGTACATTAAAATACCATGAACTGAGAACAAAGATTAATGGAAGGAAGGATATATATTTCTTTAAATAATGTAAATGTGGTAGCTCTAGTCTATCTAAATCCTTGAATAACAGTTCCTAGAATGAACATTCAAGAGTGTGTTCCTTCACTGGGTCATGAGACAGAGGCAGCAGCTATCTTGTGAGGCTGAAGTGATGCAGAATGTAGTCTTTTTTGGAGACCTTATGATTTATTTATATGTTTTTTTTTCCCCTTGACATAAAACAAATCACCTGTACTGAAAGTATGTGGTTTCTCACTGTGGACTGCAAAAAGAAAGCATTAAAACAACTATAGAGAAGTTTATAGATTACTTTAATGTCATATCATAAGCTAGTGTTAGAACAACAAATAGAATGATTTTATTTATAGCTCATAATACATATCTTGTTTGAACTGGATTTTCTACTGGATCTGATAGTCTTAGTTTGTAGTTTCATTTTCATCTGTATTAAACTATTTTTTTATCACCCTGGAAGTCTGGTATAAATAGCCCTTCATGTAAATGAGCACCAGGCTCACATACAATGCACTCATACAATAATGAAAACTATAGAGGAGTACTGGGACAGATCCTTCAAGAATCTTTCCCAGTGCTTATGGCTGAAAACTGGCAGATGTCAGCTGTAAAGGTGGTTTATGTTAAGAACAGTTTGCTTGTGCAGTTCTGACCAAATCCTGCAAGCGAGGGTAAAAAAAAAATCACAGAATGGCAGGTGTAAAAATCATAAAGAATTTTATGTGTGATGCTGAACAAAACCCTCCAGCAGCAAAGAAAATCCAAGAGAAATGGACTGGAAGAAGCAGCTCAACTCTGGGAAAGGGCCAAAGCGCCACAGGACAGCAACAAATAATGTAAAAGAGAAATGAGTATGTCAGAATGCAACATATATTTGATCCATTATGTGAGTATGAGAAGTATAAGGAACAAGATGAGCTGAAAGTCAAAACCATAAAAAGAACTAGGATCTGATTTTTATCATAGGGACTTGGTGGGATGGCTCTTTTTAGGGCTGCGTGAAATGGTCTGTATTCAATTCAGATTCAGTCTGAATTGGTGACAATGATTCAATTTGTTGATTCAGATTACTGTCCCAATTTGAATTGGCCAAATCCAAATCTGCAGATTCAATGATGATTTGGAGAATCAGCAATTTGGCCGTAGACGCAGATTTAAATATTTTTTTCTACATACCATGAGGTACTCGTGAATGCTGCTATGGTGGGGCAGATGGAGAATCCCACAGGAGCATGGGAGGTGGGGCTCCATATGCTAAGTAGTGAATCTGGAAATGGACTGGATGTACTTCCAGTCCACTGCTAAGTGAATGGGGGACCCCTCCCACTCCCCCCAGGCTCAACGATTGGCCATGGGTGAACCCTCCATACCCAGGAGCTACCAAGCAGTGGGGTGGGGCAGACACCCCGTGTGTTCCCCAGCAGACCCAGAAGTGGAGCAGAAGTGCTTCTAGTCCACTTCCAGGTCTGCTGCCAAGCACACTGGGGACCCCTCCATGCTCCCATGGGATGCTTCATCCACGCCAGCATCTCAGAATTCATGAACTGTCTGGCACCTTCAGATATGTAGAAAAAACATTTAAAGCTGTTTCTACGTCCAATTTATTGAATCTCTCTGAATCAAGTTGGAGGGTTCCAATCTGATTCAGAGAGAGTAAAGGGTCTCCTGATTTAGTTTAGATTCAGAGATTCAGCTGCTGAATTGGACCAAATCTCTGCCGAATTGAATCAGCGACCAAAGCTTTGCACAGCCCTATTCATTTGGCTGGAACATTACCACTGTGCACTATATTCTGTTTTGGAAGGACAGAGTTAAGAGGAAAGATGGTGGCATAGCCTTGTTATGTAAGAAATGCATAGACTTGTTTTCTGGTTCAGAAAGAATAAAGTAACAGATTAAAATGTACTTGGATGCATATAAAAGATGAAAGATCCAGTGCCAATATAGTACTTGAAATTTACTATAGCTCATCAAGTGAGGAGGAAGAGGTGTATAAAACACTTCAGAGATATGACAAAATTATCCAAAAGTTATTAGTTGATACCAATGAGAGCCTTCTCTTCTTTTCTACATCTACCAGAAGAATCATATAGCCAAACATAAAATGTCAAGCAAGTTCCTACATGTGTGGAGGACAACTTTCTGTTCAAGAACATTCAGCATACAACTAGTTGATCATTTCTTCTGCATCTCCTCCTGACCAGTAGGGAAGAACTAGTGGATGATGTGAACATGATGGGAAAATTGGGAGGAAATGATCATGAAATGACACAATTCCTGATCCTATGATGGGAAAAGCACAAAATCAACAGAAGTAAGGCACTGAATAAAAAAAAGAAAGTAGATTTCAACCAACACAAGGAGTTAGTAAGCTATGATTGAAGAACAAGAATAAAGGTGCCCAGGAGAACTGGAAGCTTGTAAAGGGAATAATATTAAAACCCAACAAAAACTATTCCAGAAGAATGGAAACATAAAAAGAATATCAAGAGACCAATGTGGCTGCAGAAGGAAATTTTAGGATGGCTCAGATACAAAAAGAAAGCACACAAGCAATGACAAGATGGTTTGGTCAGCAAGGAAGCATACCAGGAAATAGCAAGAACTTTCAAGGGCAAAAATCAAAAAAACAAAATGGGGTTCACTAGGTGAGATGAATCAAAGACCACAAGAAGAGGTTCCATAAATATGTTGGGCAGAAAAGAAGGACCAAGAAAGCTATGGGTCTATTATTAACAGACAGGCCAAATTCTTAACAGAAGTCACAAAGGAGGCGTGACCCAAAAGCTAGTTTGCCTCAGTTTGCAGTCGCAAAAAAATTAGGCTGCAACCAGACACCTTATAAGGATTATTTGGATAAGGATGGGGAGAAGTGAGGGATGAAATAACACCTCCCCACCAAGAGAGTCTGTATGAAAGGTTTGATATATCTGAATGAATTCAGGTCAGTCAAACCAGAATGCTGAAGAAACTGACAGAGGTCTCTAAGTCCTTGGCAATGATATTTATGAAGTTTGGGAGACAGTTAAGGTACCAGAGGACTAGAAAAGGGCCAACATGGTGCCACTCTTTAAAAAAAGAGTTAGAAGGAGGACCCAAAGAACTATATATCAATTATCTTCATCTATTGACCCAGAAAGATACTGGAGAACATCACAAAGGAATCCATTTGCAAGCTCCTGGAGAAGAAAAGGCTGTTTATGAGCAACCAGCATGGATTAACTATGAATAAATCATGCCAAACATGATCTTTTCCTTCGGTAAAATAATTAACTGGATAAATGAAGAGAAGATAGTAGATAAAGTCTGGACTTCAGCAAGGCTTTTGATAAAGTCACACATGCTGCTCTTATAAAAAGGAGAAATATGGACTATACACAATTATTATAATGTAGATAAACAAAATAGACACAAGAAAAGGACAACTGAAAATAGAGTAATTTGGGAATGGAAGGATGTTTTGAGTAGTCTTACAGAGATCTGTCCTGCCCCTGGGACTGTTCAGTGTATTTATTAATGATTTGGATGTTGGACTACAAAATTCCTTGAGTATATTTACAGATGACATTAAACTGGAAAGGCTTGTAAACAGACTGGAAGGTAGGAGCATGATCCAGAAGGATCTTGAAACATTGGAAAGCTGGACTGGTGCTAACAGGATGAAGTTATGTGCTCACAAGTTCGAGGTGCTGCACCTCAGGAAAAATAACAAAAAATACCCATAGAAAATTGATGACAATTGTCTTATGGCAGCACTATGTAGTAGGATCTAGGTGACTTGGTGGATAATAGATTTAATACTACTCTTCAGCATGGAGCAGCTGCACAAAAGGCAAAACTGTTTTTTGCCTGTTAGCTGATATTAGATGCAAGATGGGGTGTGATAGTGCCTCTTTGCTCAGCACTAGTTAGGCCTAATTCAGAGTATTTTGTGCAGTATTAATCTCCACATTTTTTAAAAGAATGTGGAGAAGTTAGAGAACCATACAAGGAGAGGTTGAAAGAAAGAGGCATGTTCAGACTTTGAAAAGCCTTCAGAAATGTTCAGAAAGGGTCCATCAGAGGGAAGTTGATAGTAGTCTTCAAATATGTAAAGAGCTTCCATAAAGAAGAGGGAGAACACTTTTTCTCTCACTTTAGAGAAACAGGATGCACACCAATGGAGGTGAGTAAAGTAGGTTTAGATTGGATATCATGAAAAAAATCTTTGCTGTTTAAACACTGAGGCAGAGAAATGAGTTGCCTAAAGAAATTGTCTCCATCATTGGAGGTGTTTGAGAATCATGAAATCGTAGAAAATTAGGGCTGGAAGGGACCTCAGGAGGTCATCTAGTCCAACCCCCTGCTCAAAGCATGGCCATCTTCAATGAGATCATTCCAGCCAAATAGCTAAACTAAACTTCCCCTGCTGCAACTTGAGACCATTGCTTCTTGTTCTGTCATCTTCCATCACTGAAAACAGTTTAGCTTCATCCTCTTTCGAACCTGGCTTCAGGTAGTTGAAGGCTGCTTCTCTTCTCTAGGCTAAATAAGCCCAGTTCCCTCATCCTGTCCTCATAAGTCATGTACCTCAGTCCCCTCACCATTGTCTTTGCCCTCCACTGCCCTTTCTCCAACTTGTCTATATCCTTTCTGTAGTGGGGGCCCAAAACTAAACACAGTACTCCAGATGTGGCCTCACCAGTGCTGAATAAAGTGGAAAAATCACTTTTCTTGACCTACTGGCAGCACTCCTACCAATGCAGCCCAGTATGCCATTAGCCTTCTCGGCAAAAAGTACACACTGCTCATATTCAACTTATTGTGCACTGTAACACCTGGGTCTTTTCTGAAGAGCTGCTGCCCAGCCAGTCACCCCCCAGCCTGTCCTGCTGCATAGGATTGTTACATCCTAAATGCAGGACTTTGCACTTGTCCTTGTTTGGATATCAAGATTAATTTTGAGAAGCAGTGGTCAAGGATCGTCTAGAAGTAGATATGTCAGTGCTCTATTATGGATATATCTGGGCTTTTCTGATTACAAAATGAAGCTGGGAAGGAATTTCCGCCCCCCTTCTGTTGCTACACATCAGGCCTTTCCTCCCACTCCCCCTGAAATTTGGGTAGCTGTAGCCAAGGCTGGGGATTTTGACTAGGGTGCACTAATGTTCCAGATGGAACTAAAGCACAGAGATTTCATTTCTGGTTATAGGTTCTTGTTTCTGTGTGCAGAATCAGGCTGATTATCACATTTGGGGGCAGGAAGGAAATTCACCCCATGGTCAGAATGGGACAGACCAGGGTTCCCTTTTTCTGCAGAGTGGGTCATGGCCCTCTTCCTTGGATCTCTCAAGCATATTTTCACAATCCTTGTAGCAGCAAGATGGTGGCTTCCATTGTCTCCCTGCTTTACTTGTAGCCGGCTAAAATGCTATACCTTGTCATTGTGTGACAGGGTTCATTGTAGGCAAGGTTCCTTGGGTGAATTTGATATCTTTTATTAGACCAACCCAAATGGTTGGAGAATAGTTATTAAGCAAGCTTTCGGGTTCAAAAACCCTTCATCAAGCTAAGGAAGTTTCAGCGGTTGGTGTGTGCTCTTCCTGGATGGAATGAACAGTCATTGTATAGTTTTAGTAATATATTAGACAAGAATTGAATATGATGGTTTGAACACAGATGTTCCGGCTTCAGGCAGGGGGTTGAACTAGATCACCTCCAGAGGTCCCTTCCAGCTTTACCAGTCTATGATTGGTATGAAAGAGAGAGTGTGCCTTTGTATCCTAATGCTTACCAGACTACCCTAGGAGAGAGAAAACCTGGTTGCTAGGAATATTCCGTTTTTTTTTAACCAATGATGCCCTAATGTAAAATGATCAGATAATTTTGCAACTACCAGGAACCAGAAAAGCCTGCCTTTGTAACTAAGTGGCTATGGCCCCACCTTGGAAGAAAGGAAGACAGATTTCTAGCCTCATTTTCATATGACTGTATTTTATATTAAAAGGCCTCCCCACTTCCAGGGAAGTGTTATAATCCTGGGCATGGAGATATGCTCCCTCTTGCTTACTGCTCTTCAAGACTCTTGTAGTTCTGTCTGTCCTGCTTCAATAGAAGGGATGGAGAATGCCATAACTGGTCTTCCTTGTAGCTTAGGCTACTCTAAAGGGGTATGTATTCCAATCTCCTAGAACATAGGCCCTAAAATCCTGGTCTTTCACTTTTGGGGCAACTGTTTTAATCACTAGGCTATTCTGAGGCACCTACCATCTACCATCAGGTCTACTACCAAGTAGCCTATTTCTTGGGATTCATAAATGAGCTGAGGTGCCTAATGTGCAAGCTGAGTCAGGACCTAAGATCAAAAGATAGGTTAAGGATATAAGAACAAAAGAGGTAAGGCCATAAAGGGTCATCTTACTCTGTATCTTAAACTGGTAAGTAGTAGATATTTGAGAAAGAGTATATGGATAGTTAATTCCTAATGTAATTCATCTTCTGTCATACCCTCCCAGCAATCAATCATCATTAGTTTAGGGAAATGAGAGGATATATCCTTAATTGTTCTATTGAATGAGGACATATCTTCCATAAATTTAAATAGTCCCTTTTTAAATCTGGTTATGCTATTTGTCTGTATAACATCCTGTGACAATGAGTTCCACAAACTAGTATCCAATGTGTAAACAAGTACTTCTTGTTGGTTTTAAACTTGCTTTAAGAAAGCTTCAGTGGATGTCTCCTAGTTCTTGTATACTTGGACTTGTTGAATAACAGTTCTCTCACTTTGCTCCCACTCTGCATGATTTTACAAACTTCTATCAAGTCCCCCATCAGGCTTCTCCATCCCAAACTTAAAACCTCTAGCATGCCAGTCTCTTTTGTAGCAGCTACTCCATATGTCTCATCATCTTTGTTTCTCTTTGTTGCACCTTTCCTAGTGTTGCTACACCTTTGTTAGGATGGGGCATTCCATCGGTTTATACAGTGGCATGATGATATTTTCCTTCCCATCCTCCCTTCTATTCCTAATGAAATACAACACTAACTGACTTCTGGCTGGTGCTATATGTTGAACTGACATGTTTATAGGACTATCTACAATGACTCCAAGGTGTCTTTCCTTAGTTGTAACAACGAGTTCAGAGGTGTAAGTGTAGAGATAATTTCAAGTGAAGTTGTATTACCCATATGCATTACTTTGCATTTGTCAACTTTGAAGTTCATATGTGAATTTCCTGTCCACTCATTTTGTTCAGTTTCATGAGCTAGAGACAGAAATTACACATAACCATATAAGTATAAATGATCAGAAACTGGTTCAAATCTGTAACATGACAGAAGTTCTGTGCACATAAACCACTCTGAAAATGGCTAAAAGTGGTTTAAGATAAACTTGGGTGGATGTAGTATGAGACCTGACCGATTTAGGTTAAATTGCTTTATTAAACTTCCAACCCAGGTTCCCTCTGGGTTCAAGTTACCTCAGTCTCCTGACATCCCAGGATCCCTTGCATCTCCTCAACAAGCCCCTCCTTTACTGCATGGGCAGGCTAGACTTGGTCCAAGATGCCAGCTTGGTATCATGCTCTAGTGTCCCCTGGCTTCTGACCTGGGGCATTACAGACATGTCATTGCATTTCTGGAATCAAAAACAAATGTCTGTTCACTTGCTTTTCAATTCATTCTATGCAGTATAGACTAACCTGCAAAAATTGAATTGATTCAGCCTCAAGCTTTTTTACTATCTACTTAGCCACCACGATTGTTTCATTGCACCTCCTTGATTTCTGAATTGCTCTGAAGTTGCCCCCCTGTTCTCATTCTCTGTATACAGCACCTACACACCTAAATGTGGTCACATTTGCTCAGCCTGATAAAGGGTATTTATACCTAAAACCTTGCAAAGAAGAAATTTTCCAACTATTTGAGTTAGTCTAAAGAAAAGGTTTAGCCAAAGAACTTTGTTTGCCTATGTCCTTAGCCCAACACAGCTAAAACCTATACCCCTGTCAAATCTCAAGGCACCTAAGTCCTCCCACTGACTGTATTAGTATCCTAGACACCTAATTCTGGTCACATTGGATAACTCTCAGAAGTCAAGGTATATAGGAATTTTATAGATGTTGGAGTGATAAAACATCCAAACACCAAAATTGATCTGAGCCATGTGTCTTTGGAGCATAATCCAGTTTTCAATTCATTGAATGAAAAAATTGAACTAAGTCAGAGTTTTGCTGCATGTGATTAATAATATGGTCCACAAAAAACTAGAAAAATGTAAAACTAATACATAAAAATCTGAATCTCCATATAAAGAAATGCAATTTATAAACCCTATGTTTTGTTTGTTTTTAGGTGTATTAGTAAGTGACATTTTTAGCAGCAGTTTAGATTAAAAACTATAAAAGAAACGAAGTAAACTAATTTACTGCATAAATTCAATTTAACACTCTTAACTTAAATGGTTAATACTGTAGGTAAGTACCAGTGAATTGGACCAGTGAGTACATTAAGCAAAATTCAATTATAAAACAAACCATTAGATCAATCATAACAAGATATTGACATGCACATGTCATTAGGAATAGTTCATTAGCTAAGGAAAGTGACTTTCATACTGTAACTCCCAAAAGCAAATGATAAAATGAGCAGGAAACTGAGGGTTTTTTTTCCCCATTGAATTAACTCATTAAGTCCTGTAACAAGATGCATTCACTTAACAACTGGAAACAATTTCCTTTTATGAAGTTGCATGTTGCCTCTTTAGCTTGTATTTCTCAAATTTTCTCTCATTTTGCAATCATGTTACAGTATTACAGTCTAGAAAGCATGTTAGAATACAATGAATATGAAATGTGCCGTACAAAATAAAATGACATTATGTATCTAAGTTTGCCTGATCAGAAATCATACTCCTTGTCAGTAGAAAACAAATAAAACAAATAACTCCTCACTTCTCTACCTAATATTAATTTTGGGGGAGAATTTATTTTTCTTGGAGTTAATATTTCCACATCAAGCATATCTGTTTGTCTCTCTGACTGTAGAGGCAGAAATAGATCATTAAAATATCTTTCAATATTATGCTGGGGCCTCCGCTACACATTAGAGGTATTGTGTAATTAACTGGTAAATTGTACAATTGCCTAGAGACCAGCTACATGTGCAAAGTAGCTAGCATACCATGAAAAGCTTCAACCAACTATAAAGTTAGATCTTGCAAATGTTTATTAACTTTATAGCTGGTTGCCATCAAGCTTTAATTTGGAAGTGTAGTAGACTCTCCCCTGCAGCTGACAGGGCTTCCAGCTGCAGGGGTGCACCATGCTCAATGTAAAACCCCTGAGCTGTAGGGATCATGGAACCCAAGATCCTCAAGTTCTAGGGATTTCACACACCCCTAAGCCCTAGGGGTCACAGAAGTCGCAATCCCCAGGGTTCAGAGGTTTCCCGTACCCCCAAACCCAAGGGTTCATGGCAGCCATGATGCTCAGGACTCCAGGGTGTAAGAAACCTCCAGAGCTCAAGGCGCTTTTGCATAAATTGTGCATTAGCTCCCATGGCTCCTTTATCTGCATGTGTAGAGGGGGTCTGGATTTACTTGTTTTTCTCTTGTTTGATCCCTTTCACAATGAAAAAGCAATTCAAGTCTTTATAAGAGTCTTCTGTTCTTGTGATTCTTGGTACTTTAGCTTTTATATGTATACTCAGGGAAAATAACAGAAAACAAACAAAAAAGAGAACAAAACAGAGATTATGTAAAAATCACTCTGCTCAATAGAAATGAGATTCCACAGCTCCTATATGCAAATGACATTTTGACATCTGTGTACAACTGAAGTTGTGTATGGATTTTTTTTGACTATCTGTATGCCAGGGAAAAAAAAATGTAAATTTAGTTACTGAAGCAGTCCGACTAGGTCATATACATATGTATTGTATATAACTATTATAAGTGAAGCTGTCTTTGTCAGTATATACATTCTGAGACAAGCAAAGTGTTGAGGAACAATTTAATAAACCAAAATAAATACACTACTGAACTGCAAGAAACTAATGTCATATTAAAATGTGTTTATTATTTATTTTCTTTGTAGCATTTTCTGGTCTTTAGTTTGCTTATACAGAAAATTATTTTACCTTTATATATGGATTAAAAATAGAAACTTACAACTGTGGTTTTTAATTGCTTTAATTTTTATCTTAAATCACAGATTGGTTAATTTGTAAAATATACTTAAGCATAAACTTAACCTTGGGACAAATTCTGATACCTCCCTTTCTTTTTCTCTACAGCCAGATTATTCTTTTTTTTTAATACCATATTAAACAGCCTCAATAGGTCTATGTGAAGCTTCAGTCACTGAGTCGATTCAGAGGAGATTCAGCCCAGTTCAGCGGCTGAATCTCTGAATACAAATCAGGAGACTCATTAATCTCTCTGAATCGAATGGGAAGCCTCCAATTGGATTCAGAGAGATTTCAAGATATTCAACAATTTGGCCATAGACACAACTTTATATGTTTTTTTCTACACACCTTAAGGTACCAGGCATGGCTTGGAAATGCGGAGATGATGGGACTGATGGATCATCCCAGGGAAGTGGGGGTGGGAACGACAGGTCTCAGTGCACTCAGTGACAGACCTGGAAGTGGAACAGAAGCACTTCCAGTCCATCTTCCAGGTCTTCTGCAGAGTGTGCAGGGGACAGCCCCACAGCCTCCTGGCTCAGCAACTGGTGCTTCCTGGGTCAGGGGGCACCCAGGGTCCCCCCACAGCTGATCACAAAGCCAGAGGGATACAGGGGCTCCCCCGCATGCTCAGCAGCAGACCCGGAAGTGGAAGTACTTCTGGTCCACTTCCAGGCCACTGCCAAGTGTGTGGGGATCCCCCCATCACTGCTGTGGGATGCACCATCTGCCCCAGCATCTTAGCATTCGCAAGCCACACCTGGTACCTCGAAGTATGTAGAAACAACATATAAAACCATGTCCAAATATGGCCAAATCACTGAGTTTCTGAATCAGAATCAAATCTTCAGATTTAGCTGAATCGAATCAGGACAATGATCCAAATCAGCAAATCAAATCACTGACCCCCAAATCAGGTTAAATCCAAATCTGAATTGAACATGGCCTGCTTCGCACACTCCTAATACTCAAATATAAGAAGATAATTTTGTCCCATTCAGCATGGAGTGGGGGGAAATCCACAAACCTTGTCTTATAATTACATACCCAAAAACCTCAATAAATAGATTGTCTATTATTGCTCAGTAATGGAAACCAACAATGAAGTTGGTTAAATGAAGCCAGTATTGAGCATTATCATAAAACACATGGCCCACACTGGGCAAACATAGTAATGGGCCCCTACTATAAGTTTTGTTTGGTAGTTTTTTTTAACTTTATGTCTCAGGCCAAACTAGCCAACTAATTTCTAAATTCCAACCACTGAGCAGAGCTCAGTCATTCAGTAACATGTGGTGTTACCATTAGCAATATCTTACCTCCCAGACTTTTTAGCCTGGGGCTTCAGATCCATGGGTGGCATGCTGCCTGCAAGACCCAAGCCCAGAACCCTTGGAATTCAGATGCGGCTGAGTCTTGCTTGCACACCTGGAGCAATAAACTCGATAGTGATATACTCTAGTGATAAGCACCAGAATTTATGGCATTGCATTAATATGCATGTGTAGATGTATATTTATGGAGTGCCTGTGCTAATATTTGTAGCAGTTTCAAAAAAGATAAAATGCATCAATTTTGGATGAGCTAAATTACTACAGGCATGTTTATTTCAAAGTCTGTGTTTTCTAATTCGTCCCTCAATTTCATGTGCTTAGGGAGAGCAGGGTTTGACAGTAAGGGGAGGAATGAAAGAAGCTGAAGGAGCAGGGAGCCACCTGCCCCCCACCCACCCCAACACACACACATTTATTTTCTCTGCTCAGTGAAGGTGCAGGGCTGCTTTGTGACACAGCTAGAAAAAAGGTTGGCCCCAATTGTTTTACAACTATCCCTCCATTTTCTTCAGCTTGCTATCTTCATTATTATTTTTCCTGCTAGAATACTAATGAATTACTTGAATGGAAAAGACTAAATTTGAGGCATTCAGAACTTCAAATGTCTTTTGTGTTTAGTAATACAATGAGGGTGTTGGCAGCTTACAGAAGTGTGTACCCAATAAATTTTCACTACAAACATTTGCTGTTTTACACATACGATTTATAAAAAATAGCTCTTTATGCTGAATTTCTATGACAACTGTGAGCCCTCTGAAAGCTTAAAGATGTTTCAGGTTGTAACAAAAGATCAAATACATTGTGTCATTGATTAACTCAAGCTCTTTTTTTCCTTACAATCCCTCTTCTTTCTTCCACTATGCTATAGTTTGTTTGTTTTTTTTCATAATGCTTGAATCTTTTTTTCTTTCTTTTTCTGTTTATCTTTAGCCAAATTTGGGATCAAATGTGTTTAAAGTTTATGTAAAAAAAGACTTGAAGCCTTCAGTAAAGAATAACATTGGTTCTGCCTCAATATTTGATCCAGTCTGTAGCAGCTTTTAAACTTTTTCATGTAGCTGACTCGGATTTAAAGTTATTTGAATTAAAATATTTCTTCAGAACCCTAGGATAAAGCTGGAGGTAAAAAAATAATGAGGTAGTGCACTTACTTTTTCAACTAAGTGTTGCTTCACAAGAGGATTCAAATATATCATTTAAACAAACATAAATAGGTTCAAGCAGACTCAGTGATAATTTTGATGAGTATTTTTACTGTTGCCTGGAACACACAATCAGGACTATATTCAATCTTTTGATAAAGCTGTAGGCTTTATCTTTTGCCATTTAGGGTCATAAGGAAAGGTGATTAATAAGTCCGGTTTACTAAATTGCCACACCATAGCCACAATGTCTTGGTATCTGTTACATATTCCTTGGACTACTAATAAATGCCAAATATAGATTCACAACAGCTCCTTCTCTTGGACCTTCCTTCTGCTCTAATATGCAGTGCATATGTTCATTGCAACTAAGTATCAATATGGAGATCATCTTTGTTTTCAGTCACATATTGCAAATGATTTCCCTCTATTCCATGATGCACATCTGCAAAGTGCTGCTGTGTCAGTGTTCCAAAATAATATAATAAACTGAACTGAGGCCTTCTGGTGATATGGTAAGACAAAAAAATGACGAATAATAACTTAGTTTTTCACTCTTGATCAGTTTCCCTGGTGTTGTAACCCTACCTAAAAAACAGATTTGGCATAAAAAAAAATAAAGTTCTTTACCATTATCCATATAAAAAATATCATCAAAATTGACCCATTCCATCAAACGATGCTTCTTTTTTTTCTTTTAAAATGTAATTTTCTCACAAGTGCTTAATATACTTTTATATACCAGGAAAAAAAAACTATACTAAGAAAACCAAAAATGAGGAAACAATAATGGAAATACTAAGGACACATGCAGATATTACATTTAAACCAGTATAAATGAACATAGATCAACCTAAACCCATAACCATAGAGAAATTTTATTCATATTTAGCACTCTAAAAAATGACTCAAGCAACCTAAGTATACCCAGTACACCCTGCCCCTGGGCTGTCTTAGTACAGAGCAAGCACAGCCACTCTCTGCAGCTCTGCCTCCAGCCACCTCCAGGCAGACAGTGGAGGAAAGTGGGGGGACATCTATGTCCACCCCATGAGCCATGAAACCTGGACACCTGAGTCCCTGGGCCATGCCCCAGCACCTCCATCACTATGTCACAAAGCAACTCAGGGGGCCCTGACACTGGTGGGCAGGGAGGGCAAGGCAGGAGGAAAGGAGGTTGCATGGGCCCGTGCAGGCACACGGTGGGAGGAGATGAAGTGGGGGCTCATGGTGGTGGCTGTTGTCAGGGTAGGGAGGAAGGAAGGGAGGGAAGCAGGAGAGGAAAGGAGGAAGGGTCATGGTGGTGGTGCCACCCCACCCCACACACACTGCTTACCCCCAGGAGCAGCTGTCAAGGAGGGGGAGGCAGCGGGGAGGAAGGAAAGAGAGCATAGAAGGGGGGAGGGAAGGCAGGGAAAAGCCCTGCTCTGTCATTCTTGATGGTCAATTAGCTAGTAATAATAATAGGGAGGCTGCTCACAGACCTTTGCATGGCCTTAGTTCAACTGAACTGCATGCTAGGGTTCCCAGGTGCCTCGCTGGGCCTCTCTAATCCCAGGCTTCTTGCTGGTACTTTGTAGGCGACTGTGCCCTGCTGGGCATGTAAATCCTTACTAAATAGGTAGCTCAGGCTCTGGGCTTATATGCTTCCAGGACTCTGCCCACTTCTGGTCAGCAGGTTGCTGCAGATGTCTGCTAATCAGCATCATTGGCCTGTTGCCTCAACAACCTGCAGCTGCTGCATCCTGCCTAGCCTTTAGTGTTCCTCAGCTGGTCTGCTTTTATCTTAAATAAGGAGCCCAAGACTCTATTACACTTCCACGGAGAGCCCATAGCTCCCCAGGCCAGGGATGGCAAGAGAGGCTTCTGCCCAGCCTGCTACAGCATGCTATACCCTGGTCTGGGAAGTCTTCCCAGGGGCAAAGGGCATCCTGTGGCTGCACTTGACAGCTTCCAGCAGCCCAAGAAGCCCTCAGGGCATGCTAGATGGGGTGCCCCCAACCAGCAGGTGCTATATGGAGTGCCAGAGGCTAGAGGCTTTTACCCAACCTATGGGCCTCTGCCAGCATAGTCGCTTGCAGGCCCAACCTTGCAAAAGAGAAAATATGTATACTGGTCACTTCTAATCTAAACTGAGTCGCTTATAGAAAACCAAGAAACTTTGTTTGATTTCCTCCCTGGGTTTTTGAATGTTTGTAAAACTTCTAAAGCATAAAGTTTTGGCCCTAATTAAAATATAGTTTGGTGTGAATGGGAGGATTTGTGGGATTAATATTTCATGGATAAACTGCTACATTCATGTTAGCCACTGTAGCACCATCATGAGAAACAAGAACTGCCACAACTTCTATTACCCTTGCTAGATTATAGCATTGTCTATTAGAGGTTTATCATTATAGAAATAAGCAACAAAATGTATTGGGTCTGTTTTCAGCAGCTGCTCTGGCATTTTCTTCCTGCACAACTTATTGCAGTTTTTGGTAAGCAGTAACACATTAGACTGCAGTTTTTGAATACTGCATTCATGTTCTGCAGTAAATGTAGCTTTAGAGATTTATTTGCACTTCTCACTTGGAGCTTCTTCAGTGTTTCTTCAGTGTCCACTACAAAAGTTGACCATAACTCAGCTTTTCATTGCCTTATGGGCATAACTTTGTGATACTATGATACACAGCTCCATGAACTTTGAAGCAGTGTATGGTACTGGATTTCTAAGTTTGTTCCAAATGATGAAAATGCCATTGCATTGTTGTAGCTTTGGGTATTGTCAAGGTAGTGCTTTGCTAGGTTTGTCAGAGGTACTCAGTTTCTCCAGGAAAGCTGGTGTACATACACTTGGCAGATTTATTTTGCCATTGTGACAGCAAACTTTGAAATGGTAGCCAGTTTTCTTCCTAATAAAGCATCCTGTGCTGTAGTACTGGAAAATTAATGGCATATCACTGATGGCAAATACAGTGACATTCGATGCAGGTTAAAGTACGAAGCTTGAAAAAACTGGTGCTCTCTGGACAGAATTTTGTCGGCTATATGAGCTATATGAATAATTTGTGGCACTTTAAAAATCATTTTTATATATTTATTTTTACCAAGAAAATTTTATTTAATATTTATTTGCTCTGTTTATATGCCACCCTTCCTAACAAAGGCTCAGAGCAGCTTACAAAAGAGATCAAAATAACCTGTAATGGCCAATACTGGTATCAAGTTCCTTATACCACAATTGCCATCATAGCATGTGAGAAAATCAGAGGTAATTAGACAAAATAAACATAATTCTTAACTGCCTGTATAGTTATCTGGTTGAATGCCATTAAGTTTTCTGATGGAATCATGCACATGAGCTGAGGTTAGGACTATACTATGAACAAATAAAATAGAATTCAAACATTCAATAGCAATATTAGTACCTTAAAATTCCCTAAGTTCTGCAGAGAACTTCATCCTCTGATATGTGAATGCTATTAAATAACAATCCAATCCAAGCACAAATTCCATTCAAGCGAACTGTCAGCTAAATATCCATATAGGGAAAAAAAAACCCACCATGAAGAATCATCAATCTTATTAAGGGGAAGAGGGGAACAAAACAAAACATGTCATTTACTTGTCTACGTTCTAGATTTGGAAGCTCCAGTGATGCCAGTCATACTATGTTCATTGGGAAAAATCAAGATCACAGCTAGTATAATTAAAGAAGGGCAGCTGATTAGACTGATCACTGAAATTGACTATGAATTGACTACAAACATGTTTTATTTTGGTGGTGCTACAGTTTTTGCCTCAAGCCTGTTTGTTTGGTCTTCTCTAAAACAGCTGAACAATGGGACGCTGACAAATGGTAGGAGGAAACAAAGGACTCTCAATTGACAATAAAAGCTATGCTGAGAAAATGTGAATTCTGTAATTGTACACTGAGCAGTTTTAATTTGGTTTTCTACTTAGCTAAGTATGGAATGCAACCTTTTTACTACAGACTATAATAAATAATTCATTTATGAACTGTTGTCCTTTGGAGGGGGGATAGATAGAAAAGAAATGGGAAAGAAAAAGGAAGGGAGAAAGGAGACAATGCCCCAACCAGGTAAACTGTGTTGACAGGTGGGCCAAACCAGGTGAGGGTACCCAGTCAGTCTTAGATCTCTGAGGAAATAGGGACATGCCTATCCCTGCATGCAAAGCCTGACTCTGGCTGACTGGGCAGACGAGACCCTTATATGGTTCAATGGCCATGATGGTGGTACAGCACCACACTATGGATAGTTCAGAGCAGGACAAGACACAAAAAAGTCTTGATCATTCACTGCACTTGGGCCAATCTCCAGCTGTCTTGACACTGTCCTGCTCAATTGGTTAACAATTGGTTCAGACAAGAGAGTGAGGCTGACAGCTATTCCTCACAATCCCATACAGCTCACATCCAGCACAAGCCCTTTGACAATGGGCCAGCAACAAAGCAGCAAGTGTGGGTCATTGGAAACTGTAGCCACAAACCTGCTCACACGTTGGCTAAGGGCTTTGGCTCACTTTCTACTGAACAGAAAAATTGCCCCAAACATTGACTGCTTCACCTCACCCTGACCAGCATACTGAGTTTGGCAAGCGTTCCACTACAGCAGTCAAAAAAAATGAGAATTAAAAGAACCGATTTTGGGAAAAAAGAACGTGTTGTTTGAAAATACCAGGGATTCTTCCATTATGGTCAATACTTAATACAAAATTAAATGTGGCTCCATCTACATGAGACACTACTGCGCAGTAGTCATTGCTACCACACAACAGCATTGCTGGGCACTAACTATGATGTGATTCTACTGCACGGTAGTAATGAGCTAGTGCACAGTAGCTTCAGAAAAAAATGTGCAGGAACAGTACTGTTCAGTAACACCAGCTTATACAAGTACTAAATGAATTCAGAGTAACAACTGTACAGTCTGCTGCTTGTGTAGATGCAGTCTGTAAAAAGTTAACTATTATCCATCTGGGGATGGTTTCAGTGTGTGTAGGATTAACCATTGGGATTGGCTTATTTGCTGGTAAGCTACTGTTTATTTAAATTGTGGACTCTTGTTTATTTAACTTCTTACAGTCTGTGTCTACACAAGCAGTGGACTGCACAGCTGTGCATATATTATATATATATATTAGCAGTGTTTCATTTTAATCTTGGAAAAATTTAAATCAGAAAATTTGGGATTTTTTTTTTTTAATCAGAGAAAACCAGGATCCATGGTGATCTTCATCAGTGACTTGGACAAGGGGGTAAAAAGCACCCTATTCAAATTTGCAGAAAACGCTAAGACGTAGAGGGATGTGGGCACACTAGAAGGAAGGAACAGGCTGCAATTTGACCTAGACAGGTTACAGGGGTGGGCAAATGAGAACAGGATGAGTTTCAACACTGACAAGTGCAAGGTGCTGCACCTGGGGGGAAAACCAGCAGCATACCTACAGACTGGGGAACTCCCTTCTTGTCAGTGCAAAGGCATTATTGATGCCAAAATGAACATGGGCCGACAATGTCGAGGTTCGGTCAGGAAGGCCAACCGCACCTTGTCATGAATCCACAGATGCATCTCAAGCAGGTCCAAGGAGGTGATCCTCCCCCTCTGTGTATGTGGCACTGATCAGGAGTACTGCATCCAGTTCTGGGTGCCGCACTTCAGGAGGGATGTGGACAACATTGAGAGGGTTCAGAGGAGGGCAACTTGCATGATTGGGGGCAGCACAGCAGGCCCCACAAGGAGAGGCTATGGGACTTGAACCTGTTCAGTCTCCAAAAGAGAAGGCTGAGGGAGGAATCTAGTGGCCATTTACAAACTAGTCAGGGGGGACCAGCAGGCATTAGGGGAGTTCCTGTTCCCCCGAGCACTACCAGGAGTGACTAGAAATAATGGTCACAAGGTAGCAGAAGGTAGATTCAGACTAGATATAAGGAGGCGCTACTTCACAGTCAGGACAGTTAGGATATGGAACCAACTTCCAAGCAAAGTGGTGCTGGCTTCTACCCAGGGGGTCTTTAAGAGGAGGTTAGAGGAACACCTTGCTGGGGTCATTTGACCCCAGTACTTTTTCCTGCCATGGCAGGGGGTCAGACTTGATGATCTGCTCGGGTCCCTTCCGACCCTACCAACTATGAAACTATGAAATTATGTGATCGCACACTATTTGTTTCACAGGACCTCAACTTCATCCAGCCTCATATAGATAATGGCTACTTAATAATCAGCTGTTTTATATTAACTCCATGTTTATATATGTTTCAGACATATCTTGCTGACCGCTGATCAAACTTTGTTCTAAAGACAGATGTATGCCCTTCTGGGAAATTTCCTCACAGCATTAGCATCAGCGTACTTAAAAATATTAATTTTCCCATTCCTGTGTAGTGAAGGTGTGGTATTATTGTCATTTTACGAATAAAAAACTGAGATACAGAATCATTGTCAAAAGTGTTGTTCAATTATGTGTCCAGTTTTAGATGCCCGTGGCCTGATTTTTCTTATAATTTAGAATTTACATACTTTTATTTGTTTAGAACACAGTTTACCTTGATTTTAACTGCAAGTATGAGTATCCAGGGGTTCTATAAATCAGACTCAAGTGTTTCCAGCTGAGCACCCAGAAAATGATGAACACATAACAAGTGCCCACCTGTGAATATCTTTATCCAAGTAAGGGCTAGAATTAAATTTTTCATGGCAGAATTCAGCTGACTAAACCTCAAAACAAGCCTTTTTTGTTTTGTTTTGTCTTCAGTCCCCTACTTCATTCATTCACAACTGAAATTAGTTACTGTCCATTTTATTTTGCAACTTTAAAAAAAAAATTATTATTCAATATCTTTGCGTGTAAAATAATGTGAATAAACTGAAATTCTATTAAAAAGCGTTTTATTGACTTCCACACTGGTAATTAAAATGGCTAGAACTTTTAGATGCACCATAAAGTTTTTGATACTAAGAAACTGGTGGCAATAGCTGTTATCCACTCTGTGGAACATCCCTAAAAGAGTTAAGCCATATATTTTGCTCACAGGTTTCTTAAGGACTTGGTGGCAAGAGACAAGCATTGAGGCTCAGGAACACTGGACTACTGTTTTCCGGTTTTTTTATGAGAACACATCTAATAATAGCAGACCTTTGTTTGTCCTTGTTCACGTAACCCTCTCTCCCTTATCTCTTGTCCTCTTAACCACTTCCCCAGATTAGCTGCTTGACCCAGTCTCTCCAAGTCCTGGGTTGCTATCCCCTTCCCTTGACCCTTTATCCCATTCCTGCCATTGCCCAGATTTCATCCTAGTTTTCTTCTGTGTCAACACTCAACCCCTTATCTAAATCTCTCTCCTTGAATCATCACTTTTCTGCTTTCTACATAGGCTAATTCTTCCTTCTCTCCTATGCTTGGATCCTGAAGTAGGGGTAATGGTCACTGAAGAGTTTTGTCACAATATACAATGTCACAACAGACCCTAGTCACCAAGTGAAGCAATTATAGGGAAAGTCCTGCTCATCTGCTTATGCCTAGGTTGGAGTATTTTCAGTGAAGACATAGAGTACAGTTTAATTTCAAGTCCAAGACTTGCTGGTGATGCATGTGTTTAAGGTGTCAAAACCACCCCAAAATGTTCAAATTCACTTTGTATAATGAATTGCATAAACACAGATATATGCCTTAGGCAACTACATTTTTAGCCCGCAGAACTAATTTTGTTCCTGCTGCCTATGCCCCAGAGATGTCAAAATCCATTTATACTTTTTGTGATTCCACTGCACCATGCATAGAAGTTTACTCTAACAACCTTTCTCTATCCCCAGACTGTAGATATCCAAAAACTATGCTTAGTAGCCATTTAATGATGGTGTATGTCCATCTTCATTTTGCCCAAGAGAACAACTTGCTCTCAAGACAGGACAGGGGTGACCACAGCTGTACGTTCTCCTCTTACCAAGCAGTTTAAATCTTGACCTTATATGTTGCAAGGCATCAACCTAACCAATAGGCATTAAAACAGGCAGTCTAAAAGTGCCTTCCTTTTAAGATTGGCCATTGGGCAGATAAGAGGGAAAGCATCTTGGAGACAGAAGGGAAAGAAGCCAGACACTGTGCCTCAGGGAGATGGTGCTGCCCAAGCAGGGGAAGGAGGAGTGAGCCCTTGCTTACTCTGTTCTTTGTCCATTTTTTATTACAAAGTTGTTGGGAAAACTGCATAAGTAGTTTCTGATGCAGAAAGCAGGATTCTTCACACAGGTTCACCTTTCGAAACTATCTCCATGTGAAGCTAAAATAGATGCCCAGACTGCCTTACTAGGAAAGCCTTTGAGTGATAGCCTTCACGCTAATGCATTTTTATGCAGGAGCAACCTCTTGGCAGCCCAGATCCAGATCCTCTAACAATAAGGGTGTGTTGTACTTGGAGAGAGGAAAAGAGAGCCTGGGGAATAGGGGGAATAGGCAGTAACAAATCTCAAGGTATCTGACTTTTCTTTCAAAGAATCAAAAGTCTACACTTGTATAATACTCAAATTCCTCTAATCCTCTCTTATATCTTTTAGGAGACTAGCTGACTCTTTCTATTGTCCGTCCCCTCTGAAATCAGATTTCTCCAGTTGATGCAGGAGAATGGTGTGGGCATACTAAAGCTGCATAATTCATGTATTTTTTGATCACTCTGTGCATTATGACCCTGAATTCCTTTTCTGATGCATTGCTGCAACTCCACTGAGCCATTATATCACCTGCCCCCACCATTACCAAAATGTAATTCCATTATACCGTGTGCATTAATAGACAGTATGTGACTCATAACAGATGAAGTTTAAGGTCTCTGAATAGACAGTGTTAGGGTATTCCAAAGTCACTGAAAATTAGGCTTCTGTTTGAGTTTGATATTTAATTACGAACTCTTTTTATGGGAAAGGTACTTAAGTTAAATCTGCTTATTTTTGTGGGGGGACAGACCCAACTGGTTAAATGGAATACAAAAAGTCAATTTTGTGCTCTTAAACCACTGAAGTAACAAGAGCTCAAGTTGATGTTCTTAATCAATGGGTCGCACTATCACTGATGTCTTTCCTGGAAATCATATTATTGATTCATTCTGCTCCACTGTCTGTTGTAACCAACTGCTGCCTTGTTATAATGTCTTGTTATAATGTACAAGTCATTTAGGGTAGAAACAGATGTCACCTTTCTTCACCTTTATGCCACCATATATCTATGCATAAAAGTGTGGAAAGGTGACATCTATTTCTACCCTAAATGACTTGTGAATTATAACATTGTATAAATATATATAACAGTAGCACAAAGTGAAAGCAGATAGCAGATAGATGTCTATACCTTTTTCCACACCACAGTTGTTCAAAGTGCCCTCTCCTGGGATGGAAATCTAATGGTCCTTTTCATTTACTGGTGACAGATTTTTATTTTCCTCTCTGAATTGGTGCTCCTGTTTTAAATACCAGAGACTGAATTGTACTTATCTTTGCTTGGTTATTGTATTGATAGGTGCAGATGTTTTAAAATATGATTGTGTAATGTAATGTCCTATTTCAGGTTCCTTGCAGCAGTCTATTTTACCTAAAACATACCTCTTTGCACAGTACCACAGATATTTCTCCTTTGGAATGGTCTTTAAGAAATATTACCATGTTCTAGTTCAACAGAGAGTTTTCAGAGGACACCTCCAATGAATGTGAAAAATATATATGAAAAAATGAATTTTATATAGAGTCAATAAAAAAAAAACAACCCCCACTCCCAAAAAACAAAAAAACCCACCCCAAACCAACCCAACAATAACCCTTAATCTTGCTTTGGACTTTTTTTATTGCTCTTAAAAATGAATAGTATTCCCATGATACGAAGAGCAACAGAATGTAAGACATAAATTACTTGTCTGAGTTGTATTAAATGCTCCATGGAAAGGGTTAAAAACTATAACTATAACTATATATATAATATAATATTATATTATTATAATATAATAATATTATATATAGAGTTATATATTATATATATAGTTTAATAACTATATAAATATATATATAAAACATAATATATAAAAATATATATAAAATCTAGAAGAGTTAAAGCAATGTGGTATGGAAGAAAGCGCAGTAAATATAAACCTCTTTTTTCCTATAACTTCAGGTTACTGGGTGTAATACTTAGAATCTCTTACAGAAAATCTTGGGTCTGAAACCAAGACTCAGAGATGATATTTATGATGATACCAAAATCCAGGCTAATAATTATGGACTTGAATGGTAACTGAGGGTTTTTAAAACTCAAAAAAAAAAATGCAGGCTGTGCTTGGCACTGCTAACAGAAGAGCGCTTTCATTTGGCAGTGAGAACAGGCATTCTAGTCAATATTAAATCATGTTCATTGACCATTGTTAAATGAGAAAGTACCTTAAACGTGAGATGTGCGTTTAATAAGGTCAATGACAATTCTCATTATTTACATGAAGTCAGATGTTTAACGTATATACTTGAGATATTGTCCTTGTTTACTTTGAATAACTAGGATACAGCTAGTTCAATATAACTTCATTCCTGTTTCATTGTACTGTACTGATGAGAAAAACGCTGCCCAAAAACAGGATTTATTTTTCAATTGAAGGCCAAGGCTACCTTTCCATAATATGTAAATCAGTTAGGAGAAACCAAAATGCATAAGGAATGGCAACTCAAAATATCCAGGTTTATTTTTAAAAGAAAAACATCAGTATTGTAGACCAAAAATGCTAGTATCAGATTAAACTCTTTTGAGCTTTGTACCAAGGCACCAAGTTAAAGAAGACAGCAACAATGACAATCTTGAATGAAGGGTCTATTTTTATCACAGATTGCAAATAAAGGGGAGAAACATCTTCATACTTTTAAATTATTTTATATTCTGCTCAAATACCATTAAACTTTTGTTGCTTTGGGATGTTCTTTTGAAATACATTTCTCACAGTTATAATGGGAGTTCTGCTTCTTATGATGACTTTGACATAAGTTTCTAAAACTAATCATAGTGACATATCTATCTACAGTAGATTCTCTGTACACAGCTGACCTAACATAGTATCATAGTATCATAGTAGCTAGAGTCGGAAGGGACCTGGGCAGATCATCTAGTCCGACCCCCTGCCTTGGCAGGAAAGAGCACCGGGGTC
>JAGPOW010003316.1:74939899-74994572 GCA_030014935.1 Caiman crocodilus
GCGCGGCTCCCTACCGGCTCGGCTAAGAGGGATCCGGGGGGCTTCCCCTCCGGATCCGGCTCAGCTGCACCGGCCCCGCAGCCCCACTTACCTTCGGAGGACCAGCTGCTGCTGCCCCCTCAGCTGCTCCACTCGCCGCTCGCCGCTGCTGCTGCTGTGCCCAACCGTCGTTACAAACGTGGCGGTTTGAATTGAATTATAAACATAATTTTAACCAGCCTGCACTTAAACCTGGAATTATAGTTAGGTCTCTGACCATCTGCCTTCTTAAACACTGCATTCAGTTAGCATTTTAACTGTGGCTGCTTGCAGATGTGGAAACCTGCCCCACAAAAAACCCAAACAAACAGTGCTTTGAACTTGGTGCACTCCTATGCTGAGCCCAGCACATTCTCAGAAGTGACAACACTTTAGCTGGATCTGGCTTTTCCAATATCTGTATAGATTGGTAGTAGGACTTTTTTTGGTGCTTTTATTTAATAGCTGATTAAATCAGCTATGACAACAAGCTAAAAGAGCCAAAAGTCCCACTGAAGCACCCTATCTATACAGATCCTTGGGGGTGGGCTGGCGGGCGGGCTGGCGGGGGGGAGTGGTTGGATGCTGGAGGCTGCTGGAGTTTGGTAATTAGACTTGATTAATTGAGTCTACTTTGACGCACTATTAATTACAGCACATTGGAGCAGCTGTGCTGCTCGCATATAGGTGCCCTGTAGCTTACTGTCCCAACTCCATCATCTGCTAGGCATAAAGGCTCAATAGAAACGCATAAAATATGCCATCTTTATAGGATTGGAATTTATGCACAACTTAGTATCTGACAATTTTCTTTTGATGAGAAAATGTCTTGTTGCATATATTCACTGTTGAAAACTGCATAATCAATGTATGTTTCATTTTAAATGATCTGTAAAGGGGGAAAAATAAAGACAGCTGTGCAAACAATTAGCAGCAGGCAATTTATTTGTCAAACTGGGCTTTTTTCTCTTTTTGTGAATTGTCTCAAGTAGACAATGGCATTTTTTTGGTCCTCATTTGTTCACCTAGTTTTAAGCAAATAAATTCCAAACTGTAGAATCCTCGGATATTGTCCACTGTGAGTAATTAGGCAAGACTCCAAATCTGTGATGTCTACTTTTGTTAGCTAAGTTAGGGCCACTCAATTTCTTGGCAACTGTGGGTCACATACCACACACACTGCCTCATCTTGCTCCCAGTCAGTCTTTCCATGCAGACTGCTTCCCTCTTCTCTTGCTGCATGCTACACATGCAACTGGGCTTCCGCCATTGGTGTATGGCCAACACAAGTAGTCTGGATCCTGTACTGTGTGCACTGTACAGGTATTTCCCCATGTCCATGACACACAGGCATCCCAGCTTCCCCTTCCACATGTGCAATGTGAGCAGCCCACGTCACCCCACTACCACTACCACCATGTATGCAACATGGGCATGCATCCCAGCTTGGAGACTCTGGTTGTCACTGTATCAAAAGTTTGTGGGCTCCATATTATCTCCTAATGGGCCACGAGTTGGGCATCTCTGAGCTAAGTCTCATGAAATTTTTTTGTCTTACATGAGAATCACAAGCAATTCTATTTTTCCCTATTTTTTTGTTTTTTAATTTTTTTTAACCCTTCATGGAGAAGATGTGAAGTCTGTTAGAGAGAGTAATATTACAAAATGAAAAGGTTTGGTGTATCTTAGGAAAATTAAAGTGTAGTGGAGAATCTATCTGTATAGATGAAGATAACATTTTGTTTACTTTTCAGAATCTCATGTCAAATTCATTACCACTTTCCCAAGCTAATTCTGTGTATTGTATTGTTATTAGTATATCTAAAATTATAAACTACTTTAATATGTTCCACAGCAAGTCCATCAGCTTAGGGGTTAGTACATGGAGAAAGATTTAACAATACTTTGCTTGTTCTTTCTAAAAGAAAAAAGACAAAAAGATGACATCAGTTACATAAGCTATTTAGACTCACATTTTTCTACTTTTTTCCCCTTTTGGTCACAAGATAATTGCATTGTCATTTAGTTTCAAATGGTGCACTGTCACTCTTACTTCATTGCCTTATTGCCATGCCTCTGGCCAAGGGTCTTGGAAACACATTACATTTTAAATCTTCCATCTCCATGAAATCTATATAAAGTAGTTCATATATGTATAAGGTGAATGGGTTTAATTTGGTAAATAAATGGGAAGATACTTGAAGTAGTATAAGAGTGATATAATATCCATAATAGTCCAGAAAGTATGTAACCTGACAAAGAATGCCTTGCATTCAAACACTTCTCTAACTTCATCCCAGCTACATAGTTGGTCCAATAAAAGATTTCATCCTAAGAACTCTTTGCCAGTCACAAGGTATTTTATGAGATACCATGCTTAACCACACATTTCTTGGTACAGTGTTTTTTTTAGCAATTTGACTACAGAGCCATAATAAAGTCTTCAGCTATTAACAACAGTTTACTACAAATTAGGCTTCCTTGCAAGACTTAAAGAGAAATTACTCCAACACATAAAATAAATGAATTCTGTAACCAGAAATGATCACTATCTGTCAGCCTTGCATATGGGACAAACTTAAAAAAAAAAAAAAAAGATCTAAAGAGGATATATGCTCCCTTTGGGTGCCACCTCTGTCTAGGCTCCTGATAATGTTCCCTGCAGCTCAGTTTCTTCCTCTGCAAAGATAGCTGTTAAATTAGATCATTCTGTTCTTGAAACCTAAGAGATAGCTGTGCATTATTAGCTAACCTATCATGACATAACAGAGCATGGGGGTCTTCAGTGCACTCAGCAGCAGACCCAGAAGTGGACCAGAAGCACTTCCAGTCCACTTCCTGCTCCAGCAGGGAGTGCACAGGGGAGCCCCTCCACACATCCCTGGTTCACTGACTCTTGGGTCAGGGGAGGACAGGAGGGACAGGAGGGACTCGAGGTCCCCCTGTGGCTGATTGTCAAGCTGGGGGGGCAATGGGGGGCACAGGGGGCTCCCCAGAGTACTCCCTGCCAGACCCAGAAATGGACCAGAAGTACTTCCAGTCCACTTCCAGGCTCACTGTTGAGCATGCTGTAGAGTCCCCCATGCTCCTGTGGGATACTCCATGTGCCCCAGCACTGCAGTGATCACAGGCCACACCTGCTACCTCAAGGTATGTACACAACTTTTTAAAGCTGTGCCTGTGTCCGAATCGCTGATTTGCCGAATCAGCACCAAATCTCCAAATTTGGATTCAGCTGAATCAAATCAGGGACAGTGATCTGATCAACAGATCAACAGCTCGAATAACTGTCCCTGAATTGGGCCGAATCCAAATTGAACAGGGCCCATTTCACACAGCCCTACAGGTTATGTCTATACTATCCAAGTGATAATTTCAAAGCTCCTGCTGAAAAATAAGCGCTGACCCCAACTCCTATTCCACATAGACCAAACTTGGAAATGAGATGATAAGGATGCTCTGGACACCCATGCTCCCTTACCATTAATGAGATATCAAGATCCCTGGAATGTAGAGAGGCTGTGATATAGCTTTAAAGTCAGGGGAAAGGTAGTTTGGCTGGCATCATGGCTCTAAAAAATGCATGACTCAGAGACTTGTGATTGTTAAGCTCTTTCTTTTTTTTCTTCAGTTTTCCTTCACTCTAAAATGTTATTTTAACTACAGTCAGCTGCTTGTGTATTTGAGGGGAGGGTGTCACAAGCAGGTGATAGAATCTGCTAGCTGAAGAGTCCTTTCCCCCCTCCCAAAATAGGACTGCAGAAGCTCAGTGGAAATTCCGCTACTTCTCTGGGTAACCTTTTCTAGTTCTTTGCTATTCACCTAGTGAGAAAGTGCTTCCTAATGAAATTTGAAATGAAACACTGTTCTGTCAAAACGTAAGTTGAAATGGAACAGTGCCATTTCACACAGCCCTAATAATCACTTCCCTTGATCTCATGAAAATGTTCCTACTGATGCAGCCCTGTATGTCACTAGCCTTGTTCATCACAGGGGACTGAAAAAAGGCCAGTGTGGTCCCTATTTTCAAGAAGGGAAGGAGGGAGGAACTGGGAAACTTTAAGCCAGTTTATCTGACCTTTATGCTTTGGAAAACTCTGGAAAAAAATCATTAAGAATCATATTTGTGGGAGCCCAGCAGGGGAAATAATGCTGAAAGGAAATCAGCATGGATTCATTGCAGGTAGATCCTGCCTGACTAACCTTGTTTCTCTTTATGATCAGGTCACAAAATGCTTAGGCACAAGAGTCGAGGTAGATGTCATCTATCTATACTTTAACAAGACCTTTGGTATAATATCTCATTCTGTTTATGTAAATAACTGACAGGCTATGATGTAGATGATTACATGGTCAGGTGGGTGGCAAATTGGCTTAGGGGTTGCACCCAGAGAGTGGTGGTGGACAGGATGATATTTACCTGGGAAGATGCGGGAAGTGGAGATCTGCAAGGTGTATTCCTTGGACTGGTGCTATTCAATGTCTTCATCAGTGACTTGGATGAGGGTGTGGAGAGCACCCTGTCCAAATCCACAGATCATACCAAATTATAGGGCAAAGTTAACACACCAGAGGGTAGGGAATGGATCCAGAAGGATCTGGAGATATTGGAAAAAATGGGCAGACAAAATAGGATGCAGTTCAACGAAGACAAATGCAAAGTGCTGCTCCTGGGCAAAAAGAACCACCAATGTGTGTTCTTTTTACAAGCTGGGGGGTGATATTCTCAGCAACAAAGCAGCAGAAAGGGATCTCAGAATCATAGCGGACTCCAAGATGAACATGAGTCATCAATATGACAAAGTGATCAACAAGGCTAACGGCACTTTATCATGCACTACCAGATGCATGATGAACAGGTCCAGGGAGGTGATACTTCCCTTCTATGTGGCACTGGTCAGGCCACAGCTGGAATACTGCATCCAGTTTTGGGCACTGCACTTCAAGATGGATGCAGAGAATCTTGAGAGTGTTCAGAGAAGGGCCACTCGAATGGTCAGAGGCCCTCAGGCAAGGTTTTATTTGGAGAGACTGAAGAATCTAGATCTTTTCAGACTTTGCAAGAGAAGGCTGAGAGTGTATTTTGTGGCTGCCACTAAATTCATCAGGGGAAGGCCTCAGGGAATAGGAGATGGTCTATTTACTAGGGCACCCCCTGGGGTAACTAGGGACAATGGCCACAAATTGATGGAGAGCAGATTTAGATTGGACATTAGAAAGAACTTCTTCACAGTAAGGATTGCTAAAATCTGGCTCGAATCCTCATTGTTGCAGAAATTTTGACTTTGCTTAATAAATATTACTTTGCAGAGAACTCAGTAGTTTAAAGACAATTTGCATTAATTAAAATAACAAGATATTGATTTATAGCCTTGGAAAATTGCCTGGATAGTTAAACAAGATAGAGTAAGTTTTTTACCATTTAATAGGATATGTGTTTGTTTGCTTGCTTCTGTAGAAATATAGGGCACTTCTGGACTCTTAAAAGGACTCCGCACTCATTGAAGCCTAAACTTCTTTTACTCATAAAATAGTCTCATTTTTTGTCACTCTTCCTAACTTATTACACTAAATCATTTCTTTTTTCTTAAAGTTTTGGATTTGAAAAAATTCCAGAAGTGTAAGTTGCAGAGCTATGTGATATATTGCATTTCTTTGCATCTATGACTGTCACCCTCACACTGCCAACTAAATGGATCTCTTCCAAAATCTCTTCTCTCGTATTAAACATCTCTAGGCAATTTCAACTGTTCTTATGGCAGAAAATAGCAAATACTGATTGCTGACCCGCAGAGTCATTTTGGGATCCAAGAAAGATTCAAAGAGTCAGTTTCACCCATATTAAATGCTCACAAGCATAAATGTTGATACATTTAAATAGAAAAATTAATAATGAAATACAGATGAAATATAAATGACCAAACAGTACAGGTAAGGGATATCAAATATATTATTAAAATCTGTATATTGTGCATTCATCTAAAGAAACAGACATCTTATTGATTTAAGAGAATCTCTAATTAATTTAAGTCCTTAAGTCTCAAATCTTCAAACAGATGTCCAGCCTGGTATGGAAAAGGACTTTTCACCTAAGTTTCAATGTTTAAAAAGATGTTGCTTTTTCACCTTCGCTCATCTGCAGATGAGCTGTTCAGCAAGAACTGCAGTTCAAGGCTGAAAAGCAAAGATTTAGAGGTGAACCTGGATTTCTATGCTCTATTACCTGGCTCAGCATCAAAACCTTCACAAATAATGCTAAAAAAGATTTTTAAAATTCTAATAGGTTCTACTCTTGTCAATAATCAGTGCCTGTTGTTGTTCTCTATTTAAGTATATGTTGTCTAAAACAGAATATAACTAGCATAATATCACTAAAGATTCATGCTACTCAGAGTAACTTTTGCCTGTTTTTAACTTGTCACTCTGGAGCTTCCTTAAATTATTCTCAATTCTGACAGTCTCTCACTTGCACTTTTCTTTTGCCTATTCTTCTTTTAAACAGCTTAGAGTGTACTATAGCATGCCTTCAGAAATGTTTCCTTATTTTCATTATGAGTGTCCTTAAAATTTAACAAGATTCCACTTATTCATTCCTGAATCAATGATTGTCTGTGGTGTGTTAAATTATGACTTCAAAGGTAGAAACTATATTATAATTATGTGAAGAAGTTAGCTAAATACAAATGAGCTACAGTGTCAACATTGAAGGATGACGTCATTCATGTAGTATTATTCCAAACAGGTCTATACTATGTATTCATGGAACTAGCAGCCTTCATTAACAAATTTTAGTCTGTGTTTTCTTGTGCTAAGGAGGTTTGGACAAGGAAACTCCATTTAAGAAATGCATACAATTCAATACGAGGATCCAGTTATGCAAATAATAATGAAATGCAATATTAAAGTGAAAGTTCTATCTCAATTCTTTCTCCTTGAATTTCTACCTGGAGAAACAAACATACAAGTATATATTAAGTAAATCAATTAAGCTATTCAAAGACAAAGGAACTAGTCAATATAAACATGTTTACTAAGTAATTTCAGTCTCATTTGTCTTTGGTTGTACATCAAAGGTTTCTGACAAAGATTTCTACAGTTTGGAAAAATCTATTCAGGTAATGACTTTTTGTTGTAAAAGTTATAATCAATATTTAATCATTTCATTAATCAGGTTTTAATTAATCAGGTTTGTATCTTTTACTCCCTCAACTAAAGGTGAGTTTGATTAATTAATTACCTTTCAAAGTAGGCAACCAAGTCATGAATTTACATTACAATCTAAAATAAACTATGTGATTTGCTGCAGTATGCTGTTAAACTTTTAAGATTGTGTCCTTGGTTTTGCTAAGGTTTGCACAGCTATGTGAAACATATATTTAGTGAATGATTTCTACCAAGGTAACACTGAAGTCTTTAAAATAAGAAAATATTGAGTCTTTCAAAGCAGTATTTTTTTTCTCCATGAACAGATTAAGTTAAATGATAAAGTAATCACATATCCAAAAATAATAATAATAAAGATATCCCATTAACTTTTTGAAAAAGCATTTTAAAATGACCAGTACATACTTACATAAATGCACATTATTTCATAAATAGATCAAACTACTTTTATAAATAGCTAATTTACAATAGCCAATTTAAACCAGATGATTTAAGAATTATTGCTTCAAGCAGCTGATTCTCCCTAGGATGCAGTCGTTTTCATTCATTTAATAGCATACATAATTCCAGTGAAAAATATTACTTCTAGGCTATGTACTTAAATACCCATAGTCATGTTTATTAAGTAAATTAGCAAAGAACACTGATTATCAATCAACAATACCTGTTTAAAATCACTAAATTATCATATTGTCCACTTGAAGCAGTACTTTGGGAAGAATAGAGTGATAGGGATGCATGGTTGGATTTAATTTATATAATGTATCTATGCTAAACTACACTGGTGATAGTATCTAGAATGTAAATCTTCACAAAAGTGATATTTATTGTTTAACAATAAAGATACAACGACAAGTATTTCTACTATAAACTAGAAATATTTACTCAAATGCAATATGATTCTGAATTTAAGACAACTCCCCACTAATTTGATTCTAAACATAATTTATTATCATTTTCCATGTCTAAAGTCTAATTTTTTGAAAGGTCATCTTATACTCATTGTCCTCCACTGCTTCAGCACATAAAGCAGTGGCAGGGAGCAAGAGGCTATGGGTCAAGTGGCAAGATAGTCAAGTGGTCTGACCCCTGCCCCTTTCCACCTGTCCTACCCAACCAGTTGCATCCCAACTGCTTGTCCATACCCCAAAAGCTCTGCATGCCCCATGCCTGCCCCATGGTACTTGTATCCTTTGTAATCTGTCCCCCCATATTTGTACCCCTTTTATCTGCTCCCCCAGCTTGCACCCTGCTGCCACTTTCTTGACTTCTGTCCCAATGCTCACAAGGTTGGACCCCTGACAACTGCTTCTCCCTGCAGTGTCTGTACTCCTGGGTACCTGCTGCCATACCACTTCCCCCTCCCACAAATTGCCTGATCCCTGCATCCTCTTCCACCTTCCGGAAGTACTTAAAATTCCAGGTCTTCTGGGAAGGACATAGGGCAGACCCTCCAGGTTCCCCCCAGTTCATGGTTTGGCCATGGGGGGACCCTGGGTGTCTCCCCAGACCCAGGAGGCACCAGTCACCAAGCCAGGGGGTGCAGGTGGGCCCCCCGAATGCTCTCAAGTGGACCCAGAAGTGCTTCTGGTCTACTTCCAGGTCTGCTGCTGAACATGTTGGGAAGCCTCCTGAGCTTCTGTGGGACACTCCATGTGATTTAAAACCCACTGGCTCAATTTTGGCCCCCATTTCATCTACACACATCCTATGATTCTCACATATAGATGGTGCTTGTGCTGTGTGGTATGTTACCCTAAATCTGAGCTTATCTTTGTTTGATAAAAAAATACAAGCTCTTAGAGTCAGGTTTATTTGGTGCTAGTTATGATCAATAAAGATTATTCAATGGTTGTCAAAATTCAGGGTAAACTTACTTTAACATAAAGCTCCTGACTTTTATGAAGTTCTCAGTTCATAGTAGACATCATCCTGAGAAATACCATAGAGAGGAGGAAAGTGATTTAGAAATATGACATATTTCTGTATGTGTAAACTACTATAATAATTATTTAATTGTACTCAGTAGCTCTAAAAGGATTTTTTTCTGTCTTCTTCCGTGCTTCTTTCTGCAAAATGTGGAGCTTTCCTTACTACCTCTTTTGTCTATAAGTACCATAAACTAACCAGTTGCACTACTGGCACACTGTGAAGTCACCAAAACCAGGATTATGAAGAGGAGGGTCCAATGGATCATCCATATCAACAGAACTGGAGGAGACCATATCTCCAAGGATGCTTTGTATAGTGAGATTTGAGATAACTCTAAGAAGTGAGCTCACCCTCTATGCTGGTACCACAATGTGTGAAAAATTAATATGAAGTCATACAACATCAGTGGAGAAAGTTGGTAGGAATGTGTAGATTCCCATCCAATCTGGAGGGAGCATCTGGCACTGGGTGCAGCACATCATCACTTAGCATTGATTCAGAGGATGGAAGCAAAATGAGAAAGACGAAAACAGAATGTTGTAAACTTGGACTCCATCTCAGACAACATATGGATCTGTGAAACTTGTAACAAGCTGTGCTATTCTTAAATTGGGCTGTCAGCCAGACAGATTAATCAGTCAGCTGACTGGACCACTTATGTGTACACCATGATCCAGAGGATCATAAGTTGCCTGCTTTTATGTTCTGTTCCTGACATGGATAAAGGAAGGAGGATACTTCATTATCTCCCTTCTGCTTGGAGAGGGAAAAACTGTTTACTCATTGTGGTCCACTTCCTCAGCAAATACCCACATTAGAACACCTGAGACCATTTGAAACCAGGAGCATGCCAAGACCAAACAAGTGAGAACATGAATAAAATAGGAGACACAGCTGCCTAAGGGTAGTATAATTATGGTAAAGGAAATCTCATGTGCATAGTACTAGGTTCACTCAAGGCTTAGTCTATGTATACATCTGGAAGTAGTTGTCAGATCTGGCTTAAACAATCCCTAACTATTACAGCTCTCTTATACTCTAACTGCACCTGCCATATGGCAATTCTATGGAAGTGATCCAGAAATACTAGGTAAGTAACTAAACCTTCCTCAGCTGTCTCCTTACCCTAATAAAAGCATGAGTATGTGCTTTTAACCTCAGTAGTTGCTGCCATTAAATGTAGTGGAAAAACCCTATCTATGGGTTCAATCATGTGCAGAAGGTAAGGAAGCCAACACTGACTGCATCTACTTCAGAGTTTAACTTCATTACTCCTTCAGACCTGTGATTCCAACCCCTTAAGTGTTTGGAATTTGTCCAGCAGAGACTGGGAATTGGACCCTGACAAAATTCTTGTTCAGTATAGTTCAGTACCAAAAAATTGTCTTTTATAGCCCCAAGCATACCTCAAACTCAGTAACTTCTAATTGTGTTTGCCTAGTTTTAGTATATAACCTTTGTGAAAATTTCATCTTTATTGCCTTTGGTCTCACATGAACATGCACACATAAACACACACTCAAATCTTTTGTGGGATCATGATCAGAGGCCAGCTTTGCATATGTTCAATTAGCAAATATTCAGATGAGCCCTTTAACCATGCTTGCAATTAATTTAAATTCTTGACAGTATAAAAAGTATGTCCAGCATTTCATCAGGAACTGTTCCTTGGTGCCAATACAATGCATTACTTTATAAACCATGAAAGAAGAAATATTTCTGGTACTCGCATTTATTGAACCAGCTGTATAGCTGGAAGAAATGTGACACAAAGTTTCTTTGTGCACTGATTGTTCTTCCTCAGGATGAGGAGTATATTTTAACCGTCAAGACACGAATATCACTTAGAGTGCTCTCTAGACTTATTTTGGAAAATGATTCACTAGGGAAATGGGAGGTGGGGGGGGAGGAGGAAAGGGAAGATATGTGAAGGACAGAAATCAGAGTGTGTGGAAGATGGAGTGTGGTGAGATAGAAATTTTCCTTAAAAGGAGAGGGAGGCTACTTGCTGGCCCTAAACCATGTCCAGTAGGACAAGACTTCCTTTGTTGCTGTCTATTATGCCCAAAATTGGTCCTATTGAGGACCTCTTTCCCTTATTCTCCTCTTCCCTGCTGTCTTCAAGAGGACTAAACAGTGCTGCAGGAAATATCTTGATGATAGTCTTTTGGGTGCAAATAGGCATAGAGCATTTTGCCTGAAACTGTAAGATTCAGGTTCTAACATTATGTGAGTGATGTCAGGCTTACAGCTAGTGTCTCCCACTTCCTGGGCCAGTCTACTGGGCTAAAAAAGTGGAAGCCTGCTCTTCCTACTAGACTAGAAACTCATTTATTTTGTTTTGTTCTTTCCTGTGACAAAAGTTTGGAGACAACCAGTGCCATGCGCATAATCAGGTGCATCTATTTTGCCCTGAAGCCTATGAAAGTATAATGATTTTTTTTTTTTTACCATGCTCAGAAGGGAAACATGGCTGAGCATTGTTACAATATATGCACAAACCTATGCACAAACTAGGCATGTGAGTGCCACTGGTTCAGGCATGCAAAAATGAAATAGAATCTAGCTCAAGGAATCCTGAAGAGATAATAAAAATGAGAACTTCTGACTCCTAGTCTATAGGATTCTAAAATGTAACTGTTAAAAAATGATCAATCTAACTAGCTTATAGACACTTAGCTATTAAAATTAGCCTACATTTCTGGAAAAAAAAATATTTCCAAAGGCATTTTTGTTTGCACATAATTAGGAAATCAAAAGTGGGTGCATCTACATGTGCATCCCACTGCTCAGCTGGTACTGCACAGTCAGTTAGTACTTGTTAAAGCATAGGTCTAAATAAGTCTGGTGGCACATGGGTTGTTTCCAACCATACTGTGCAGTAGCAACAATGTAATGTGTAGTAGCTGATTGCTACTGTGCAGTAGTGGCAGCATCACACTGTGGCAATGTAGATCATTGTCATGTAGGTGATATAGATGTGCCCAGCAAAAGTCAATTGTCTTAATTTTAACTTTGTATATTTCTCATTTTATAAGCACTCCCCCACCCCTCCCCCCGCTTTGGAATTCTATATACTTGATTATGTCAGATTTATCTCAATAAGACTTGCAGAATATTCTTTTTGAAATGATATAGATATTACATTTATGATAGAAGATAACATTTGGAAAATACATATTCGCTTATAGAATGAGAGAAATAATAGAAAATTAGGGTTGGAAGGAACCTCAGGAGATCATCTAGTTCAACTCACTGATTTATATTGAGAGTTCGGGGGAGGGTGGAAACAGTAGGAAGCAAATATTTATTCTTTTATTATGAAAATGTGTAAATTGATTTTTGTGGATTAGTGAACAGAATCGTGACTATAATTTATCACAATTCATACTACTTAATTTTATGACAAACAACACTGTCACATAAAATATGAGAGGCAAAGATTTTTGTGAGTTATATCTTGGATAGACTTAAGCTTTTGCATGCAATGGATTCCTCTTAAGGCCCTATTTTTGCTCCCTTTTAATGTGGGTGAGTCTACACAAGATGTTTTACTGTGCAGTAGACTGATCTACTGTGCAGTAACATGTCATCATCTAGACATGTGCACCATTTACTGTGCAGTAATTTAGTCTACTGCTTTGTTAGCTACTATCTATGCATACAGGTAGCAAACTAACTGCATAGTAGATACTGTGTAGTAAAACTTGTGGAGACACTGACTGGGAGCAAATTTGCTCTCGGTCAGCCCAGGCAGCAGAAGGCCACAGAGAATAGGGAACTCTCTGTCCCTAGTTCTGGCTCCTGTCAGCTCCTTAGTTCCCCCCAAGATCTGGGACCCGATCAATGCCAGGACTGGAGGCTCTTGGCCTCCTGTCCCAGATCCTGGTATGGAGCTGACAGCTTTGGATGATGAATCGGGGCTAAGAATCCAGCCCTGTTCCCTGAAGCAGCCATTTCCATGCCAAGCTAAGCACATCTTGGCCAGTCTTTTGCTTCCCCTCCCAGCAGAAGGCTGTTCCACACCTGGGACAGCTCCCAGCAACTCCACTGCTGGGTAAGGAAGCCCTGCCTGACAGGGGGCTTGGTAGTGTGTCCCAATGGGCATGAGGCTAGGAGGGTTATGCAAGTTGCACAGGCAGCTCTCTCCTGGCCTTATGCACATCAGGTCCTCTCCCAATGTACATAGGACCAGGAGACAGCTGCTGCTACAGCTGGTAGAGCTTTCCTGGCCCCATCCCCATGGGGACTAGTCCCATGCTCCTTGTCAGCCCTGGGGGAATCTGGAACTCCCCTTGGCTGCTTCAGGAGGGCAGAGCAGCATGGGAGCAAATTTTCTCCCAAGAAGAGACCGCATGTAGATGTGTTTCTGGGAAGGCTTAATGTGCAGTATTTTACTGTGAAGTTAGTCTCCTGTAAATTAATAGCAGGTATAGATACTTCCTGTGTATATTAATGGATACATTTAGTTAAATAAGGAGAAAAACATACATCAGTTAATCTGTTAAATTAACATGAGTTAGTTTTAGTTTTACAACAAATTGTGGTATTGTGTTTGTTTGCTTGATTTATTTTTCCCCTTTTATATTCATAGGTCTCTCTGGTTTCATCTGATGTATTGAAACAACATGAGAAAGTTTATTCATGTGATATTTCTTATCTGACTGATACAAGAAAACCAGAAATATCAAATAATTCTTGACAGTGTCATTTTCATCATAAACTGCTTGTTTTATTGAAACAACTCTCACTTTTTTCCAAAAATTAACCTGTCAATGCATAATGCTGAAATATAACATTGCAAAAATTTACATTCTCAGACGTTTGTGATTGATTTTGTGCAAGTAAAAATGTGAATTTCTTCATATGTATTAAGTAAGGATATCAGACTGGTATATACACATTTTCAGCAAGAATGTCAAATTTCCTCTTAGGATGTACACATGCTGCCTTTTTTTCCACCTTTGTGTCCAATTATATTTGACATTTAATGTAAAACTCAAAGCTTGAAATGTTACAATTTTTAGTAGTTAGAGTAAGAATTTTAATTTACTATACATTTGATAACATTTCACAAATTATGATCGTGTCTTCATATTAAAACTCCCGCCTAATAATTTTCACTCATGTGGTCTGAACAAAAACGTATCAATATTAGTCAAAAGTTTCCCATTGACCTTAGCAACTTTAGATCAAGCCCATATGCCATTTTAGTCTCTAAGTCTTAAAGTGATTTAGAAAAAAAGATTATTCATAATTGTTCCCCTTTCCTAAAAGGGAGATATAAGCAAGGAGAGGTGAAGTGACTTCTCTAAGGTCACAGAACAATTCAACTGAAAAGTCAATAATAAAATCTAAGTATTTTCTGAAGAATGTGTATGAATGGTAGAAAGATATAAGCTGTTACGGAAACCATATGCAAATATTTCATATGAAAGTCTTCAAATATGATATTCCATCATGCTAATTGTGATATTTATCTAATCCCCTGGATTTTTTCCATAATCTTCATAGTAGATTCTGTGTCAAATTAGTAAAGTAAGCTAATGAAATATAATCAGTTTCTGTAGCAACTGTCTTTTTGTTTGTTTTTTTAACCAAAGGAATTATATTAAAGGTTTTATATAGTATTTCTGTATACACAATGCTATGTAAATTAGTCTGATTCTCTTCTCATCATATCTTTAAGCCAATTTGCAGGGATCTATATAGTGTCATTATTTCTTTCTAACCTTTATGTCTTGTTACCTATTGCTCTTTCTTTGCTTTAATTCCCAGATCTTGTATTGAAACACAGCAAGAAGCTTCTGATTTCAGAAATGTAAAGCCATTTACAGAATAACTCTGATTCTACACATAGGGTGTATTTATGTATATAGATTTGGTTTGGAGTCCAGAATGGCATTTGTACCATAATCCTAGTCAGTTTTGTTTTGTTTTGTTTCAAATAACAACATAGATTTTAGCCTCAGTGTGTACCATTATGAAAATAAAAATAATTTGTTGAGAAAAATCCACATGATAGAATACATAGCATTGCAAGAGTATAGGCATTCAAAATTCATTGCATCTGATGTATATATTATAATCTAAACTGTAGGAACCATAAATAACATAACTGCCTATTTATCTTGAGGCAAAATCCGGATTGATCTGACAGTAATCACAATTTATTTGACAATAAAACTAATTTGGTATCTCCATTTTGGATTACAAAGATACATAGGTACTTTATTTTAGACTTCTTCCATTTTGATGCCAGTCTGTCCAGCTGTATAGTTATATATGTGCACAGAGAAGAGATATGGGTCCAGGAATAGATTTTCTCTGGGCATGTATGTGCCAAAAATACCTAAAAATGAACAATCAATTGCACTTAGATGACCAAGAAAGAATGTCACTGAAGGTGGTCTGCTGCAATCCTATGTTCCCATGTTCCAATGGGCATATCTATGTTGCAGTATGTAGTAAGGCACTAAGGTGCTTGCTATTTGGAGAACACAGATAAGAACCCAGGTGCAGGTTGCTGGGCCAACCGATTAAGGAGGGAAGTAGCTGCACCTGCACCTGGTCAGCTGACTCGAAGGGGCAGGGACTGGTTCTCATTTAAGTCCCAGGCCTGAGGGCAGGAGGGTGGTTGTTTGCTAGCAGCCAAGAAGGAAGGAGCTCTCCCAGAGCAAGCCAGGGGGGAGAGGCCTGACCGCAGGTACAGCCCTGAGTCTGGTAAAGGATGGGGCACCCCCAGGGTGGCTGAAATAATGTAATAGTTGGGAGATTAGAATTTATGTTATAGCCCAGGGGCTTGTGGTTTTTGTTTGCTGTTTGACACTGATGGTCTGGGTCAGACTATAAGGGATGGAGAAGGCCTCACAGGGGATCCACGGTAGTGTGGGGACCCCAGCTCCAGAGGAGGTGCAGCATTTTGGGGTGCACTGGCCCCGAGCACCAGGGAGGGCACAGTCTGAGACAGGGCTACGGAGAGCCCATGCGCTAGTGGGGTGCAGAGCAAGGCAAGGTGGTGGAGAGCCTGTGTGCCAGTGAGGCACAGAGCTAGACAGGGCCACAGAGAGCCCAGGCGCCAGTGAAGTGCAGAGCAAGCAGAAAGCCCATGTGCCCAGTGAGGGCACAATGTGAGACAGAGCAGCGGAGAGCCCAGGCGCCAGTGAGTCACAGAGCAGGACAGGGCTGCAGAAAACCCAAGCGCCCAGTGAGGGTGCAGAGTGAGACAGGGCTGTGGAGAGCCCAGGTGCCAGTGAGGTGCAGAGCAAGACAGAGTGGCAGAGAGCCTAGGCACCAGTGAGGTGAAGAATGAGACAGGGATGCAGAGATCTCAGTTGCCAGTGAAATGCAGAGCGAGACAGGGCTGTGGAGAGCCTGAGCACCAGTGAAGGTGCAGTGCCAGACAGGGAAGTGGAGATCCGGGCACCAGCCAGGGTACAGTATGAGAAAGGGCTGTGGGGAGCCTGGATGCCAGTGAGAGCACAGTGAAAGACTGAAGAATGTCAGTTCCATCTGCGAGGCTTGGGGCCTGGTAAAGGGGTGGTTGGAGCCACGCATAGCCCATAAGGCTACGGTGCCCTGAAACACCCATTATAGAATGGGGCCCACAAGGGATTCAGGAGTCCGTGGCCAGTGTACAGCAAGAAACCATGACTAAGATGATGGAAAGGCAGCCTCCCTATCATACATTTTCCATCAAAGATGTGGTGGGTGAGAATTGAGGGTGCCCTTTAGGCCAGCTTAGCATGGTGAAAGGGGCCTTAGGGGAGATCATGGCAACCCTAAGGATGCAACTCTGTTACACAGTGGTAATGTTTTGTGGTGAGAAGATTCCTAACCAAACTGCTCACCCAGTCCTGATGGTAGCATGCTCCAAACAGATAGCACTATATTGGGTCTTATAATTTTGGCTACTCTTGAAATATCTATATCCAGCAGACTTGAGAATAGCTTCAAAGGACAACCACAGAGAGTTCTCACTGGTGTACTTCCATGTCATGCTTTTGCAAGTGGGTGGGCAGATCATGCTCAGAGCTTGCCCAGCTGGGGTTTCTAATAACTGGGAACATTGAAAGACAACGAATAATGAAAAATATTTGATCATATATCATCCTTCCTTGGGCACGGCTTATTGTTTTCAGAGAGCTATATAACTCTCTAAAAAGACGCTCTTACAAATCTGTTCTCTATCTAGAATTCTGTAACAAATCATTTTGTTCAAAATGATACTGATTCTTTGCAGAAAATGAGACAGGATCTTTGAATGTTTATTCTGTCCAACTTCAAAGAAGCAAAGTACAAAAGCAGGGTATAAATTTAGGAACGTGAAACCTAGTGCTATTACTAGTTCTACAAATTAAATTGAAACATATCACTAATTCAAATTCTAACAACAAATATGCTTTAAAGAAATAATTCCTGTATTCTCTACATTCAGAGTATATTATGTTCTACATACAGAGAAGAGTTCTAACTAAAGAAATATCAGAAAGAGGTTCTTAGCTGTGTCCGTATGAAGTCAGACAGAAGGCACCTTATAGGCTAACTAAATCAGAGAAGCACAAGCTTGCATGAGCCCAAGACAGGATGATCTCTACATGAAAGAATAAGGGAAGACTGATCTGACATAAAAATTAAAAAAAAAACCCCAAAAACAAAAAAAAACCAAAAAAAAAACCACATGCAAAACGTGGTAGCAGAACACTTTAACCTTCCTGGACATTTCATCACTGACTTTATAGTTCTTAATGGAATTTTAAAAGCTGACTTGAATGTGAAATTGAGGAACAAAAAATTATCCACAAACTAGACTGTGTTAAGTATAGTATAAACAGAGGCAGATTTGTATCCCATTACCTGGATTCACTTTAGTGACCCTTTTGTCCCTATAAGTATATGACTTGTTTGCTTTTCCCAGTGTTGCCCTCTCTTTTTTTTTACTTCTCCCCTCCCTATATCCCAGTCTTTTGCATTTAAATCACTCTCTCTCTTTGATAGACTGATCTGTACATGTCCTTTCATAGCATATGCTGAAGTGATCTCAGGCTCATGAAACCTTCTGCACCTCTAATTTAGGTCCCCTTCAGAAATGCAGGTAAAAGTACAAATGGGAGGAGGCATTCATGGATGATGATGCATGATCCCACAATCATACCCTGTTACTGGTACAAGAAAGAAGAGCCTGGCATCATGATAAGCAAGGAGAGGTGTGACTGGGAGTTCCTTCAATTGACCAGGTTCCAAGATATGGGGCACACCCATCACCTGATTCAGGGCTCCCAGCTGTGGGGGTGCACTATGCATCCCCACAATTACAAGTAATGTCAACAGTAGCCACTTTTTTTTCAACCGCCACCCCTAAGTCAATGGCTATGGTGGTTGCCCCTATTGCTGCCCTTGCCAGTTACATCATTGATCCAAATAATTACTTGTTAAAAATTATCAGAACCCTATAGGACCCTATTGGAGCTCCTTCCATTCTAACAATGATCCATTTATAATTGTACTTATTGAACCAATTATGTATCCACTTCATAGTAATTTTATATAGCCCACATTTCTTCACTTTATTTATGAGAATGTCATGTGGTACTATATTAAAAGCCTAGTTTAGTAAGGAATATAGGGAAGTATCTAGCTGAAACACTGAATTCACCTCCTTTTTAAGCTTAAGGGTCTTTATTTGCTTTCTGAGGAATCCTTACATGTTATATGACCTCATGTTTTATAATGCGTATTCCCATTACCTATCCATTCTCAATACCCAGTTGTTTCAAAGTATTTTGATTCCAAATAATTGGCATTTGGTCTTGGAAATATGTTCTGTCAAAAAGTTCTCACTTAATTTTAACTGGTAGGTTAGAATGTGTCATTTGCAATGAAGTGCTGGCTTTTCATGGAGGTCTAGCTTGCTATGGTAATATTCTTAATGTTAGAAGAGGGTTTTTTTGTAAGAGTAAAATCTAATTGATTAAGCTATAATATGCAATAGAGAACCCCAATAAAAAGTACTTAACACTTTGGGGAAAAGAAAAGCAGTCTTAATATAAGGAAAGAATGGGGAGAGGGAGAACTAATATAAAACTATACACTAGGGCCTGATTGTATCCTTCTACTAGTTGACTGCTGGTTTAACTTTACATGTGGTTCCTTTGCTTCTGTAACAACATTTATACTGATATACATGTCTCCAGAGTCAGGTTTTGAGTGTCCCAGGTGTGAACCTTAACTTTAATACTCTTCTTAATATGGGTCACCAATGCTAAAGATTTAAACTGCCAATGCTAACTTGAACATATATCTGCTTATTTTGTTTGCAAAGGGAATTAATCTAGTGGAAGCCTATAAACATTCAGTAAGAGAAAGAGTTCTTATCTTTTTGATTAAAGAGAACAAAGGAACCACATGTAAATTAAGAGAGCAACCAGACAGACCAGAAAGTTCAGTGATTTAGGTTTAAAACAATTTAGAAGCTTTGATAAACAAACAAACAAACAAACAAAATTAAAAAAAGAACTGAGCTCAGATTAAAAATCCTTTCAGAGATTAGCTGCTAGTAGGGAAGAGAATTGTAATAGCTGAGGAAACGACACACTTTTAAGACACTGATTATCAAACTGGATACAGTTCAGAGTCATGGGTACTGGGCAAGTTTGATTTCAAGTTGATTCTGATTTAAATGGCACTAGATTTGACATAGCAATAAAGACTTCAGCATTTGTTTTACTTCTATAACTCAAGGTCAAAACCAAAGACTTTCATTAAAGGAAAATAATGTGTTTATTCAAATACAAGATAAGGTTTTTTCCTCATTTAGGCTCAGGCTCAGGCCCAGTCACAGCCAATCCTGCAACACCCCCGCCTCCGTCCTGCACTGCGTCTTCTCCACTTACTGCCTGCCCCACTCTCCCAATTCTATCCCCCTGACTCTGCCTCTATGCCACCTCTGCCACTTGTCTGCTTCCAATCCTACCACCATTTACTCTCAGTTCTGGCTCCAGCTCTTGCTCAGACCCTGCTCTGGCTGGGGACATGGAATATACTGTGACTCCTACTCCAAACCCCACACAGCCAGCAACAGCTTCTTCCCCGGTTCTAGGTATTACCCCTGAGAGCAAGGCCATAGTTGGAACTGTTACCACCACAATCATGACTGCCTGCACTGGCAAGGGAATAGGCAACAGGAGGGGCAAATGAGTGGTGGGAAGTAATGGGGGACAGGTACCACAGGGGGGCAAGTGGCATGGGGCAAGGTGGGGGGCACAGACATTGTAGGGCAGCAGAGGACAGAGGAGGTAAGTGGTATGATGGACAGTTGGTCAGGGACAAGGGGATGGGGGACAAGGGGCAGAGGTCAGGCCGCTTGACTCACATGCCTCATGACCTGCTGCTGCTGCTTGCCTCCCTGATGTTCTTCTCCTTTCTGAAGTGGTGGGTGTGAAAAAAATTAAGATGAATTAAATAATAATAATAAAATTAAATTATAGACATGGAAAATTATAACATTTATAATAAATCTAAAATTGGGGCAGGGTCATATTCAGTTCAAAATTGTCTTGGATTTGGTGTGTGTGTGTAATAATATATATAAATAAACTAAAACCCACCTATGGCATTTAGATAAAACCCACCTACTAGGGCATTTGGATAACATTTAGGAATATCTTCTACCATCTTCTTTTTTTATATTTCATGCAGATATACAAGTCATAGGTGGAAACAGAATTCCACACAGTAAGTGGCAAAATCTGCAATGGTGAAAATGAATTAAAGAAAATTAAAGTTAAATAAAATTTAGCCCAAAGTCTCTTTGCAAAGAGGAGAGACAGGAGTAAAACAGGAGTAAAAGTTGTTCACTTTCTTCTTTAAAAAAACCCAAACCCATTCACAAGATGAATGTCACAACATTCTAACAGATGGACTATTTCTATGGGGGTGCTATATAGTATAGATTACAAGGGATCCTGGTTTTCTCTGATTTTAAAAAAATCCCTAGTTTTGGAATTTAAAAGGTTATCCAAAATATACATTTCCCCATGATTAAAATGAAGCACCACTAATATATAGATTAGTATAGTCTGTGGCAGAATACTATCTTTGTCTCTCCCCAAACTCTGCTACCTGACAATTTGGTTACCATGGTCTCTGCAAAGGGCAGAATTTTCTGCCCCATCTCTTCATGTAACTCTGAGTGGTAACCTGAGATGAATACATTCCTGAGGGAGGGGAGAAACCTTCTCCTTCTGTCTATGTGACTGGCATCACATACCTGGATGGAGGGCTTAAGCCCTCTATTGTTCTAAACAATGCCAACCTGACTGGGAGGGGACTAAAGACCCTGCCAGTCTACCTGGCAACCAGTGATGCATTTCAAATTGGTTGGCTGGCAGCCAACAGTTGCTGGCCTTCATTGGAACAGATAAATGGTCTATATAAGGTCTATATAAGTTAAGGACAGCCCAGAAGGAAGGACAATAGCCATGATGAAACTCACAGAGAGAAGCTGGACCAGCTGAAGCTTGCTCTCTCTTGAAACTCATGATCAATGAACTGCTTGCCTCTAGAGGGAACCTCCACCTGCCTCTAGATGATACTCATGAGTAAGCTACCTGAGACATAACTAGATAGATAGCTTGCAGTAACACAGGTATGTAATCTAAGGCTACCATGTCACTTTGCTCTAAGGAATTTCTCTGATATTGCTCTACCCTGTACCCTATTCCAAACCTATTCCTTGTAACCAATAAAGTTCTCCTTTGTACCTAACTTGGGAGACCTTTTGGGAGAGGGGCTCAATTATGTCTTGGAGGTCCCCTAGGTTTGGCTGACTGAGGGAGACCACTATTTGTGCTTCAGACTGAGGGAAGCACCCCAAGTTCTTGCAGTGGGTCAAGTACCCTCAAGGGCTAATAGGCCTGTGTTTCCCAGAAGGGCACAGATCCAGTTTCAGTCCAGACAATGGTGGTGATGTTACCCCTAGGCTATCAGGTGTGCTCCAGGAATGGGGTGGGCCATATGTGAGGTGCCCCTATGGAGGTATGCAGAGCCTGGCAGGTGGTCGGGTGCAATGAGGTGGGTGGCTAAACAGAGAAGCACCCCCTACTGGTCCACCATATAATCTATATATAGTGGTGTTTCATTTAAAAAAAAAAAAGGGGATTTTTTTTTTTAATCAGAGAAAACCAAGATCCCTGCAGATTACACAATGCCAAATTTTCCAAAGGTAAGATCCTCTTCACACAATGTGGGCCTTTCACCCTCAGCCTGCAGTCTGTGAAGCTTCCAATTGTATATTCCCAATGACAAAGGACTATAATTTGCCTTTGGAAGTGAAGATGCTTCTGAGTAGAGACTGATTTAACAGTTCTATCAAAATCCAAGGAATCTGATACAAACTTATTATGCAATTGCTGTATCTGTAAGATTCTGTCTTAATATCAGTTAGGAAACACTCCAGCTTGAACCCTACTTCATTGAGGGTCAAAGTTAGTATGATTTTGTTCACTTGTATTATTAAAAGATCATTCAGATATAATAGTAACAACTGATACACATTTCCAAGAAAAAGCTTTTCTTCATCTTTTAAAGTTGCAAAAATGCATTTTGTCCATATCCCCTGTGTATAATAAAGGTTCCTACAAGCCATTTAAAAGTATTATCTGGTCTTATATTTCTAGGTGGAAAGAACTAGTGAAATGCATGCACAGAATTTACCATTTATATTATAATATAATAAAGGACAGTGCCTAATACTCAATGCAGTAACTTCCATGTAAGCCTTCATGACAACAATGGTAAAGAAACCACTCTGATTTGAGAACAGTGAATGTGTTACTATAATGAGATTCTCAGTTAAACTATACAATTCAAAGTACACCTTAAGCTCCAAAAAGCAACACAAGTTTAATATCCTATACTTTTTTAAAGAGTAGCTTAGGTACCTGACTCAGGATTGAATATTAGGTGACACAAATATGAAGAGCTGCAAAAAGTTAAATGCCAATGAGGTACTGATCTGGTGGTAACTACTTGTATTCTGGAATACAGAAACATTCCCTGGTTACTTGCCATCCTTCTGAGACGATGAATCTTACACTATAGCTCATCAGTAACCCAAAATTGCTAACTCAATAGAAGGTGTGGTAAACATCCCCCCACCCCTTCCCTTTCAAACTAGTCTATATCCTAGTTAGGATATCTTATGGTAGGTGAAAGATGCAGACTTGTATTCCCCTTAGGCTGAACAGAGCCAATTATCAAGGCCCTTGGCATACCCTACAAATCTGCTTCTTTGTCAGATGTTGCAAATGTTGGGCATGACTATTAATTGTGTTTTTGAGTATTTTGACCTTAATGCTATTGGTGTGTTTTCAGTGGGCAACTAATTGAAGGAGAATTTAAGACATGTCTATCAGGGCTGATCTGGAGTTAAGCGTCTGCTGCTCAAACTGGATCTCTTTTGAGTATGCTCAAAAAAATGAGTCTGATTCCCTAGTCAAGGTGACAAATTTCATCTAAGTTCTTTTTAGGTACCTAGATAAAGAATTCTGCTATAACCCTTTATACTTGACACTCTTTAAAACAACTTCTACCATCTAAAACTTCTATAACAGCTTTGTGGGAATTTTATTGATCTTTCTGACTGATTAAAAGAACTATTACTAAGAAATTAACTTCTTTGTAGAATTATTTTCCTTTTCTCAGCTCATTAATATCTTTCACTGCTAAGGATTGCTGCCTCCAATAATAATGTTGCGTTTTTCAGCACTTACTATAATGTCAAAGTGATTTAGCTCAGTCACACTCACTAAACATTGACTGGGAATTCCATTGCTTGGAGTCACATAATCATAGAAAATTAGGGTTGGAAGGGACTTGTAGTCCAACTCCCTGCTCAAAGCAGGACCATTCTCAACTATCTCATCCTAGTCAAGGTTTTATCTACCTGTGTTTTTCAAATGTCCAAGGATGGAGGTTCAACATCCTCTCTGTGTAGCCTGTTCCAGTGCTTTGCTATGCTCCTCATGAGAGAGGTTTTTTTTTTCCTGGTATGTAACCTAAACATCCCTTGCTGCAACTTGAGACCATTGCTCTTTGTTCTGCCTTCTGCCACCACTGAGAACAGTTGCCTTCCCTGGGAGCTCCTCTCCCTGCATCATGCAAGGCAGGAATGTCCCTTCTGGCTCAGGCCCACAGTTAATATACCTCAAAGTCCCACCACCCTGTGACTTCCCATCCATACAAAGGAGTTTCCCCTTTACTTAAGGGCCAGTCTGTGCTCCTCAGCCTTAGCCCCACACATCCAGCTTAGCTTGCTGCAGTCTCATGGGCTAGGAACAGACATTCAAAAATCTTGAGCTTGAATTGATTCAATCTTTGAAGGTTCATTTAACCTGCTGAGTTTGAATCAGTTTGCAACTACACAGACATTCTCTCTGGACTGAGGAAATTCAGGCACATGCCTGCAGTTGTTCAGGCTAGAAGCTGGGGGGTGCTAGAGTATCCCTCCCTTCTCTTCCACAATGCTGAGCTGAGAAAGGTGTGTGATCATACCCCATCAGGACACTCTGATTAGGGAGAGGTATAAACCACCATTCTGCCTACACTGTCCCACGCTTTCCCCAACTCACTGCTCAAGGGGCAGGATTATTGCCGGACCCCATGCCCAGCCTAGCAGTCTGAAGTGAAGCGGGTATGTGCAGCGCATGATCAGTTGATGATACTGAGCTTTTCAATCTCTATCTCCCTGTTTCTTCACACTGTCTGCAAACCTGACAGGCAAGGGAGCCAGGAGGGGGCTGATAAAGAGTGTGTTATCAGTGTTATCAGCTTAGATCTAATTAAGTATATCACTACATTTGGCAACTAGAATGCCCAGTTAGAGACCAGTCCTGAAATCAAGGTTCTCATTGACTTATTTGTCATACTGAACTGAAAGGAAGACATAGTACTGGGGATTTTGGAAGCCTAAGACCAATCGTGTAAGGGAGCAGTGCAATATGTAACTGTAGTGAATCTGCACATCTAAATCTTAACTTACTTTCTGTTACCTTTTATTGAATCAGCTCATGCCAATACACATAGTGTTTTAATTGTGTTTTCAATATATCCTGTGCTTGCCAATCAAGCGGCACTTTTCCCCACATTTGTGGCTGGAGTTATTTTTTTATGGAGGTCCTGTAACAAACATAACAATTGATGACAAATTTTGGATGCTACAAGCAAGGCACACTTTAAAGCCACCAGAAGAATCAGCTTTTGCCCCAGGGGTTGTTCATGGGGGCATTTTTGTTCAATATGTTCATCAGTGACCTGAAAGACGACATAGAGTGCACCCTCAGCAAGTTTGCAGATGACACCAAGCTGGAAGGAGTAGTAAATATACTAGATGGTCAGGCTAGGATTCAGAGTGATTTAAAAAAACCGGGAGGATTGTGCCAAAAGAAATCACATGAGGTTCAACAAGGGCAAGTGCAATGTCCTGCATGTAGGATGGAAGAATCCCATGTACCAGTACAGGCTGGGGGCTAACTGACTAGGCAGCAACTCAGCAGAACAGGATCTGGGGGTTACAGTTGGACAATAAGCTGAATAGGAACCAGCAGTGTTTCCTTGTTACAAAAAGAGCTAAAAGCATGCTGGGCTGCATAGGTAGGAATGTTGCTAGCAGAGCAAGGGGACTGATTATTCCCCTCTATTCAGCACTGGTGAGGCCACATCTGGACTACTATGTCCAGTTTTAGGCCTCTCACTACAGAAAGGTTGCAGACAAATTGGAGAGAGTCCAGTGGAGGGAAATGAAAATGGCTCAGGGGCAGGGTACATAACTTCTGAGGAGAAGCTGAGGGAACTGGGTTTATTTAGTTTAGAGAAGAGAAAACTGAGAGGGGATTTAATAGCAGTCTTCCACTATCTGAAGGGGGGTTCAAAAAAGAATGGAGCTCGACTGTTCTCAGTGGTGGCAGATGACAGAACAAAGAGCAATGGTCTCAAGTTGGAACAAGGAAAGCTTAGGTTAGATATTAGGAAGAGGAAAAATTTTCTCACTAGGAGGGTAGTGATACATTTGAACAGGTTACCAAGAGAGGTTCTGGACTTTCCATCCTTGAAGGTTTTTAAGACCCAGGTAGAAAAAGCCTTGGCTGGGATGATCTAGTTGTGGATGGTCCTCCTTTGAGCAGATGGTTGAACTAAATGACCTCCTGATGTCCCTTCCAACCCTAATTTTCTATGATTCTAACTGAGTACATGAAAACAGTTGCAAACTGAAATAACTGCTTATTTTCATAGATTCATAGATGTTAGGGTCGGAAAGAACCTCAATAGATCATCATGTCCAACCCCCTGCATAGGCCATAAAGAGCACTGGGTTCAGATGACCCCAGCTAGATGCCTATCTAACCTCCTCTTGAAGACCCCCAGGGAAGGGGAGAGCACCACCTCCCTTCGGAGCCCACTCCAGACCTTGGCCACTCTAACTGAAAAAGTTCTTCCTAATGTCCAGTCTAAATCTGCTCTCTGCTAGCTTGTGGCCATTATTTCTTGTAACCCCCAGGGGTGCCTTGGTGAGTAAAGCTTCACTAATTCCCTTCTGTGCCCCCATGATGAACTTATACGCAGCCACAAGGTCACCACTCAACCTTCTCTTGCAGAGGTTGAAGTGCTCCAGGTGCCCTAGTCTCTTCTCATAGGGCTTGGCCTGCAAGCCCTTAACCATATATGTGGCCCTTCTCTGGACCCTCTCCAGGTTATCCACCTCCTTCTGGAAGTGTGGCACACAAAATCACATGCAGTAGACTAACTGCGGTCTGACCAATGCCTGATAGAGGGGAAGTATCACCTCCTTGGTTCTGTTTATCATGCATCTTCTGATGCACGATAAAGCGCCATTGGCTTTTCTGGTGACTTCATCACACTGACAACTCATGTTCCATTAGGACTCCAAGATCCCTTTCTGCTTCCGTGCCTCCAAGCAGGTCATTTCCTAGGCAGTAGGTATGCTGGACATTTTTCCTCCCTGGGTGCAGCACTTTGCATTTCTCCTTGTTGACTTACATTCAATTGTTTTCTGCCCATATGTCCAACCAGCCCAGGTCCGCTTGTAGTTGTTCTCTGCGCTCTGGTGTGTCCACTTCCCCTACATTTTTGTGCCATCGGCAAACTTGGACAGAGTACACTTAATTCCCTCATCCAAGTCGCTGATGAAGACATTGAAGAGTATCGGTCCAAGGACCAAGCCCCGTGGGACCCCACTGACCACACCCTTCCACCAACCCATCCACTATTACTCTCTGGGTGTGACCCTCAAGCCAATTCACCACCCACTGGACTGTGTAGTCATCCAAGTCACAGCCTCTTAATTTGTTTACTAGTATAAGGTGGGATACCATATCGAAGGCCTTCCTGACATCTAAGTAAACAACGTCAACCTCTACTCCTGCGTCCAGGTATTTTGTAACTTGGTCATAAAAGGAAACTAGATTAGTCAGGCATAATCTACTACTATGAACCCGTGCTGGTTTTTCCTCAGCATAATTTTTCCTGCCAGGCTCTCGCAAATGTGGGACTTGATAATTTTTTCAAAGACTTTGCCAAGGATGGAGGTGAGACTGACTGGCCTATAGTTGCCTGGGTTCTCCTTCCTCCCCTTCTTGAAAATAGAGACCACATTTGCCCTTTTCCAGTCCTCTGGGACCTGGCCCTTGTGCCATGAGTGTTCAATTATTCCTGCCAGTGGCTGTGCAACGACATCAGCCAGTGCCATCAGTACCTTCGGATGGAGCTCATCCAGGCCTGCCGACTTAAGTGCATCCAGTTCCTCCAAGTGCCTGTGCACCATGTCAGGGTCTAAGCTTGGTAGTCTGATATCCTGCTGCTGCCTCTCTACAATCCCAGTGAGAGACTCATCTTGCCCCTCACTTAGGAACACTGAGACAAAGAACTCATTGAGAAGTTCAGCCTCATCCCCCTCTGTCCATCATCAATTGCTTATGCCCATTTAGTCAAGGTCCTATTACACTCTGGGCCTTCCTTTTACTCCCTATATATGTAAAGAACAACTTTTTGTTATCCTTAACTTGGGGTGCCATCATCAGCTCTATGGTAGCTTTGGCCTGTCTAACTGCCTCCCTACAAGTGCAAGCAGAGGAGGTATACTCCTCTTTAGTAATGTCTCCCCATTTCCACTTTTTATATGTCCCCCCTGTTTAGCCCATAGACTGCTCTGGATATCTCTGGTCAGCCAAGGAAGCCTTTTGGTCTCTTTCCCCCTTTTTCCCCACATTAGGATCATCTTGTCTCCCTCTGTGCCCATAGGATCATTTCTTTACGGCACAGCCACCCTTCCTGGGCTCCCATCTCTTTAAAACTCTTACTCTACAGTGCGTCCTTGCCAAACACCTGAGTTCATTGAAATCAGCTTTCCTAAAGTCTAGCACTTTCATCCTACTAGTTACCTTGCCCACTTGATGTCTTATGGTGAATTCTATTATTTGGTGATCACTGTCCCCCAAGTGATCACCAATCTGTAGGTCTCCTACCATGTCATCCACTGTTGCCAATACCAGGTCCAGTAAGGCATTCCCCTTTGTGGGACCATGTACCTCCTGTGTCAGATGGAAGTCCTGTACACAGAATAAGAACCTGCATGAATGGTGGGACTTTGCTCTCTGCGTCTCCCAGCAGATGTCTGGGTAGTTTAGGTCCCCCGTGACTACCATCTCCCTAGTTTTTATGGTCACCAAGAGCTGCCTCTGGAGCCCCAAATCTCACTCTTCCCCTTGGTGTTGGGGTCTGTAGCAGACCCCTACTACCTAATCCCTTTCTCCTTGACCTCCATGTAACTTAACCCACAATTCTTCTACTTTCTCCTCCTCCAATTCCATCTTGATAAGGGTTGATGTATATTGCTCATTGACATAGAGTGCCACCCCTCCCCCTCTCTTTCCCACTCTATCCTTTCTGTACAGCTTATAACCCTCAACGTGTACCGCCCAGTCATGGGAAAAATCCCACCAGGTTTCTGTTAGCCCTACTAAGTCATAGGTGTTTTCTGCAAGCAGGAGTGTTAGTTCATCCTGCTTGCTCCCCATGCTCCTAGCATTAGTGTATAGGCACTTGAGCCCTGTGACTGGCACCTTTGTTGCCCCCCCCAGCTCTGATGCCCAAAGGGCCCCTTATTGCTTACCTGCTTATTGCTTACCTATGGCGTACTGTTGGCCGCCCCATGGATTGCAGGTTCCTGATGTTCTCCTTCTTCTGGCTGGGCTGTCCTTGTAGGTGCCACATGGTTTGGTGGTCCACGGCTTCCCCTGCCTTCATCATCCCCTCCCCCTGACAAGCCTATTTTAAAGCCTGCCAGATGAGATCCTCCAACCTAGAAGAGAATGCACACTTACCTTTGGGGGACATGTGAAGCCCATCCCAACTGAGCATGACTCTCATTGTGATGTGCGAGGCATTGTCAAGGAAGCCAAAGCCTGCCTCAAGACACCATTGCTGAAGCTGCCAGTTGGTCTCTCTAATGCAGTTCTTGTGTCGTTTTCCATGTCCGCTTACTGATAGGACAGAAGAGAATACCACCTGTGCACCTCTTTCCCTCAGCATGCCGCCCAGAGCATGGTAGTCCATCATCAGGTGATCGGGGCTTCTCTTGGCCGCATCATTAGTAACCACATGGACTAGGACCATGGGGTAGTAATCGGTGGGCTGAATCATGGCCTGAATCATTCCCATCATGCCTCGAATCTTTGCTCCGGGCAGGAAGAAGACCTCTTGTATTGAAGGGTCCTGGCGACAAATGGGTCCTTCCGTACCTCTCAGGATGGAGTTGCCTATGACGATCACTCGACACCTCCTCCTCTGGGTCTCCTTGGTTCCCTTGACCTGTTTGGAGTGTGGAGAGTGTGGCGTTGTTTCCTGCCCAGAGTTTTCCTCCTTTCCTTCCATCTCCTGCAGCATTGCCAGGTCCTCATACCTGTTCTCCAATCAGACTGGAGGAACTGGTACCAGTATGCTGTGAGCAGTCCTGGTCCTGGATGCGACCGTCTGCCACTCTGCCATGGAGGGTACTTCCCGGGGTGCTTCTTCCTTGGGTGCCTGGTCCTGCAGGGAAAGGAAACAACTGGCAATTTCATCCTCCACCTCCCTGATACCCCTCAGCCTGCTAACCTCCTCCCAGAGCTCCCTCACCTGCACCTCCAGGGCCCTAAGATGGGCACCTGCATAGCCCGCCCACCTATGGGAGGGTTTGGGGGCCTCCAATCTCTGCCCCCCCAGCCCTGCTGGGGATCCCCCGCAGGCCAGGAGGATGGGGGACACCAGCCCTCCCATGGGCTCAGTCTGGGTGGGGGCCTCAGACCAGCCCCAGGTAGGCATGGCCCCCTAGGCAGAGGCCCTGACAGCCCTCTGTGTCTACACCATTGTATAAGCTGCTGTTTGTTAGTTGGAACAATTGGGGCATATGAAAGCACCATAGAGGACTAGCTTATGAATATAGAATAGATGGAGCAGTTACTGTCAAAATATGGAAACTACATGTAGATCTACTACAGAGGTTAATGGGACAAAAACATATAGTTTACTATGCAGCCTCCTCACCCCAGGAAAAAAAAAAAAACAACAACAGAAAGCAAAACCTCTAAGGAATTAGTGAAAGTTTTCCAAGAGCATTTGGCACCCAAGCTGTTGGTTATTGCAGGAAGGTTGAGATTCCATAAGAGGAGGAGAATATATTTCCTCTTCTGTGACAGAATTATAGAATTGTCAAAACATAATTTTAAGGATGGAGTTAATGAGGCCCTTAGAAACAGATATGTGGGTGGGCTATTTAATTAAGACATACAAAGGAAGTTCTCAACAGAGGAAGACCTCATCTTTAAACATATTGAGATTGGAATAGTTATTGAAATGGGAGCAAAAGATGCCATAGAATTGGATGCAGCAGTGCCCATGAAGATAGGCAACAGAAGAGCCAAGGCAGAATGCAGCCTGATGTGTGTTACCAGTGTCAAAAAAAGTCTCACTCCCCAAGTAATTGCTAGCTTAAAGAATGCTACTTTTGAAATTGTAGAAAACACATTCAGGCAGTAAGCCAGGCTAGAAGAAATAAAGAAGAGAGTGCAATAAATTATAGGAAAGGGAATTAAAAGGTTCATCTAATAGATACAGACACTAGTAAGAGATAATAACACAGTAGTAACACAGACTGTGAGAATGGAGCGATAGATATAGTGAACTATATAGTATACCATGTGAACAAGGGTGATAAATTAGCCATATGGCTGACACCCTTGGTTGGTGGGAAAACCCTTAAAATAAAGTGAATACGGAAGAAAAAAAAAAACCTTATTAAAAACATGAAATTAAAGGAGATCCTGGTGTTACTAAAAACACAGGAAGGAAGATGGGGATGATGTCAATGATCCCAAGATCCCAAAGGGGATGATGTCAGTGACCATAAAATGTAATGATACATAGTGCCTCTTAGACCTACACACTATGGAAAAGAGGATCCTGCTGTCAGAAGTCAGAGTAGTTACAAGAAATTCCCCTGATCTGGAATTGTGTAGAAATTCTACAGGCTCTTTCAAAGATTTCTGTAGAAACCATTAAACACCAATTCAAAGGGATATTGAACCAGGTCTCTAGGGTGTTCAAGGAAGGCATTGGCACTTTAAAAGATAATATAATTAAGATCATGAGAAATGAAAGTGGCCAAGACGAATTTCACAAAACGCAGTCAGTTCCTTATAGTCTGTGGACCAAGCAGTACCATAGCAATGAAGTTTGGAACCCAGAGCAAAGCTTGAAGTGGTAGCCCATCCTTGGCCCATGCACAGATCCAGGGGGCACAACCCCACTATCTATGCATGCCCAGGAGTGCATGCAGCCACAGGAGCTTCCCTTCCCCACAACTCCCAAAATGAGCTACTCCCGGCTCCATCCAACACCTCGCCCTGGCTGGGCAGCACCTGTTGGTGCCCCTTCACTTCAGCACCCAGAGTGGGCACCCTGCTTGTTCCCCTCTTCCTATGACACTGAGGCCAAGTTAGATGTGAAACTGGACAGCATAGAAAGAGAATGCATTCTTTCAAAAGTAGCCTGGAGTGAGTGGGGCATGCTAATTGTGAGGGGGTGAAAAAAAGTGGTACAGTAAGGGAAGGGGAGACTTTAAGGTTATTAGAACCCTGTAGTAAAGGTTGATAAATGTTCCCAACCTCAAATTGAAAATACTTTTGCAACATTAGCTGGGGGAGGCCAGAGATTTAGCAATATTGATTTTGCACAATTAGAAGGACTGAAAGGGTTATATCAGTATAATAGATTAGTGTTTGGTATTGCCTCGACTCCTGCTTTATAGCAGCAAGCAATGGATCAAGGGTTACAAGGTATTCCAAGAACAAAGTGTTATTGTGATGACATTATTGTAACTGGTGAAAATGGCAAACAACACCTGAGAAATTGGAAGAGAATATTAGAACATCTTGAAACAAATTGTGCAAAATGCAAATTTTTCAACGAGTCAATTGCTTATTGTGAACATATTGCAAGCAGCCTACATGCATCTCAAGAGAAGATGAAAGAACTTTTCGAAGCTCCACGGCAAAAAGATGTTTCATAACTTCAATCTTTTCTAGGATTTAGAAAGTAGAAGATTTAGGAAGTAGAAAATACTTAAAGAAGAATATAACTTAAATGGGGAAAAAAAGCTTGGTGTAGGTACACTGCATATCAACCAACAGCTGTTTATGAGCACAGGAATAAAGATAACCAAAATGATTGTCAAGTATACATTAACCTTAATGAATGCTCCACAGGTACAATAACCCCACAGGAGCATTTTTTCCCTCCCCAAGTTGTTTGAGGAATTAAAGAGAATGTTCTATGGTATCTTTTGGTCTGGACACAACAAAAGCTATGTGATGGAAATCATGGAGGCAAATCTGAGTCAACTGCTTTTATTAAATATAAATAAATTTAGGCAGATGTGGACTCAAGATGGCCAGAGCCCCTACCAAGTCTGGCCCATAGTTAGAAATGCTTTGTGCACAGATCTGAGAACAAACCTTTCAAGAAGTGTCTGGATAATTAAGATCTTAATCCTTAGTTTATTTAAATCTTGAAGCAATATTAAATAAAAGGAGTGCCAAATATTTAACAAGCTAGAGCATATTGAAAAAGAATTGGTAGAACTCTTTTGCTGATTTGCTATACATCGGTATATTTGCTATTTGCTATACATCTGTATATTTGCATGAGGATACATCGGTTCTGTCAGAACTTTGATGGAAATAATGACAATGCAATAGCATTCCTTTCCATGGTTTCCAGAAATCCTGCCAATTGTCTCATGGGTTGTCACAGAACCAGGTCCCAGTAAGCATGGAAGCCTGAAAATAGAATGATAAGGGGCCCTACTTCAAGGCAGGCCTGACGGTTGTCTAGCTGCAGATCAAGAATCCTGGAAGTAGGTTTCTGGGTTTTTGACGAGGGGTGCTTTGCAATTCTGTGTCAAAGGTCGAAATGAAATGTCCTTTCAGTTTAATATACTGGAAATGTTTTTGTTCTCCTGTGGAATGCTTCTTACTTAATTTGAGAACTTTCCTTAGAATTCATCAACTTGAGCAGCACTTTAATCTTCTATTATTCCTAGAAAAGGTATAGCAAAAAAAAAAAAAAAGTTTTCCTGGAAAAGGAAATCAGAAATGGAGAGCATCACAGTGTTTCAATTCTTTGTATTATATATTGCAAGGAAAAGGTGTTTTCCTTTAGTAGAAAAAGTAGTTTCTACTTTTAATGATTTGAATAAAATATAACTTAGTAATTAGTTTTTTGTGTATCAGTAAAAAAAAGAAAGAAATTAAAAGACTAGCTTGTTAGAATAAGAGTGGAACTTAGTGTCTATTTTGACAAAAAGGCAGATGTTCCATCTGTTAAACATTAAGGAAGATTAAATTTGAATGGATGGCTAGTAACGATAATTATTTACCACTGTTACCTTTCCTGAAATTGTATGGGTCCACTTCTAACTTCATAGCCCATCTATAACAGTTTTTCATTCTTAACAGGTTTTACAATGACATTTTACTTCTATGGCTCATGACTGATGTTTGCTTACAAGCAAATAATCACAGACTCCCAACTTTCTTTTATCTGCAATTTATTTGGCTGGTTTGCTCCTACCTGAAACCTGGCATTTAATTATACTAATATAATCTTTAGTGTCATAATGCTGACTAGGTATAATTCTATTAATAGTAAAGGGGACAATTGGGGCTTTTCACTCACTTAACTTCTGAAATATTCATAGGGGAAAAAGGTTATTGAAGGTTGTCTACTTTTCTCTCAGTGAATTTCACGTTAGAAGAGACCAGTAGTCTACAAGTAGTGAAAATGCAGCATGGAAACTTTAAGTTATATAGTAAAAAATATGCCTATAACTGCAATAAGAGCCAGATTATAAAAGAAGCTACTAAAAGAGTTTATACAGCCATTTAGACAGACCAGAATTCCATGCTCAGGAAGAAAAAATGGTGCACACTATGGCTATTTATGATGCCTTATTGCCTTATCTATTTTAGTATAACACTTACTGTCGTCCTGCAAGACAGATAAAACACTTTTTACCAGCTCTAAAATGGGGGCAATCCTTAATCTCCTGATAAAGTTACTATAAGGGTAAACATATTTATATTTACAAAGTCCTTTGCTTTCTTCATTAGGACTTGCCTTAAATGTCCCGGTGCCCTAGAGTAAGAACTCTTCTATTGCCTATGCTTCATTGGAAAGAAACTTACGGCCCAACATAAAAAAAAAAATCTATAAAACAATCATTGACTTTTGTCCTTAAAATGTAGACTGGAGTATATGAACATAGAAGAAACAAATTGTACTTCAGTGCTAATTTTCGTTCTTTTCCTACCAGCAATCTTTTTGTTACCCATACTCTTCTTGCAAATTCAATTTTATTTTGTGTTGCTTCTGTCTCTCTTTCTTTCTCTTATTCATTCTTTTATTTCTTCTCTGATCTTTGGATTTCTTTGTGCCTTGTTACACATTAATTTTGAGTGGCTCCTGGACAAACTCTGGATTGTCCACACATTAGTACTTGTCACAGAGCACAGAGGTGCCCTGCTCCTAGAGAGGGGAAACTGCCAGGGAGAGAGCCCTGGCAGGGAATAAGGAGCACAGCTGTGGGTTGCCTGAGGCAAATAGGAAGTCAGCTGACCAGAAGGGGCGGGGCCTGGCCCTCATAAGGCCCGGGGCAGAGGCCAGGCTAGCAGTTCCCTGCCAGCAGCCAGACAGAGAGGAGCTCCTGAAGCTAAGATACGAGAACCGCTGATACTACTCAAGCTGAGTAAAGGATGGCAGCTCCAGGACATTGGAGCAATGTTGTTATAGCCAGGTGGTCTTAAGTTAAATTGTAGCCAAAAGGCTTGTGTTTGCTTTGTTGTTAGGTATTACACTGATGGCTTGGGTGAGGCTATAAGGGGTTGGAGGAGGTCTCATAGGGACCCATAGTGGTGTGGGGGCCACAGCACCAATGAGGGCGCAGTATCCTCATGGGGAACCCACAGTGGCGTGGGGGCCCTAGCTCCAGTAAGAGCGCAGCTTATGGGGCGTATAGACCCCAGACCTGAAGAGGGGCATTTGAGAAGCCCAAGTGTGGGCACAGACAGCCCTGGAAAGGGGGCAACAGTATTGGAGAGCCCAAGTTGGGCCTGGCAAGACCTGAAGAGGGGGTGTTGTTGAGAAGACCCAGTGCAGGCGTGTCAAGCCCTGGAAAAGGGGTACTACTGGGAAGGCCCAGTGTGGGCGTGGTGAGCCCCTGAGTAAGGGTGTGGTACTGTGGTAAACCCTGAAGAAGGAAGTAGTACTGAGGTAAACCCTGGAGAGAGGGGGTAGTAGTGCGATGAGCCTGGAGAAAGGGGGTAGCAGTGCGGTGGGACTGAGAGACAGGTGGCTCAACCAAGAAGTCCCAAAGTGGGCACAGAAGGCCACAGAGAAGAGGGTAGCGGTACAGAGAAGGCCCTAGAGAGTGGGCAAGTGTATTTTGACCGAACAACGTCTATCCCAACTGCGAGGCTTGGGGCGTGGTATAAGGGGTGGTTGGAGTTACGCACAGCCCATAAGGCTAGGGTGCTTGGGAAGCAACCATCATACAGGGAGACCCCCGGAGAGTCCAGGAAGCCACGGGGATGGAGGTCCCAACTAACCGTGTCCAAGGAGATGTAAGGCAGCCTTCCAACCTTATCTAACAACAAAGATGTGGCGGGCGAGAATTGGAGGGTGCCCTTAGACCAGCTTGGCAAGGAGGAAGGGGCCTTAAGGAGACACGGCACTCCTGTAGGACCCCATCGTGACAGTACCTTTAAGTGGCTGAAAGAACTCTTTATGCAGATCAAAGTTAGGCCACTCCAGGACAAGATTATCTCTTAATCCACACAACCCAGCTCCTGTTCCATTCAAGTGTGACCACTTCCTACAGATATGCCACTCAAGATGAAGGTATGGGTATGACTAGAAACTAGCGCTAACCTGATCAAATTTTTTGCAGTTCACAGTATAACATGTAACAAGGTCCTTTCTTTTTCCTATTTCTTTAGTTTCTTCTGGCTAACTAGTCTGCTTCTTTCCTTGGGTATTCCTTTCTGTCTGTCTCTTGTTTCCTGGATTTCCAGTCCTCCTTTTTCCTGTCTCATTTTTCCCCCAGTGCACTCTCATTTTTTCCTCTGCACTTCCTGTGATCTGTCCTACAAGCTGCTTCTTGTTTGTGTCAACTAATATAATACTAATTATAATTAGTATTAATACTATATTAATACTATATATTAATTATAATTAGTATTAATAATTATATTAATAAATACTAATATAACACAATTTCATAACTTCTGAAAACAATATTTAGTAGTCACAAAACTGGTATTGTGAGTCAGCAGTCTTTTTCCTCAGTCCCACTACCTGTATGGACCTAGTTTCATTTTTGGATTGATATTCTCCAGAACAGAAAGGCTTTCTTAAGGGTCATCTACCCCTACATCTATATCTGTATATGAGATTCCCAAATTCCATGCTCAGTCCATTCTAACATACTTCTAACTAGGGGTGGCACGCTTCTTAATTCTGTTCATACCAATAAAATGTCCCTGTGACTTTTCACCACACCCATACAGCACTCCGTATCCTTGATACAATCTCAACCATGTACTGTGATTCTTAACCCTGCTCTACCAGTACATTTGGAAATGCTTTCTTTAAAAAAAATGCCCACACTTAACGGTTTTCAGGCTCTGTGACCAGTCCTATATTCCTAAAGATTTTCTTTGCTGTGCATAGAATTTTTTGTGGTGTAATGGTACAGAAACCAAAAGCCATGTGAAAGTCTTTGCTATGATGACGAAGGAAAGTTGTTTGCATATAGCTTATTAATTCTAATAGAGGATATGGAATTATGAAATTAATGTATTTTGTTAATGTCTCTGTGAATGTGATTCCCAGCCTCACCATTATATGCTGCATCACATGTCTCTTACTGGAAACAAAGGGGGTGGTTTATGAAAGGTGTACTAAAGAAGTCAGCTGAAGCAACTTCATTTACCAGTCTTTAGGAAGAGAAAGATATCAAACATTGAATAAAGAAGCAGAGCTTTTATTAAGGAATATACAAACGAGCTCAAAAGGTATGCAAAGCCAAAATAATTAAACCAAATGAAAAGTTTGTGTGTGAAGGAGTGGGGCTTACTGCTTTCCAAACTGATCCAGTGTAAATGCATCTGCTTTCTTCTGATGTAAGTGCTAATTTGTCTCATTTAGAGTAAATTGCTCCAGTTTATCTTCCACCTAGTGCAAGATAGAGTGCACACACATAATAGATACTGGGTGTGTCTACATGAGATGCTAATGACATAATAGCCTAATAATACACTGTAATAGTGTGTTACAGCACAAACAGTGCTAATACATTACTGTGCAGTATTAAGCTACTGCACAGCAGTGTCACTTAAAAGGTGTTTGCTGTTGCTACCGCACAGCAATTCTGATTACTGTGCATTTATTTAATATTTGATTATACAAATACTAAATTAAATGTGCAGTAACTACTATGCATTAATGAATGTGTAGATGCTCCCATTGTGGATCTGCTGATAAGACTTTTTCAGGTCCCTTCCCATCCAATTTTATATTGTATGTGTGTGGAGGGACTTATGTCTGGGTCTGGCAGGCACACACCCATGGGGCAGATGCTGTTGCTTGTAGCTGCAAGTCACAGCTAAGCAGCAGCCCTCACTATCAGACTGCTGCAGTGGGTACGGGGTTCAAGGGACACTTCAGGTTAGGACTGTTTCAGCAGTTCAGCTGGTATAAGGAGTAGCGTCCCCAGATACCAACTGCCTGAACCTCAGAAACTCCTGAGGGCAAGTAGCCCTGAGCTGTTTACCAGGGCAGGTTTTTATACTGGTGGGGTCAGCACAGGGCAAGTTCTTGTACTCCTGGCCCCAGGCTCTAACTCCCCTTGGCTATAAATCCAGAAGGATCTGGGCAGGATTATTTTGCCCCAAGTGGCACAATTTGCCCCACACCAAAGTGCATGTCCAGGCATGTGTGCTGAGGCAAAAATCTCAGGTTCAAATTTGTGACACTCCTATTTCAGCTGCTGTACCTTCATGTGTGGACATAACCTATGAGGCTAGAAAGCTATCATTTATAAGGAAAAGGGACATATAATTTTGCTCTTATTAAGAACTTTAACTATGATGGTAATTAAATACTAGAATAAAGGGTGAAACCATAGTGGGACAGTAACATTTTTGTTTCAGGCCATGCTGCAGGAGAAGCAGGAGGGGAGTTCAAGTTATCAGAACAGGTAATAATCTCAGCTACTTGGCACTCCTCCATTCCTCTCTGTGCTTAGAGGCACTTTGCCTCCCCTCCCCTCCCCTTCTTTGCTGCTGCTGACACAGGACTCTCTGACTTGGGCAGGAGGTGCTGTGCTGTAGGTTTGGAGAGCTGGGCTCAGCTATGGACAGTGACAGTGTTGGCAGCAGCAGCAGGTGGGTTCTTCTTCCCAGCTTGATCTAGACATAGGTGTTCCCATGCCAGCAGTGAAGGGGAACCCACATGATATCAAATCAAAGTGGCTTCATGGTCCATAGAAAATTGCCACCAGGGCATCATCCTTTATGTTCTCCCATTTTATCTTAAATCAGAGATTTCCAAGATGTATTCTTTCTATTTTGTTTTGGATCACAGAACAATGCATACATCTCCCTATAGACAATTTTTTCTTCATACCCATAACAAGTGTTGACATGAGAGGGCAAGCATCTGCTTGTATTTGGGTTTGGAGGCCAGTTTGGCTAAGGAATTAGGAAAAGTCATAGAAAAAAAAAATATGTTAAAAGACTTCAAAGATAAAAGACAAATGAGGAACTGTAATGAAGGGGAGAAGGCTCATCCCAGAGGAATTGGCCTTTATTCATATAATTCTCCAGAAAGGAAGAGGAATAAAGCATAGAAATTTGTAAGATTTATTTAATGTTATTAGATCTATGTATTTCTCCTTCTGTACAGCAATGGGTGTTTTGGAAACCCTTAAGACTTAGCAGAAAACTTTATATATGAGTCTTGTTATACAATGATTTTAGGTGGTTTCTGGAGCTCTTAACCTCTGGATTATTCACGCATTAATACATGTAAACTGGTTTTAAGCACCCTTTAGGTGGTTCAAAGTTACACCACTCTGGGGAGGTTTATCTCTGAGCTGTGTTACCCAGCTCATTTTACACTAATGTGTGGCAACTTACTACATGTAAGCCTCCCAAGTTCAGTCCTTCAGCATACCAGGATGCAGTGTCTCCTTTCCCACCCTCCTGTTCTGTGTGTGGACAGGCTTTCCACACTCTGCACTTTGCAGGTCAGGGGGTAGTAATGGCACCAAGTCAACTCACCCTCCTGCCCCTGGTGCACGATCTTTCCACCTTCAGAGGTGAAACCAATGCAAGCAACCTGCAGAGTACATGTCAGCCAGCCAGTTAGCAAGCAAGAACTTTTTCTCTACCTTCAACTTTTCCTCCCACTCAACCATCTTCTCCAGCATAAGCCAAAGGATGTCCCCTCGAACTTCATTAGAGAGGCAGCTAATGGGACCCACAGTGAGGTGTTGGACCCCACTTCAATATGAGGAGAGGAGAGGAGAGGATCATCACTATGAGTGCAAAGAGGACAAAAGGCAACAGGCAAAATCAGACCATTTATGAGAGGATTATGGGGTAGATGAGGGCTTTGGGACTTCAACAAGGTTGGCTGCAGATCCAGACCAAAATAAAGTACTTAAAATCCCTCTACATGAGGGGCAAGGATGCCAACAGAGTTTCCAGGGCAGCCAAGACCCTGACACCCTTCCATGAGCAGCTCAGTGAGAATTGGGAGAACTATGCTGTCACTCCTCACCATGTGGTGTAATGCACACAGGGATGGTCTACTGTGATAAGCAAGAGATGAGTAGGCAATGAAGCAGCTCCTCCCAGCTGCTGGCTGCTGCCCTGCAGAATTGTTTCAAGGACTTCCTCTCCTCTGTGACCCTCTCCTCCACAACCCATCTTTCCAACATAATCCCAGCTAGAGCAAGATAGAAGCCTGTCCTGGATAACCACCCTGTTGTGGCAACTCACAGCTGAAACTTCTAGTCTAGTCCCTGCTGAGCAGCCCCCAAGCTGTGCATTTGAGGGACAGTTAGAGAAGGTGTTTAGCCTTAATGTGTGATTGCTTTAAACTCAAGCTAGCACTAACACCAATCAACATTTGAACAGCTCAAAGTACAAGGTGTAACGAGGCCCTATGCATAGGGTTTAGTAACTTTCTATCTCAACTGTCCCTGAATCATTGAACTGTATCCCCAAAGTCACCCACATACCTAGAACTCTGCAAAAGGGTGTATTGAAGCCTAAGAGGGGCCTAAGGAGTCCAGGCCCAGGGGAACAGGAATTTGAAAAGTGAATCTCAACCCTCAGGAGAGGGCATTATTAAAAGATGCCCTTAAAGACATAAAACTGGGATCTGTTCAGGTTCTGGATGAAAGCATCCAAAAATCAGATCTGGTCTGCAAGATATGGTCTGTATAACATCAGATTTAGTGAGTGTCCAAACAGGAATGACCTGATCAATAAGAAATTCACAGCTTATACCCAGAGGTCCAGAACAGCAACCTCTATAAAAGGTTTGTATCATAGCAAATTTCAGTTTGACTTGTATATCTATACCATATTAATTTTGTTTATAAAATCTATTGCAAATGTCATCATTGTGACTCTTTAAAAAGATGTCCTGCCATTCTTTGCATATCCTAGGCTACAGGGATAAAGACTGAAATGCTAACACTATATTCTGCAGTACAGTATGCTTTCAAAAAGTAACAGATCTCTGACAGTAATAAATTAGATTTGTACAAGAAACTGTGTCACTTAAGGAGCTGTGATGAAGCCTACATAAAAAGGCAGCATTATATCAAAAGCACTCACTTCAGGTGAAGCTTAGATAAATCCCTCCCAAAAGATTGACTTTTTTCTAGGTTGGGAGATAAAAAAGGGAAATCTACTATGACAGTTATTAAACAGAAGGTGTCTTCTGCTTCAGGAAAGGTTTATATGCAAGTACTTATATCCACTTGGATGCTCTCGCTGGTCTCCCAATTATTAAAACAGATATTATCGCCAAAGATATAAAGCAAGAAGCCTAAAAAATGTCTTTTATGGCAAAATCTTACTGTTTGCATACTGCATTGAAACCAGCTGATTCAAAGGAATTGCATTTTTTATATGTATCTTGTCTTTCTTTGTGTGTACATGTGTGTGTGTATACTAGCAAACTGCCCATCACAAATGATGGATGAATTTCAAATAACAAAAACAGATAGATTTTACTTTTTATATTTATTAAATAAATTAAATATATATAAAACTTAAGTTAAATAGGCTGAACATTTGAAGATACCAATCCTTTCCTGCACTTGCTCTCATCCAGCAGGCTGGAGGTGCACCCACTCATGCTGCTGCCCAGCTGAAACCTGTGCACCTCTTTCCTGGGCAAGGGCAAGGGCAAGGGCAGGTGAGCTCTGTGCTTCACAATATCTGCCCACACCCTGAGCCTTCCTCTGTACTATCCTTGAGTGCCTCCTTCTCTGCTTGGGACTTGGGACCCACTGCCTTGCACCTCTGCCTGGCTCCCACTTTTCCTCAGCTGGCCCCTCTTCTGACCTCCCCACTGCACCAGGCTTCTGGCACCCTTCTGGGAGGAGCTCAGTAAAAACAGATGCCCCCTGACTTTTTTCCCAGTTCTGGAAGTTGGGATCATCCTGACATGGTCATTAAACAAATGCTAAGTTTTAGCAGATACATTTCTCTGAAGACACAAATGTTCTATCTCTTACAATTTTCAAGCTATTCACATTTAAAGACCGTTATGAACAGACAGGCACACAGACAGACAGAAAAAGTCCTTTAGATAGATAGATAGATAGATAACAGGATGCATTCCTATTTTGGGGGGTATAAAGCAAAATGCAGCCTGATTCAAATTATAAGAGAATAGTTCTCATATCTGATCCATATTTTCAGATATCATAAAGTTTACTTTCGTATTATATAACCAAGCAAGACAAACTGTCTACAGAGTATAATGTCAGGTGCTTCTACCTCCGTAGTTCTTGCTACCAGTTTCTCAGATGAAAATGTCCCAAGTACCAAGTAATATTTTACTAGCCTAAATAATATTTGTTATGGTGTTTGGACTTTTGGAGTAACTGAGTTAAACTGCCTTTCTTTAGAATTTTATTAAAGAGGGGGTTGTGTTTGTTTGTTTGTTTAGATCTTTGCAAAAAACCCAAACATTTTCTTTCATTCTTTTGAGTGAGATTTGTAGCTTAGATCTTAGACAATTACCTGGGGAAAAAAAGTTCAAATAAAAATGGATTTGTCAATACTTCATGGAATGAATGAATCAATAAAGACTCCTTTAGCTTTTTGCCCTTTCAAAGAAACGTCTGAATTTCCTTTCCTGGGATGTATTGCTATTGCTTAGCAGGCAAACAATATGAGTTAGGGGTAAAAGGAAATGAATTATTTCTGTTGCAAAGAAAAAGTTAAAGAAGGTTTTAAAATATCCCTTAGTCTATAGATAGGTAAGCATGCAAATATGTTTGATGATTTGTTTATGTAACTAAACAAATATAAACTAAATATCACAAATGTAAAACAGGTATAACCAAAAAAGATACCACAATATGCATATCCATGTGCTATTTCCTGTGAAACATTTTGAAGTAATCTTTCCATGATATGTTTGAATTACAAAAATAATAATTATCAATTACAAAAATAATTATCAATACAAAAATGTTGGTTGAGTTAAAATGCTGGTCCAGGTCTAACAGCCCATAAGGTTAATAAGGTTAGCATTGTGGTTTCTATAACCAATACTACACAAGGAAGGCTAGAGGTAATGCAACATGGCCAGATCCACATTTATGAATGGGTTTGCTGAGGATAGCATTTGCCAGAAATCCAGAGCAGTAGTAGGATGCCTTAACTGTTCTACTAGTGTACTCATTCTGAATCTTGGGGAAGCCCTGGAAATTTGCAGAATCAAGTAAAGATTTATAAAACCAACCTTTTCCCCCTCCTCCCCAGTCCCACCAAAAATCTGGTATTTGTCACCAAGCTGTTTACATTTGTCTACCTGGTTAGAAGGTGCCATTTTGACCCAGGTCTCTGTTAGAGTGCTTACTGTAATGATAGCAGTGATAAAATATTGATGATTGTATTTAATCTAGTTGCACTCCATGTTTGTCCCCATCATATTCAAAGGGCAGAAAAAGTGCTAGAGATAGAATGTAAATAGGGGATATTGATATATGAAACCCTGCCATAATCTCAAAAATTGCTACTTATAATCTTGCTTCATAACTCTTTTCAGTATTTAATTTGGAATTCAATGAACATTAGATCTAGTCATATTATGCAGAAATTACCTACTGATGATAACATCTAAAACTAGGGGAAGTTTCTGGGCAGCAAAAAGCTAGTAATTGTCATAGTGACCCTCAGTTTCATGTTTGCATCTATCTTTAGAACAATTGCTAAACTAAAAAAATTATACGGCTTGTAGAGCATTAATTGATAGAAAATTAAATTTCTGTGCCTCTTCCATAATTCACTGAATTTTAACACTGATCAGCATGTTCTACCACCTGTCCTTCTTCTATGGCAGGGTGCACATAAATGGTCAGAAGGTCCCTGGAATGGTGCATCCTAAATGAAGATTTTTATCTGTTAGACCCACAGAAAATACATTTAACCTAATATGTTTGGTTTGAAAAATCTGTTTGTCATCTACAACTGATATTCCTTAATAGCTGCATCTGTTGTGCTTATGTACTGCAATTTAATGCGGTTTTTTTTAATAAACAATCTTCTTGTCCCGCAAAAGGAGAGTAGGTCCACCAATGTATTTATTGGATTCCACATCAGGTCACATACTCTTCAAAACCATTCAGTAGTAAGGATAGTTATCGACAAAGATTACTAGATATTCAATGGAGAACATATTATTTTTATTTACAAAATGATAAAAGGGTAGAAATGAGATGAAGTTTATAACTGTGCAAAGAATTAAATAATTATTAAATGAGAAATGGAATATTAGCTTATTAGCAGTGATCCTGGTTTTCTGTGATTAAAAAAAATCCCCAATTTTCAGTTTAAAAAGTAACCCAAATCCACAGTTTTCCATGATTAAAATGAAGCATATCTATATATTAGTGATATTGTATATTATATTATTTTATAATCATGGAAAACTGTGGATTTGGGGTTACTTTTTTTTAACCAAAAATTATGGTTTAAAAAAACCATAAATCAAAGAAAACCATGATCCCTGCTTATTAGCAGGTACACAAGAAGCTATTGAAAAATATCCTACTCTGCCTGGATCTTCCTTGAATCAGTCATATACTGATTAGGTCTTTCCCTGGTAAGCTTGTAGGAGATAAGGAGACAGCAAATCAGTGTGGTGTGAATTCAAGGAAATAAAAAAATTAGCCATGAATTTACAGTTCATAGGGTGAAATCCTGTTCCGAATGAAGAAGAGGGCAAAACTCTCATTGATTTCAATGGGTACAAGTACAAGAATTTACATTTATTATTTGTATATGAACCAAAAAGATTCAGGTTGACAAAATTAATGTTGAGCTTATTTAAAAAAAAAAATAATAATATAAAATTATATAATGACCCCATACACTGTAATAGCTGTTTTGGATTTACTGTTGTCTGAGCATGTTTATTCTATACATACATACTATGATATGTGGAACATCTTAGTTCCCTGATGTATAAAATAGCTTACCTTTAATAGGAAATTTTACAGAGAATGTATGGGGATTTTTTGTAATGTTACATAAAGAAGCAGTAGACTAAGTAGCTGAAGAAAATGTAGTTGGATGTAATTTTGTAAAGTTATTTACAAATGTTAGGTTTCCTAACAGACCTATACATGTAAATCTTGAGCCTAAAATCATTTTCAGGTCCTTGAGTGAGACAGGTTTAATCAAAAATTTAAAAAAAGAGCTCGCTATAGAGGATTAGGTCATCCAAACAAAACATCCCACCATGTGGTCCAAGTAGCCAATCATACAATTCAACTGTCAAATCATGATTATCAAAACAAATGCTCAGTCCTAAAGAGGAGTTCTTTGCACCTAAGCTGTTGGCTGAAGTATGATCTACATAGGTGCCTACATGTGGTCTACATCCTGTGCCAGGTACAGCAAGGCAGCTCCAGCGCTCTGCAGTCAGACTTGATTAATAGTCTCCTGGAGCATGGTAGTTATCATGCTCCAACAGACTCCAGAGTCACATGCATCAGCATCCCCATGCTGAAAAATGGTGGTGGGGGCACTTCAAATAAAAGTTCTTTGATACTCTTTAGTTAAAGCATCCCTGCTGCCATTTTTAACTGCAGGGATGCTGATATATGTGATGCTTAAGCCACTTTAATTCGAGTGACTCCAAGAGCCACTCTAACTAAAACGTCCCCCTCTCCCCCATTCCCAGATCATGTGTATAAATGCCCCATACCTCCCTACAATTCTTTATTACAAATACAACTGCAGACATTCCTTTTTGCACTTTTTTGTGCATTTGTTTGTTTCTGAATAATTTTATAAGGGGGGGGGGAAATCAAACCATTGCACAAGCTGTTTTCAGCTTGTTCTGCTTGGCAGGCACACAACACATTTGAGAATAGGGGTAAGAGAGGATTGATATAACTTTAATTGCAGTGAATGAAGAATTGCCATAATGCATTAACCACATGAAAGGACAACTGTGGTGGCATTGCACAGAGAATGGACTGTAGTTTACACTACATTCTTGGAGAAGAGGACAGGTTTGGTTTTGTTCTTCCTAATTTTCTTTTTTACGTGTAGATATATTTTCAAGGTGACTGAATATCAGTTTTAAAATGATAAGATATTCATCAGCAGTTAATTCATTCATTTATTTATTCATTCTCTGCAAGAATCAAGGGTAAGTGTAAAAAGTGAACCTCACCCTGACTTGATAAACCACTTCTCTGTTAAAACTTCCCATTATGATTCATTGCCAAGTGAAAATTCAGTAGCCCACATATTCAACACAGGAACAGTAGAAATAAATGGTATCAAGATTGAAATTTCATGTGCCTTGCCCCACTGGGGAGAGCAGCAAGGGCACTTGACAGGGAAGAAGAGTGTCCCAACTTGGAAATCACAACTTGCCTCTTCCTCTGGAAAAATGAGATCTGAATTATTTCTTATCTGGAGAATCCTTATCTTACTCTAGGTCTCTCTCTCCTTTGGAGCATAAAAAGAATTATGTAAGGATACATACCTTGAGAAAGTCTAATGCAAAGAACACAATTTATTTTACACACGTGGGAAATTAACCATACCCAACTACTCACTGCTTTTTATGTACTCAGTACAGATTCTGCATCCTGGTCAGATTATCTACCCTGGGGAAAAACTGGGAAAATCACATTATCTTACCTCCTTCCACAGATCACAAGCATGCACATACATGGCTACAGGCACACATGTTTATTTTATAAAATGCCTGGTTAAAGCTGAGGATTTGGTTTTCTTCCCCTTCTCTTCTTAGGTGATGGATGGCTGCAACGTAAAGGAGGTACTATTATTTTTCATATACCATCCTGGAACAATCTTTTTTTCCTATCTGGTACTTCTCTACTCCAGACTGACTGCTGTCAGGAAGAGACTCCTGTGATCTTTTACACCTCTTGAGACTACCACTGGGTAGTCTTCTGTGGGTGGATAGAATAACAGCATAGCATGCCAGTACAGGTGGGTGGACAATGCTTCAGGGGCCCAGTACTGAAATACTCCCATCTGCCTAGCTGATATTGCTGTTCTTTGACAGAATGCCACATTAGCAGCTTTTCCATCTTCAAAAATTTAGGATCTGTCAGGACTGAATGAATTGCTTTCTTCCACAATGTTTAGGAACAAATAACACTGGTTCTTCCTTTTGAAACTCCAAAATTACAGTAGTGGGAAAGAAATAGGAATGCAACCTACTTCAAACAGAAAATGCAAATGAAAAGAAACACTTGGCATATACTGTAAGCAGAATTATTACTATTCTATTACTTATATATTGTCTTCAGGGAAAAAAAATTGCAGTGTTGACTGGTTGATCTCTTTGATGTTTCTTGAAGAGTAATGATTAATGTTTGTGCTCTAAGGCCAATGACCAAAACTATTCCTTTTGCAGTTCCATTGATATTAGTGGAATTACATCAAATTTGAATTGATTCTATCTTCCCTCTTTGCATTTAGTGCTTATCAAGCAAAAAATCAATTTGAGATTCTGCTAATTTGTTTTTGTTCCCATGAGATTCTTTTCTGTTTTTATAAGGAGTATTCTCTATTACTAGTTTGATGTTAAAGCCCACCAAAGTAAAGCAAGGTTCTTTGGGTAGATGTGATATCTCTTATTTAACCAACTAAATAGTTGGGAAAATTGTTCTTTGCAAGTTTTCAAGCAGAAACACCCGCAAAGCTTGCAAAGAACATTTTTCCAACTATTTAGTTGATCTAATAAAGGATATCACATCCACCCAAAGATCTTTGTCTGCCTGTATCCTTAAACTAACATGGCTACATCCTAGACAACATGTATCTCACATCTCTTTTCTGGTATGAAAACAAATAGTGGCGATTTAACATAAACAGAGTCCAAACCCCCTACTCTGGGCAGGAATAATGCTGAAATCAAATGATTCCAGCAAGGAATCCAGTCTCCCTTTGAAGACTTCCAAGGCTGGGGACTGCACTATCTCCTTGGGAAGTCTATTCCATATTCTGGTCACCCTTTCCATAAAGAAGTTCTTCCTTACATCCAACCCAAAACCATCCTCTAACAGTTTATGGCCATTGCTCCTTGTCTTCCCCTGGGGTGCTCTATTGCACAGTTTTCTCCCCAGCTCCCAATATTCACCCATCACATACTTATAGATGGCCACCAAGCCCCACCTTAGTCTTCTCTTCCCCAGGCTGAACAGTCCAAGATCCCTTAGCCTTTCCTTATAAGGTTCCATAATCATTCTTGTAGCCCTTCTCTCAACCCTTTCTAGATTCTCCTCATCTTTTTTGAAGCACGGTGCCCAGAACTGAGCACAATACTCCAGCTAGGTTCTTACCAGCACTAAATAAAAAGGAAGTATTACTTCCTTAGCCCTGCTCAAGATGCATAAGCTAATGCATCCCAGTATTCTATTAGATCTGTTGACTACAGTGTCTCACTGGTGGCTCATGTTCATCCTATAATGAACCAAAACCTTGAGGTCCTTTGCAGCCATCATGCCATCCAGGATATCTCCTCCTAACCTATATTCATGTCACTGGTTACTTCTCCCCAGATAAAGCAATCTGCATTTATCCTTATTGAACTACATTTGGTTCTGCTCCACCCACCTTTCCATCTTGTCCAGGTCTGCTTGGATCTGCATCCTATCCTCTAGTGTGACTGCTTTTTCCCATAATTTAGTATCATTCACAAACATGGCCAGTATGCTTTCCACATCCTTATCTACTCATTGATAAAGATGTGGAGCAGCATATGGCCAAGAACCAAACCCTGGAGGACACCACTGGCCATCTCCTTTCAAGATAATATACATCTGTCAACTAACACTCTCTGGGTTCGACCCCTTAGCCAGTTCCCAACTCACCTGACTGTGGACTCTGCCAAACCATGATTCCTTAGGGTTTTTTTAGAACAGCTTAATGGGGGACCACATCAAAAGCCTTTTAAAATAAAAAACAAGCATGAGGTGGGTAAGATTGACCACTTAGACTGTATGACCACGTACAGATGGAAAATCAACAGGTAGTCAATGACACTATTTTTCAATATGCTGGATGTGGCTGCCATTGCCAGCCTCATTATTTGGCTAGGCCACAACACAAACTAGTAGCAAAGATCACATTTATGAAGGTGGCACTTTTTATGGTAGGACCTTGGAGAACAGTTTATTGAAGGACAAATAAAACAAAGAATCATGGATACATGTAATCTGTCTAAATCCATCAAATCTGGTATGACTGCCGTACATTACAAATTGCCACAACGCAGTCCAGTAGAACTTTCTGCAAGCATGAGTGAACATCATGCTTTTTGTCCAACACTGCAAAACGTGAAGATTGTGAAGGTTGTAACCAATTTGCTTGTGTACACCACAGTATATCACTGCTGCTTTGTGAGGAATACGATATTTAGTTAAAACAGGAAATGTTTCTGGGAGTAATTGCTGGTTTGAAAACAGTGTGAACTACAGACTTAGCAAATTGTTCATTCACATTTAGAAACTAAAAAAAATTACATTTTGTTCATAGTTCTAGTTAAATAATATTTTGGATTCAAATAATCACCAATACTCTTTCAAACAATCTATGTTTAATAAATAGTTTTTGGTACATTTATACAGTTTTCCCTGGTTCCTTTTTGTTTATGTGGGCAGGGAAATAAGTTACCCCATGAGACCAACAATGGATATGGTTTCATGACAATGGATAAGGGCTAATGAGGCCAAAAGGGGAACCATGAGGCCAAAAGGGGGCCAAAAGAAGAAGCATAACCCTGGGTGGTGTTACAGGTAGTCTTTAAACCATTATAAAAACATAAAATGAGAAAAAAAAAAACACGTGAAAGAATGTTAAATTGTGCCAAGTAGCCTCTAAGCATCTTAAAGTTATGACACTTCAAGTGGGGCTTATCTACAGGCTGTTCTACTTAGCTTAGCTTGAGTATTGTTAGTTTACACAACAGAGATACAGTGATCAACTTGCAGTCATCCACAATCCCAGGATGCATGGGTCCCAGCCTCTTTATTTCTAACAAAATTCTCACCTGTCCCTCCCCACAAACTCTATTGCCCAGGGGGTGATACTGGTCCCAAAGCAACACTCTCACCTATCCTCAGTGGATATGCCCCCAGCCTACAAGGTATCATGCTGCTAACTCCAAGGACCTCAGGAGACCCAATTTGGGCCCCAGGGACTGAGGCCAGGCATAGAGCATTCCCCTCAGATGGTTACACCTTTACTCCACTTCTGGGCAGGGCTATAGTTTTGGGGATCTCCCATGTTTCCAGAGTGGGAGGCAGAAAGGGCTGCCTGGTGCTGAGCATGATTAGAACAGAGATCCTGGTGAGGCATACTTTCCTGTGGTCCATGCTGTTACCTCAGTAAATCCCTGGCATCCCTTCACTGGGGGTGGAGCTACCAGGTGGCAAGAAGCATGGAGTTCAGGAAAAGACGCTTCCTCAGGTCCGTCCTCTTGCTATGCTTAAGTCTCCCTCCTGCCCCGTGGCACTCTGCTCCCAGAGAAGGGATAGAATCCTAACTCCTGGATATTCACCTGTTCATCGGGTCCTTTACTAGCAAGTCACATTTATACAGGGCACAGGTGGTATTAAGCTTTAACATGTGGCTGCTCTGATATGTTTCATCTTTAACACTGGTTTGCATGCCACAGATTTAGAATGCTCTAAAGGTAACCTGTAACAGCACCCTCTGTAGCCCAATGAGCCTACAGATTGACCTTCAAGGGAGATGGCTCTGAGTTACAATCCCACTTTCTATTTATTTTTATTTATTTTTTTATGGGTATCTAAAGCTGAATGTGTGTGTGTGTGTTGGGGGCTCTGACTATTGTTCCGTAAAGTATATGTGCTTCTCTAATGGAATAGGATTGTAGCAGAGCAAAAGTGGGATTCAACTTTTACATGACTGTTCTGGACTGATTGAACAAGTATTAATTAAAGCATCCATGCTGTCATTTTGAAACATGGCACACTGAATACACATGATGCTGCAGGTGCTTTAATTAAAGTGGCTCTGGAAGCCCCTCTAAAGCATCCCCTCTTCACCCTGGAGCACATGTAAATACACCCTTAGGGATAGAGTAAAACCTGGGCCCTTGTGTTCCCAATCCTACTATATTATTGCTATTAGGGTGCAACTATATGTCACCCTATGGCAACATTTTAACTGTGCCATGCTTTACTACATCCAAAAGGAAGTACTAAAGCATGGTGCAGTAACTATCTGTATTGCACTGTGCACATGGCTCATGCTTAGTTTTTGCCACTACTGCACCATAGCAGTGTGCTAAAATGGGGGAGCGCACCACTATGGTGAAGTCACAATCATGTAGACTCACATGATCACTACATCACTGTAGTATGCCATATGACAACATAGCACATCACTATAGTGATGTAGGGCAATGTGTAGACATGCTCTTAAAGAAAAAAGAAGGTAATCTCAGAAAGTTTACTGTTGAAAGCAAGACTCAGAAAAAAGATAAAATAGGCAGGATGAGGAGGTGTTCAAGATGTCAGACTTACGAGAATAATTACTGCGGTCACTATGCACAACTGCCTAACATTTGTACTTATTTTTTTATAAGAATCAGAAACGAGCTGAGTTTCATGGCTAGAGTTGAAGGAGATCAATGTGGTTGCTTTGCAGATTTTTATAGGACACTCTTTCTAGCATAGTTGATATACTTGCTATTTTTAGAACCATTTCAGAAGTCAGTTTACCAGGCAACAGTACTGAACCACTAATGTAAAAGACCTGCTTTCTGTCATCTTATTCAAATCTTTTATATGCAGGTATTGTGGATGCTTTACATGCTGTGGGTAACCCTGCTGGAGAAAGTCAGTGTATTTTTATAGTGAAAAGAAATGGTATACAAGCTGTTGTTGAGTTTCAGTAAGCTCTTTTTGACTAGAAGGCTAATGCAGCACTTGATGGAGTGAAAATCTAAACTGCTGGATGCTACAGACAAAAAAAAAATCAGTAGGCAAATCACCTTTTTTAAGAGGAGTTTCACTCTCCACAAATAGGGGCAAATATCTTCAGATACCAGTATGTCCATGATGTGCACTAGAGATTTTGCTGTCATTGGTTTCACATGTGAATTGTTGAGATATTGTGCTAATGAACAGCAGTATAAATGCTAAGAAAAACAGAGAGAGATGTTACTTGGAAAGAAACTTTGTTTCAGTTTCTAGCAGTAATTAGTACTCACTAGTAGACATTTTAGTAGGAAGGGAAGCAAAGATTTATATAAATTTGCCATGAATAAGAAATATGGCTTTCTCAATTCTGGTCAGGATTCCAAAAATGGAACCCAGTCACCCTCATTACAATATCTCAGTGTGTGTGTAATGGAACAAACTGTCAAAAATTATATGATTGTTGTTCATGAGAACTCAGGTTTTTTTCTTCACTGGACTGATTTTGATGCAGAACTGTCCACCAAAATACTTTCTTTGTCCAAGTGTACTCATGCCGTAGAATTGAAGCATCTCTTCCCTTAATCATTACTTGAAAAGAACTCTATATTATTTTGACCCTAACAATCTAAACTTAATTTCTCTACTCCATCTTAATTTTTAAAGGCATGAGGTCAGGACAGAAGACTGAAAAATACATAGCAGTCGTAATAATCTGAAAATTGAAAGTTATTCTTTTTTCAAGAGTGTTTTAGGGTCCATATAGGTCCATATATGGAGTGTTTTAGGGTCCATATAGGTCAAATAGCTACCTGAACCTGTTTGTAGGTTAACTGTACGTGCCTGAGTCATAGAAAGCCACAATAACCCTTCTACAGTGGCCACAAAAAAGTATTTGTGTTATTTTAGCACCTATGTGGGCTTGTAAAAATTCCCAGGTTACTTTAGAACGTGCACAGAAACAACCTCACCCGACAAATTACTTGTCAACGTCCACCTACTGCAGCCCATAACAAATGAATCAACCTAAGTCCTTGGGTGAGCCAAAGCTCTGAACATGCCAATGCTGAATATACCAACAGAATTGAGTTCAGCCAAGCAGTTACAGTCACTTTCATTAAAAAGCAGAATTGTAATGGTGCCTACTTTTTGCATAATAGCCAATAGCTAGAGTAATCCCTAGGACAGGGGTCAGTAATCCCCGGCACATGTACTGAGCATGGCATGCAAGGCCATTTTGCTCAGCATACCACCGCCAGCTGAGGCTTTAAGCAATTGCCGCCAGCCACAGAACTCAGGCTGCTCCCAGCAGGCGGTTGGGAGGCTGCAAGCCCTGCTGCAAGCAGCCCAGGCTTCATAGGCTAGCTGCAGCTGGGAGGCTGCAAACAGCTGCTCCAGGCTCTGGCAAGTCAGTACTCTGGCACCTTCCAAGGTAGACATTGTGGTTTTTTCGGCACTCTGGCCAGAAAATGTTGCCTCTCCCTGCCCTAGGATATACAAGATACAGGTTCTAAACCTTCCTCTGTGGACCTGAATGGGTTTATATCCATGTCTTCCAGTTCCCAGAAGGCTGCCTTAGACTGTAGGATATAAAATATTCTAGGCAGGGTACTTTTTTGTCTGCTTTCAAGCTCTTAGGGCTCCTGTAAACATGCAGGGATGCTGCTCTGATGCATTGTAATTACAACCTGTCAGAGCAAACAATTGAGTCTGCTGAAGTGTGCTAATTAGCACACTCTGGTAGGCTGTGCATCTTGTATATTCAGCATCCCCACCTTTCAAAATGGTGGCTGGGGTGCTTTAATTAAAGGTCATTGAATGAAGTTTAGTTAACATGCCCCATTACCATTTTGAAGCAGGTGATGATGAATGCATGACGAACTCCAGGTGCTTTAATAAGAACAGGCATTTAGTCAAGGAGGCACTGCAGAGTAAGAGTCTTAAAGAGATGGGAGCCCAGGAAGGGTGGCTGTGCCTTAAGGAAATGATCCTTCCGGCACAGAGGGAGACGATCCCGATGCAGGGAAAAAGGGGAAAGGGGCCAAGAGGCTTCTTTGGCTGACCAGAGAAATCCAGAGCAGTCTATGGGCTAAAGGGGGAGCATATAAAAAGTGGAAATGGGGAGACATTACTAAAGAGGAGTATACCTCCTCTGCTCGTGCTTGTAGGGAGGCAGTTAGACAGGCCAAAGCTACC
>JAGPOW010003316.1:74994672-75032531 GCA_030014935.1 Caiman crocodilus
GTATACCTCCTCTGCTCGTGCTTGTAGGGAGGCAGTTAGACAGGCCAAAGCTACCATGGAGCTGAGGATGGCATCCCAAGTTAAGGATAACAAAAAATTATTTTTCAGATATATAGGGAGTAAAAGGAAGGCCCAGAGTGGAATAGGACCTCTACTAAATGGGCATAAGCAATTGGTGACGGACAGGGGGGACAAGGCTGAACTCCTCAATGAGTTCTTTGTCTCAGTGTTCCTAAGCGAGGGGCAAGACAAGTCTCTCACTGGGATTGTAGAGAGGCAGCAACAGGACACCAGACTACCAAGCATAGACCCTGAGATGGTTCAGAGGCACTTGGAGGAACTGGATGCATTTAAGTCGGCAGGCCTGGATGAGCTCCATCCAAGGGTACTGAAGGCGCTGTCTGACGTCATTGCACAGCCACTGGCAGGAATAATTGAACACTCATGGCACAAGGGCCAGGTCCCAGAGGACTGGAAAAGAGCCAATGCGGTCCCCATTTTCAAGAAGGGTAGGAAGGAGGACCCAGGCAACTATAGGCTGGTTAGTCTCACCTGCGTCCTAGGAAATATCTTTGAAAAAATTATCAAGGCTCACATTTCAAGAGCCCGGCAGAAAAAATTATGCTGAGGGGAAACCAGCTCGGGTTTGTAGCAGGTAGATCATGCCTGACTAATCTAGTCTCTTTTTATGACTAGGTTATGAAATGCCTGGATACAGGAGTAGGGGTTCACGTTGTTTACTTAGACTTCAGGAAGACCTTCAATATGGTATCCCACCCCATACTGGTGAACAAGTTAAGAGGCTGTGACTTGGATGACTACACAGTCTAGTGGGTGGTATATTAGCTAGAGGGTCGCACCCAGAGAGTTGTGGTGGGTGGGTCGGTATCGACCTGGAAGATGTCGGCAGTGGAGTCCCGCAGGGCTTTGTCCTTGGACCAATACTCTTCAATGTCTTCATCAGCGACTTGGACAAGAGAGTGAAGTGTACTCTGTCCAAGTTTGCGGATGACACAAAACTGTAGGGGGAAGTGGACACACCGGAGGGCAGGGAACAACTACAAGCAGACCTGGACAGGTTAGACAAGTGGGCAGAAAACAACAGAATTAAATTCAACCAGGAGAAATGCAAAGTGCTGCATCTAGGGAGGAACCTACTGCCTAGGAAATGACCTGCTTGGTGGCATGGAAGTGGAAAGGGATTTTGGAGTCCTAGTGGACTCCAAAATGAACATGAGTCCTCAATTTGGCGAAGCCTTCAGAAAAGCTAATGACACTTTATCGTACATCAGCAGATGCGTGATGAATAGAACCAAGGAGGTGATACTTCCCCTCTATCGGGCACTGGTCAGACCGCAGTTGGAATATTGCATTCAATTTTGGGTGCTGCACTTCAAGAGGGATGTGGATAACCTGGAGAGGGTCCAGAGAAGGGCCACTCATATGGTTAAGGGCTTGCAGGCTTGAGGAGAGACTGGACCTCTTCAGCCTCCGCAAGAGAAGGTTGAGAAGCGACCTTGTAGACCTATAGACCTATAGACCTGGCTGCCTATAAGTTCATCACGGGGCACAGAAGGGAATTGGTGAGGCTTCACTCTCCAAGGTGCCCCTGGGGGTTAGAAATAATGGCCACAAGCTAGCAGAGAGCAGATTTAGACTAGACATTAGGAAGAACTTCATAGTTAGAGTGGCCAAGGTCTGGAATGGGCTCCCAAGGGAGGTGGTGCTCTCCCCTACCCTGGGGGTCTTCAAAAGAAGTTTAGCTAAGCATCTAGCTGGGGTCATCTGAACCCAGCACTCTTTCTGGCCTATGCAGAGGGTCAGACTCAATGATCTATTGAGGTTCCTTCTGACGCTAACCTCTATGAATCTATGAACACTCCCCATCACATGTACAAATGCCCTTAGTCAAAAGAGTAGCTGAGAACAACTGGAAGGTTGGAAACAGGTTCAGAACATCCTTATTGGTATAGTTCCTAGCTTGGAGTGCATCAGTGGGCAAAGGTAGGCAGAATATGGATTCAGTATACTCAGGCTCCTTGGTCCTGGAATTCACTACTATCATGGTGTAGGCAAGCCATCTAAAGCCTAATGGCGAAGCAGTCTTTTAGAAAGGGAGGAGTCAGTCCTGGATAACCCACATGTCTGCATATTACATATTAGAAGGTAATTAAGTAAAAACTAAAAATATTCTTCGTAATAGGAGCCAGAAGATAGGACTCTAGTCCGATAACCACAAAACTGCATAGTCATGTTTCTTTTTACTTGGTTGCCTTCTCTGAGGTCTTGAATTGACCCTTACCTGCTTCAGCAGGCAGTAAAATAGAAGATATGGCATTGAGGGTGAGGAGAGACTGAGACTCAAGTCTCCTAATTTTTGAGCAAATCCTAAACTCATGTTACTGGGCAGTCAGTGAACATCACACTTCTGGCTATATTGTATCTTTGTCTTTGTATGTATTCCCAGCATTAAGGTACATTCTGGACTCACATAAGTATTTGGGGACTTGAGTGTGGGAACTTTCCAGCACTCACTTAAATTGCACTGTGTTATATCAGTAGCAAGGTGCAGAGACAGCCAGTCTGGATCAGTCTGGAGTGGTTTTGTGGTTACTGAGACGGATCAATTTATATTGCTCTTTGTGCCTAAATTCTGCCTTCGTCCTGTTTACACGTTGTTAGACCCCCGACTCCAGGCGGCACCCAGCAACTAGGGAGACGGTGATCCAATTACCCCTTGATCCTGTTAGTCATTAGCCAGAGCAGATCAGGGAGCAAACACCAGCACACATTACTCGCAACAGCTTTATTCAAAATGGAGACAGCTCTGGACAAGGGGCCTCACATCGTAAGAGTTGGGGTCCTGCACTAAACAATAGTTCTTTTCACATTTTATACACCTTAGTTTATACTCATTAACATTTACTCTGCCTTGTTCCACAAGGCATTTCCTTCATTTACATGCCTTTCTGCTAAAAGTGTATGCATAAGACCATGAACTCAGGTACTCTCAGTCACTTGCTGGTTCTTTCTTGTTCTTTGCTGATTTAAGCACCATCTCCAAGGTTTGGCTTCTGTCTTATCTCCTGATAATAGCTGGTGAGTTGCATTTTGTTCTTACACAGCAAATCATACATTTTACACACTACCCTTTTGTTAGGAAACTGCTTGCTTAAGCATTTGCAAAGTTAGTTTCTTTTAATACATCAGCTAGCCTTGTGACTAGCAGCCTTTGTTGAGACACAGGAAAAATCCTTCATGCAGCTGCACCCTCAGCACCCCCATATACCATATAATTACCCTAACATCCAAAATCTATACCATTACCCTAACACACATATTAGAAATTGGCACTGGCCCAGACCAGAGAGCCTAGATGCCTAACTTTCTATTTTTGAATCACCCTCAGCTAGATATGCGCCTACATTTCAGGTATTGCAATGCCTAACAAGGGACACTTATTATTTAGATTTTCCCCCTGTATTACTGTACTGCCTTCACTGCTCTAAAATTAAGATTTCGATTTGTAAACAAAAGCTATATATTAAATCAAAGACATTTACTGTTGAAGATTTTTTTTATATTCAGACCTACAATACTGTGGGAATTCATTAAGTGATTTGAATGTGTTTACATACAACCTAGCTAGTTAAAATATTGAAAATATATTCTCTTTCTATTCTTATAACTGCAATTACATTCTAGTTTTAATAAAGTATTTTGTTAAGCTTCCTCCTCCACATGTGGATCCCTAATAATATACATTTCCATAAAAGCACTGTTTTTCAAAAATATTGTGTACCTTTTAACTCACACTGACTTCAAGGGAAAGTGTGAATGCCTAGCACCTCTGAAAATCAGAGGACTTATTTGTGTGTTTAAACTCTGCCTTTTCTTTCGAACATTAATCCCTCCTCGCCAACATTCATACTACACCAGTTCAGTAAGGTCAAACCAGCACATTTCACAAAATGAGAATCACTTTGAAAAATAACAAGAAACTGTGCATATAAACTATGCATAAAATATAACTTGTAAATGTCAGAATTGTTAACACCTTTGGACAGAATGTAATTTATATTCAGAACATGGAAGAAAAAAAAAAAGTTCCATGCTAAAGCATAGGGGTCAACTTGCATTAACTGAGCATAATTCTTTCATTTCCTTTGTGTTGTACATGTTACAATATGAAACTATGATAATCTTATTCTTTTAAAACTGAAGGTATATTTTTTACATAGAATTATAAACAAAATGCCACAGAAAAACAGTATGGGGACAAGGTTGCTGTCAGATACACAAGCACAGTGATGTCTATAGGAATTGCACAGATGTGTTTAAGACCCTTGGCAGATGTCAACTTAATTGTACAATGGGATCTGAGAAATTTTATCCCAGATTCCAAAAATCATGCATTTTCCCATGTCAAATGTGCATACAGACATGAATCACAATCCTGAGATCCCCATTCATGGGGATATTTAAAATTTCATAGTAAAGACCAGTTTGGGGCTATATAACATGGCTTTAACTGTCCTGGCATGTGGGGTGCATGGCTCAACTTTCAAGGGACAGGGGGAACCTATGTCCCTGACCAGGAGACTTCCCTTTGCCTGGTCCAGACTAGATACTGTTCCTCAGTCTTAGGTTTCAGCTATGCTGTAATGTTCTGAGGGTGCAAATGTAATAGTGCAATAAAAGTAGAATATCTTTGTGGCTGGTTTGCCATGTTTTTGCATCATAAATTGTTTGAATGTGTGGCATGCCATAATTTATGACATTATGAATGTGTTAATTGTGTTATAAATGTAACATTTACCAGGGGAATGTAATGCCAATTTTCCTGCTACATGATTAGGTAAGGTTGTAGGTGGAGTCAGCTCCCAGGTATGTTCCAAAGCTTCAAAGTGTTGTAATAACTTGCAAGGGGTAGCAGATATGAATTCCCATGAAATGATACAACAGGCTTTAGATATTATCCTGAATTAAAAAAAAAAAATACAATACAGATTAGTTGCCCTTCCAGGCCTTTAAATGGGAGGAGTGAAACCACTTTTTCTATACTTCTCTGGTACCTCTTTTATGATTTTCTTCTGATAAATTGTAGGGCTAGCTTTATTAACATTATGTACTGGACCTTCCTATTTTTATATCCTAAATGACCCTGTTCATGTACAAATCAAATCAAATCCATTCTAACAGCCTTTGGAACCACCCACTTCCTTTCTCCTTTCTTTTTATGCGGTGCCCAAATTAATCCCTCATGCTTACATATAATATATTTGTCCCTTTTGTTCTGACCTAAATCCTTTAAATTTTTAATTTCTTCATCCCCCTCTTGGAGGATTGCCAAATGAAGAGTTAGAGTTTGTTCTTTTCCTTGTCCCTGGGTAATGACTAAACTAACCTCTTCTTCCAGCAGTGTTAACAAGGCTGCCTGCTTAGCCAAGCTATTGCCTTTGTTATTCCAATAACATTTTGGAGACTCATCCCTTTGGTGGTATTCTATATGAGCAACTCAGGTTTGTCCAGTCCTCTGTTTTATTAAGCTATATATATTTTGCAACTTATTAGCATGGGTAATTAGTTGTCAATCCCCAGTACAAAAATCATGGGCTGCCCAAATAGGCAGTCACATTACCATAGCTCTAGTGACCCAGTCAGAGTCAGTGAAAATAGCTATATTACAATCTAAGCCTTCTTGATACAAAACCCGGAAGGAAAAAAACAAAAAACAAAACCAGCTATTTCAGCTGCCTGTGCTGAATGGGGATGAGCATCTCTCATTATTTCTTGGCTATTTTCTGTATATCCTATCAGTAAAAATTAAGAGAGTAAATATCTCCCGTAAAAATTAACACAAGCCTCAGTACCTACCAATATTACAGGCTTGCATTCACAAGTCCCCACTGTAGCCTGCTTAACAGGTCTTTCCCAAGGGTAAAAACAAAGCTAAGTTATAAATTTAGGGGACCCTTGGAGATTGGGGCACTCCTAATGCTCATTGGGAGCTGTGGCTCATGGAGCCAAGCTACTGACTTTGGCTCAGCCCTCCTACCCAGCTCCCTTCTGTGTTGGAAACCTGCTAGACCTTGAAAAAACTCACTAAGTCTGCTATCCCATTTCTTTCTTGATTCCTCTTCTTCCATCAGCCTTTTCCAAATCCCAGTCTGAAAGCCTCATTCTCCCAATCTCTCTAGTCCCTGGGGGACCATGTAACATCACCCCATTCTTCCTCCTTGGTCACCTCTATAACTAATACCTCCTCTTCCCCTACTTCCACCTTGGCCCATCCACTGAACACCATACTCATTTGTCTTAAATCCATAATTTGCAAATGTAACAGTTTGGACTGGCTCTAAATTACCTTTTTTCATCTTTTGCTTCTCTAATTTTGCCTACTGGCTACCTTCTTTAAAAATGTTTCCTGCCTGTACAGCTGCATCACACAGCCAAGCATATGAGGTTATGAATGGGCTTATTTGTCTCATGATGGTTTTTGTTGAGACAATAAGACCATTGTATAGGGTCTCTTCCATTGTATAGGGTCTCTTTTTAATGTGGCATTTCATAATTGGGCATATTAATATCTTCAGTTACAGGCAGTACCCCCATAGCTAGGGCCAGGACCATTTTTTGGTTATGATATGACTCAACTGACTACCAGGGACCCTGTTCCTGTAATATATTTGTTAAAGATTTTTTTTCACTGACATCAAAGCAGTCAATGCTGCTGTTATCCACTGGTAACTTCTCTAGACTTTGATGTAGTGAATTTTAGTATGCTCCAATCCTCAGGGGTTGCACACATGTTGGCTACAATTTGAATATCTGCCTATTCCTAGCCAGGTTGTTGTAAAACCCAGGTGACCCAAATGATCACCATGTCTTTATTTCAACTTCCCAGATAAGCTGCTGTGGCCTTAGCCTCAGCTGCCATCATAGGTATGGCCTCCATCATAGCCCTTGTAGATTCCCAGACCCTATCTGTCCCTTGACCCAATTCTTCCACAGTTTATCAGAATGGAGGCTTAAAGCCTCTAAATACTCCAACTCTTTCCTTAATTGGACATAGGGGGAAGAGGAGTATATATTTTCAGGGTAGTCCTCACCTTGATGATCCCAAATATTATCACCCCACTTATAAGAGTTTGATGTGGTAAGTTCTCCTCCTGTCTTCCTTGCATAGATGACACCATTCCTTTCTGTGCCTTTACTAATCCCTGTAAGAATGTAATTTCCTTCTGACACTGTTCATGTCACTCTTCATCCCCTGGTGGTTTGGTCTTTTGTTGCATAATTCCTGCTTGTTCCCTGGCTAAGCTCCTATACCCTTTGCTTCCAAACAAGGCATTCAGTTGCTGTGCCTTGTAAGGCTGTAGCAGCCTGCACTGCTTCCTTTGTGGCCATGAAAAACTGAGCTCTATAGTCACTAATCTTTTCCTCAGCTGTTCCTTTTACCACAACAGATCTTCCACCTCCAGCTTTTGACACTGAACTAAAGTTGTATAATGCTTGGCAACCCTCCAGAGAGCCCACACAGCTCCTGTTTTCTGTTCCTTCTTAGTTACTTTTGTCTTGGTGGCAGTAACCAAAACATCGAATGCCTGATTAGCCTGTGCTAAGGTGTCATGTCTCTGGAAGGCATTTTGACTACAGGGGACATGCACTTTTCTCCTGGACCCATTGGTCTAACAGGCTCCATTTCTTTGCCAACATCTGGTCCCTGCCAGTGGGAGGACACTAGTCTAGGGTGGTCATTCTTGGAAACAGATTGTTAACCTAGTCACCAAGAATATTTTTGGTTCCTTGCCCTCCATCAATGCTGACCTCATGAAGGAACACCTTGAGAGGCTGGACACCTTCAAGTCACCCGGCCCTGACAATTTATGCCTGAGAGTACTCAAGGAGCTGACCTGCATCATAGCTCAGCCCCTGGAACAGATCTTTGAGAACTCCTGGCACTCTGGTGAAGTGCCGATGATTGGAAGAAGGCCAATGTATTGCCTATCTTCAAGAAAGGGAGGAAAGTGGATCCAGCAAACTAGAGGCCCATCAGCTTGACCTGTATCCCAGGGAAGGTCTTAGAAAAGATTATCAAAGAGGCCATTCTTAATGGACTGGCCAATGGCAACACCCTGAGGGATAGCCAGCACGGGTTTGTTACAGGTAGGTCATGCTTGACCAATCTCATTTCCTTTTACGACCAAGTGACCTCTATCACCTGGACAAGGGGGAAGAGATTGATGTCATATATCTTGACTTTAAAAAAGCCTTCAGTCTGATATCCCATGATCACCTCTTAGCAAAACTAGCTAACTTTTGCCTCAGATCCACCATGATCTGCTGGATGGGAAATTGGCTCCGTGGTCAGATCCAGGCAGTGGTGGTAGATGGAAGTCATTTGTCATGGTGCCCTGTGATCAGTAGGGTTCCATAAGGCTCTGTCCTTGGACCTGTATTGCTCAACCTCTTCATTAATGATGTAGCTATTGGAGTCAGAAGTGGACTTGCCAAGTTTGCAGATGATACCAAACTTTGGGGTAGAGTATCCATACCTGAGGATGGAGGGTAATGACTTTGACAGGCTCAAGAAATGGACAGATGAGAACCTGATGGTATTTAACACTGAAAAATGCCAGGTTCTCCACTTTGGGAAGAAAAACCTGCAGTATGCTTATAGGCTTAGCAGTGCTACACTGACTAACACTCTGGATGAGAGGAAATTGGGGGTCAGGATTGACCACGAGATGAACATGAGCTTGCAATGTGATGCTGCAGCCAGTAAAGTGTGCAAAACACTGGCTTGCATCCATAGATGCTTCTCAAGCAAATCCCAGGATGTCATTTTCCCATTGTACTCGGCCTTGGTGAGGCCACAGTTGTAGTACTGCGTCCAGTTTTGGGCTCTGCAATTCAAAAAAGTATGTGGAGAAGCTTGAGAGAGTCCAGAGAAGAGCCACACTCATGATCAGAGGTCAGGAAAACAGACCTTACGATGACAGGCTGAGAGCCTTGGGGCTCTTTAGCCTGGAAAAATGGAGGCTCAGGGGTGATCTGATGGCCACCTATAAGTTTATCACGGGTGACCACCAGTATCTGGGGGAACGTTTGTTCACCAGAGCACCCCAAGGGATGATGAGGTCAAATGGTTATAAACTCCTGCAAGACTGGACATAAGGAAGAATTTCTTTGCTGTCTGAGTCCCCAAGGTCTGGAATAGCCTGTCACCAGAGGTGGTTCAAGCCTCTACTTTGAACGTCTTCAAGAGAAACCTGGATGTTTTTCTTGCTGGGATCCTATGACCCCAGCTGACTTTCTGCCCTTGGGGTAGCGGCCTGGACTCAATGATCTTCCAAGGTCCCTTCTAGCCCTAATATCTATGACATCTATGAAACCTATGAACTACTTATTATAATTTGCATATGTTTTAGGTATCCCACTCCCTAGATTTAAATGACCTATGCTCACGTTTGGACTTTAGGAACTAATAAATGACTTACTTCAGTTGTATCTAGAAGGCTAAATGGATGACCTACATCCACCATCATTGGATGACCTACATCCTCAGTCATGCCTTGAAAAATGTGCGTCTTAGATTGCCTAAATTGACATGGTCAGATCTACATCAACAGTCCAAAATGACCACACCAAGTTGCTAGACCTATATCTGCAATTCAACAACATGGGAGAAACCTACATCCACAGTCCAGGCACCAGTATATTTAACTGACTGAATTCTTCACCAATTTGTTGCATCCTCTAATGCTATAATGGGTCTTATACCAGGCAAGGAGACTAAGACACAGTTGTCCTAAACTAAAAGCAAGTTTATTGAACCCTAACACATACAACTCTAATTAGAAATGAAGCAGTATTATCAGTTAAAATTTAGAACTGGAGCTAGTCAAAGCAAACACTTACCACCTCATAATATCATGAATGCAACTTCATTGGTTGATCAGGCCAGGAAGTTTTGTATGGGGCTCCATCCTCCCACATCTGATGTAGAGGCAGGATCTTGGATCAGGCACAGGCTCTCTTCAGGCTTCCTCCAAGAGTGTTCTAGGGAGATGTTCCAATTCTTTTCTTAAATATCGTATTATTACTGCATTATCATTAGTGAATATCACACAAGCCCTTCCTTACATTAATAAGCGTATATCCACTTGCCATATATGATTATTTGTGACTGGAATTTTCTAGTTGCCGGCACCTTTTTCTATTCTTAGGTGGGAGTTAGTTTTGCTATTGATTGTTTCCCTTTTCCCTCAGCAGAAATCCTTATTTTGGTTGGCCCACTTCTTATTTTGACTTTGGGCATCTAAACAGGGTATTTTCAGACTTCTGTTGGTTCTTTGTCTAGGATGGGTCATGATCAGGGTAGCCCATATACCAAATTTCTTTGCTAAGTTGTAGATGGTTGCAGCTAAAATTAAGTCTGCAGCGATACACACACACACACACACACACACACACACACACACACACACACACACACACACACAGATGACCCTCAATTTACATAGTATTTTGTCATGGTTTCAGTTGTGCATGGTCAATTAATTGTGACCCTTTTATTTTTGTACAGAGTATGAATTCACTTTTACATGGTGCAGTGCAGTCACAAAGATGCACAGATGCATCTAAAATCAGCTGATAACATCCTGCCTCCTCCTCCACCATGCTGCTCTCAGTGTAGGTAGTAAGTGTGCTGCACTGTGGTGGAAGGGGAAGGAGGAAGGAGGGAGTTTGGGGGGCAAATCAATGCCCCCCACAGTGAGGGAGGGAATGGGGCAGGGACTGGGGCAGGGGCTGCTGTGCACAACTTGGAGGGGTATAGGGAAGATATGTGTGCCCACTGGATTTGTGAGAGGCTGGGTGGGCTGCAGCTGTGGGCTGGAGCTCGGGCTCTTCTTGTTGGGGGCTAAGCAAGGCTAGGCTCAGGAGAGGCAGAAGTGGTGCTGGAAGAGGGCTATGAGGGGACTACAGTGAAACCTGGGGTGGCTGAAGCCTCCCATAGCAACCTTTCAGTCACCTTTTAGTCGCTACTGCCTGCCCCGACTCTAGCCCTCACTGAGAAAAGCCAGGTGCAGCCTTGACTCCAGCAGCTGCAGCCCACCCACACCAACCCACACACATTTGGAGGCACACCCCCCCCTCTGGACCTTCCTGGGCTGTGCAAAATGGCAGAAGCTGCACCCTGTGCTCCCTGGATGAGTCATGACTCCATCCTGCACCTGCTGTGCTCTGGCTGGGGAGCGTCTTCCCCTGACTCTGCCCCACACCTCCCTCATCACAGAGGGGCATTGATCTGCCTCCTCATGTCCCTTCCTTCTCCTTCCACCGTACCAGACTTACCAGCTGCACACAACTCTCCAAGCTTCCAGGCTCTGTTCCTTTCTGCCTGTGTGCTGTGCTGTGCTGTGGCTGTGTGCATGTACAGGTATTTTTCAGCTAAATTATTGACTGCATCTGGAACCTAAACCTTTATTTCCCATAGAACCGTAGTATCTTTTTACATGATTTCTATTTGCATGGTGTTTTTTTTTTTTCAAGAACATAACCACCATGTAACTTGAGGCCTGACTGTGTATATACATACATGCATACACACACACACACACACACACACACACACACACACACACACACACACACACACAAACACACACATATAGTTAAGTTATAGAGTTGATAAAGTATTGCTATATTTTCCCTTATCATCCCTGTTTGTCTCTGCCCTGTTTCCACCCCCTCTCCCTCCCCCTCACATTTTGTCTCATGGTTAATTGTATTGCTATCCCTGTTTATTCCAAGTTGCTTATCAATAATAAATCCTCATTATTCAACCATTAACAAGCCTTGGTATCATCATTTAGGCTGAATTACTAAGTAATCAGTCCAGTAGTAATCAGCAGCGTTGAAGGGAATGCTAATGTTGTATGGTACCCTTTCATCATCCCTTCTAAGCCTTGTTAGGTTAGAGTTTCACCTCCTCCAAAAGCATGGGTGCAACAGCTGGAACCAAGAATATGTGAATATAGCTATTCACATAGTTGGGAGCAGGAGGAGGGTGCCCCATGTGCACACACTGGCATGGCTGCTAGGTAACCTGCAGAGCAACTCTGCAGGTAAGTTGGGGGGGGTGTGAATTGAGGCCCCCACATGGAAGGATAAAGGGAGTTGGGCAGGGCTAGGACTCAGGCTAGGGATGCTGCTCAGCCGGGCGGTGAATGGGGCTTTGGAACCAGGGTCATGTGTGGCTGAAAAGCCCCAGTGGAGAGTAGGATAGGACCAAGGCTAACTCATCTGGGGGGCTGAGGGGGCTGGCTCCCCACCACTGTGTACACTCCTGGGGAGGGCAGGGAGGCACATGACTCCAATATATGTGCACAAGGAAGGGGTGGATGTGGTCTGCCCATTGTGTGCTCAGGCTCCCCTGCTTCCCTCCTTCTTGGGCCTCCACAGCTCGGTGCACAGGACACAGCAGGGCAGGGCAAAGACTGACCATGTGGGGAAGCTTGTTGCCAAGCAGCGGCAGGAGTGGAGGTACTGCGTCATGGCCCTCACTGCTGGTGGGCAGGCAGGGGTGACTCACCATGGTAGCATGGAGTTTGCATTGACAGCAATGAGCTTCCCTACTGAACCTCATTCTGCCCTGCCATGCCCAGTCCTTTTCACTGGGCCCCAGAGCCCCAGGGAGAAGACAGAGAGCCCTGATCCGACAGCAAGAAGCCTGCACCCTCCCCGACCATTGCGGGCTATAGTCTGTCTCCTGTCAGTTCTATAGCCACACTAGAATACCTAGAATAACATAGAACTGTTGTAAAGCAATTTTATCTTGCAGAGACCCAAAATGGCCTTCACAAAAATCAAGTATTGATGTTTTATTCCATCCTTTTAGCTATATTTAGCAACATACCATAAAGTTTACTAGTACTTCTGATATAGGGAGATATTTTCTTCGTTTTATGGGTAAGGAACCAAGGCAGAGATACATTAACTGACTTGTGCAAGGTCAAACAAGAAAAGTTTATTACAAAAAAATTGAAATATGACTACATGAGTCTCAATCTATTGCCTTAAGCAAGAGGCCATTCTTCTTAGTAATCAGCCCCTAAACAAATAGTACTGTAGACCCAGAGTAGCAGATCCAACACTTCAGTCAGGTGATGTTTTTATGGCTGGTAACACCTGCTCTACATAGAAAATCCATCAGCAGTATTCAACAGGACTCCAAACCTGAAAAAAGAAAAGAAAAAATGTTCTCCACTTTCCAGATGTAAGTAGTCCCACTAAAATCAAGATACATGTGTTTAAAGAATCAAAGCCAAAATAGCCACCCTTTATCTTAGATTCTGGGCTTGAATCATTGTATGCTTACGTGTGAAGGAGGAAAAAATTATAAGAAATTGAAGGAGGCTTTCTACCTATCAATTAATTTAGCAACCTTGAGCTTTAAAGAATACTATACAAACAACTTGATGCAGTGTATGATTTTTTTTTTTACTAGGAACTACATGCTGTGCCACATATGCATACTCAAATGTAACCTGATTGTACTCTTTAAAGCATAAATTTGAAGATAAATTCTATTGTGTTTTATTTCATTTGCTTCAATAGCTCAGCAATGAGTCATCTTCCAATTGTCTGGCCTGTATAAATGATGACTTCTGTAAAAGGGAGCAATTTGGTTGCAAATATAATTATAGGAGGAGAATGTGTGAATCACATAAGCAGCAAAGAAAAAAAAATGAACAAAGTAATTGTGGCATCCTGTGAGGCAGTGGTTCTTTAATAGCACAATTTTAACTTCATCAGAAACCAAGTGCATGTCAAAAAATTCAGTTTATTGTCAAATTCAGTTTCCTCATCACTTCCCAAGATCCTAGGAAAATGTCAGCTAAATCCAAAAAAATTAGAGATACCCTTGACTGAAAGGCCATACCATTCTCCCTCAAGAAGTTATTAAAAGACTATTTTAGAGGTTTGTTTGGTACCCATGGGAAATTGATAATTTGTACTTCACATGTTGTTAAATGGAACAAAGCATTACATTTGGCAAGGAGAAAGTGGAAGCTGGTGCCAGTTGTTTACAGCGTGTTCTAAATTCAACAACACAAATGTGCTACTTCTACCTTAAACCTGTGAATTTTACCTACTGTACTACTCATGGAGAACATGTAACAATGTCAGTTTAACTAAGTTAATCAATGCTACCACTTAAATTTCATCTTAAGGAGTGAAAAGGAGGGAAAGGATGTTGCCCTTTTATGTTCCTTTTTGATGATATACAAGAACAACTTGAACACCAATCCTTTGAATGCTCTTTCTCTTGCTTTTAAATATCATTAAAAAAAGTCAGGTACTGACCTACCTCTTGTTCCTGAAAGACTTTGGCAATCTTGGAAGGGCAAGAGCACTGACAGTTGAAATCCAATATGTAGCCCTCCCAAATTGTGGGCTGGAGTAAGGCCATGTTTCAAATCCTCCAAATATTACCAGGAAGAAGGGGTAAACCTGGACCTGAAATGCCCAAAGAAAAGCAGAACTTATTGTATATTGTAGGCTATTTAAAACCAAGTTTCTCTCTTAAAAAGTAGCAGTATAGAACAAAGACTAGAAACAGCCATAAGTTCTCCCCTGTTGTTTTAGAAATGTATTTTAAGGGAAATTTCATAATGTTTCCATATGCCCCACTGTAGAATGGAATTTAAAAAAAGTGGACTTTCTCATGAAATACAAAATCTTGAACCTATCCTGCTAAACAGAGGCAAAACAAAATTTAGAAATTGATCCTACCATAAAATAAATCAGGGGAGGGGGGAAGAAGTAAAAAGAAAGGGAATATATATGTGTACAGATATAAATATAGATAAAGATATGTTTAGATATAGATATATATATCATTGTCTTCCTATAACCCAGGACCTGTAGATGTATCACTAGATTTAGAAAAGCTCAGATCATACAGACTAATGCACCCTGTCACATGTTGCAAGTGATGACAATATGTATCATCTTTATTGTACTTCAGTGCTATACCAAAAATATGGCTAAAATTCTGTAATCTTTCCTCTGCCATTAAAAACTTTTCCATCACCCAGTTGTGTAAACTGAATGTCACAGATTGAAATCAAAATAGCATTCTTCCAATATATCATAGAACTTTCCTTCATAAAACATGTTATTACTTTTGAACAGAGTTTACTCACTATGACCAATTTTTCAGAAAAGAACAGGACACATTGGTGATTGGCATCATAGCAACAAACTTAATTCTGAACCAACTATGTATAAAACCAATAACATTTTCTGGAGGACACAAGCTCTGAAATGGCACTCATTAGAAATTATTCACTTTTACAGGGATCACTGTTTCAATGGAAAGGTAAAGCTTTCTCCTCTAAGTACAGGGGCACATCTACACAAGATGCTACATCACTGTAGTGATGAGCTACGGCAACATAGCTCATCGCTAAAGTGACGTAGCATCAACAAGCATAAACCATGATGCCAATCCTACTGAGCAGTAGCAATAAGCTACTGTGCAGTAGGAGTGGAAATTGCCCTTGCACCACTAGGACTGCTCAGTAAATGGCACTTAATGCACAGTCATTTAATACTTGCTAAATACAGATATTAACACTTATGGGAAAATTATTTTTTTCAGAAAACAACTGTGTGAATTGGGGTTGTTTTTCCCCTTATAAAATTCTACAAGATATATATTGGCCAATATATTTCCTACTAAGTGAAATGTATCACCTTTCTCCCTGGGCATACATACTTCTAATTATCCACTTTTCTCTTTTCCATCCTCTCTTGTTGCTATTCTATTATTTAACATTAAGTATCCCTTTGTAAGACACTGAATCACAATAATGGACACATCAGATCAATAGTTTGCTACATAAACAACTTGTTTGTTGTTTAATTATAGTTATTTTCTTTGCCTATAGACAAGATGGCCTTATCCTCTAAGTGAGAAGTGAATGTTCTGCGTTTTCAGGTGATATTTTTAATGCACTTCAATTTTCCTCAGAAGAGAATATTGCAGAGGACAAAGTAAAAATCACCCAGTGTAAAATATTGTTAAGTGATACTCATTTAGAGCTTGCTTTGAAATCAATGGGAATCTGTCTTTAGTAGACTTTGAATCATATTCTTATTGTCCTTATTGTTTTTTTGGATAAAGGTAATACTACTATTATAACAATCACTACTACTACTACTACTAGAGTTTCCAAGCTTTTTTTTTTTAAGAATGCTGATTATGTTTACGATATCTTAGTAAGGAATCAAATAAATTCAAAGAAGTTGTTTGTTCTTCCTTTTCCTCCTGTTTGGGAGTTTGATAGCTGGACTCCCATCACAATATTTTTCCTTTAGATTTTTAGTTTTGCTTAATACTCTTAGAACTGAATTCTATTTTACTTTCATGCACTGAAGTGCTTACTAAGTTATTTTTCTGCAACTTTTAGCACTCACATAGAGTTTGGATTCTATTTGAACTTGCATAGTTGTATTCTTCCTACTGAGTATGCTCAGAAGCCTATAGTATAACTGTCGACTGCAGGGTGGAATAGAATCACCTGGTCATGCACTTAACACCAGGTCTAGGTCTCACTGGAGTATGGATTAATTCAATCATATATCAGTGTTAATAATGCTTATGGTTTGTTAAAATCATTGACTAAAGTAGGCCTCACTGGGCATATGTACACAAGATGCTACTTTGCCATAAAAATGAGCTATGGCGATATAGCATCAGAAGGCATGAACTGCGATGCCAACACTACTATGCACTGGGTGGATCTACACATGTAATTGATTTGAAAAAATAAACTCTGGAGCAGTTTGAGCCAAAGTAAACTACCTCTGGGTGCAATGTCTACATCTGTGCCTGGGATAGAAGCAATTTTACCCTGGTGAAGCTGTTCATACTAGAGTCAACCCTGTCATTGCTTCCTTGCCAATCATGGGGGTGTCAGGCTCAGACTCTAGTTGGTGGCATTAGGTGGTGGAGGGGCTCACTGGGGCATGAAGGTGCTGAAAATGCAGAACTGTATGGCTAGGAGATAGGCAAGAGCCTGGTCCCCTGCTGCCTGGGCTGACCAGGTACAATTTATGCCCACAGTCAGTGTCTACACATGCATTGAATTATATTTAATTACCCTCCATAAGATAGTACTTTCACTTACAGTATTATCTTAAGGCAGAGTTGATTAGTTTACTTAGATCTAATAGTGTTGCATGTGTATACAGTGATGTTTTGCTCCACAGCTAATTAGTCTGTTCTGCAGTTAAGTGCATATGTACAAGTGGCTACTGAGAATAGAACTAGACATGTATCACTTATGGCCTTGTTACACATTACATTTAGGATGTGTTAACTGCACTTAAAATGCTAGCTCCTGAGAGCTTTGTTACATAGTAAGTTTATGTGGTTTCTGGAGCTCTTAACCCCTGGACTGATTGCATGTTAATGTGGTTTAATTGGCTTAAAGCCTTTGTTATTCATCTTAGAATTATATTCCTCCAGGTAAGCATTATCTCCAATCTGCCAAATTTTGTTCCTGTTCCATTACCATGTAGGTATTTCCCAAAGCTATTCTGCCCAAGTTGAAGTCCTCCAGTATCCCAGAATTCACTGGCCCCTCCAGAATCAGAGTGAGTTGGGATGTTGGGGGTGCAGTGGATTCGGGCACAGTACCTCACCTGCCATCACTGTTGTAGAAAGATCACTACAACCCTGGGCAGAGCTAGCACCACAGCCCCAGAGTTCTTGGTGGCTGTGGTGCCTCCCATCATTACCTGGACCAGCTCTGCTCCCAGTAGTGATGGCCTGGCAGGGTGGGAGCTGCCTGATCTCTGAAGTAAAAAGGATCAAGCCCCAAAAAGTAAGTGGACTGCTGGGTTACAAGTCCTGGAGCTCTTTGGTCCTGCTGGAACTGACACAGTGGCTCAGCACTAAGAGCGGAGCTGCTGGACTTAAGCCCTAGCAGCCCTACTCTCAGTGTGGAACTGCCACAGGTCTATGAGACCAGAGAGACCCAGGGAAGCTCTACTCATGCTGAAACTAACACACTGGTAGACCTACTGTCTACACAGTAGGAGCAGTGAGTGGGTTCTGCACCTAGTCCTGGCCCTGCTTTACAAGACCCTAGTGGCAAATCATAGCTGTGCAGGTGAGGGATTGTCAGAGCAGGTTTTTTGCCTTCCCATATGACTGCTCCACTAAACTAAACAATACTAAGCCAATTAACATTTGTTCACATTACAGTGTATGGTCTAAGAAGGCTCTGAGTGCTGAAGCAAAGTAACATGCGTTGAGTGCTCTCCTATCATAAAAGAAAGTTATATCTTTTGGATCAAGGAATATCTCCTGACCACACTGTGTAACATGTGTTGCTTTAACTAGACACTACTTTAGGGAGATAATAAAATCAACTGTGATCCCAAGGTTGGGACCTACAATGCCAGGATGACAAAGAAGTCTCCAATCATCTCTAGTGGGACCCTGGTCTGGGACTGAAAATCAGCTAAGACCTGAAGTTTGAGACCTGAAAATTAGCCTATTTTTGGGTCTTATCTCAGCAACCACACCTGATTCTTGAGCCAGCTCCCATGCTGAAAATGAAATGCTTCTAATACATAGATGCATATATAGTGGTGTTTCATTCTGATCATGGAAAGTTTTGGATTTTGGGTTCCTTTTTTTTAACCCCCAAATTGGGAATTTTTTGAAAATCAGGATCCCTGGTGATCAACATAGAAACAGAATCCAAACTTCATGCAAGTACCTATAACTGCAGTTACACTGCAATGTAAGTGGCTTTTAGATGTATAGAGATGAAATGGTACTTAATCTTTACTCCAACACTACATATGATTATGGCTGAAGAAGCCTAGGAGATCAAAGTATAACTATACAATCATAAGTAGACTGACACAACAGCAACAGTGCACTAGGAGTATCAATCTTCATTTCCTTTCTTTATAAATAACTGAAGATACTTGAAGAATAAAAAAAGTAAAGAGGAGATCCTGTTACTTTAAAAAAAAAAAAAACGGATAAATTCTATCTTAGGAAACATTATAATGACGACTTGGGAAATTAACTTTAACATATTTTATATCTCGATTCTTTTAGCCAGGTCTCAGTGGTAGCCGTATAACAAAGAGACACATGGTGCATTAAGCTGATGGGAACCGTATTAATTTTATGGTTCAGGGATTATTTGAAGTGTTACTCAACATTTCCAGAAATCTGATATTAACACATGGTACATCTGGTACTATTTAATGTATCATGAAGTATAGGTACTTGTGATGTTCCTTCAGTTCTTACATAGATAATTGTATTGGATCAAATTCTACTTGCATTTCATATTTCTTTCAGTAACAAAGAGGCTTATTAGAGAAGCAAAGTGAACTGCATTTGACCTATGATATCAAATTACTAAACTAAAATGGGAGGAGCTAGAAGAGTGGTCTGTTCGCTCCTGCAAACATTATTAACTAATTTCAAAGTTGTATATTTTGGGGATTAATGTAGTTTTTTTTCATGAATAATAGAAAGTTACAGTATCATTTCAGACAGTGATAATATCTTTAGAATTATTTTCTATACATGTTTTATTTTCGGGGGGGAATCAAGACATTACATTAACTGTAATCTGTGTGTGTGAACAAACATATGTATGTATTATGTGTGTGTAAAAAGAATTCATTAAAGATCGAAAACACAGTTGTCTGTGCATAGTGTTTATATATAGAGAGAGATATATAGATATAGATATATCAAATGAGATTTTCTAGTATACATACAGATATACTTGATTAATATGTATTCCTAAGTATATATATTTTGTTTGATTTTTTGTTATATCTCTATATATAAATATCTTGCTTCTCAATGTTCTCTGTGCAGACAACTGCTGTGTCTTAGATCTGTAATGAATTTCTGCAACTCGCAATGTGAATATACTGCTGGGATTGTGGGCTGAGAATATGGCTTCAGGTTGAAAGATGGATGTATCTTAAGTGAAACTGGCCAAGGGCATTTGTCTGGATCTAAATCAAATACCAACTTTTTTTTTTTTTTTAAACGAGCAGAGTCAATCAATGGAACTGAGCCAAACTATTTAGTTCAGTTTTTCAGCTGAAATGCATATGTATCCCCATTTAACACCATAGATTAATCTTTTATACGTTCTTGAAGGCATCATATGTTCTAGATATAACCTTGTAAAATAAGTCTATACCTCTTTATTATAATTCTCTGCATTTAGGAACGTCTGAAAAGAAGGGACTGCTCAGAAAGGGGAAAAAATTCACACAAAAAAACTTCCATAGAAAGGAAGACAAAATATAATTAAGCCACTAGCCTGAAACAAACAAAAGTGTGATGCTGAAACTTTTCTGGCAGATATGAACAGTCTGCTACATCTAAAAAGAATGTAGCCATTTCAAGGAAAGACATGGAAATTAAAAAAAAAAAATCAAACTGAATACTTGCACAAAAACAACGAGACTGAAATACTTTGTCATTCCACTCACTGCAAGTGATCTCAAAGTTGAGACAGTTCTACAGTAATGACTCTGATAACAAACTGTCCTGCTATTTTTAAAAGAGCATGTCTTGACAACCAAAGGTCATCCACATTTCTGATTGGAATTTCAGATTTTTTTTTTCATGGCTAGACTTTAACATTGAACAGACTGAGATGTAATAGGTTTACTAACTTGTCTGCTTATAAATAAAGTGAACTGAATGGTACAAATGTATAGGGAAACTTGCACAAATTCCTAAGTTAACGTAGGTCATTATCTATTCATTAACTGACTTGAATGGCCCTCGCTGATTTGTGGGTATCTGAGTTTTTGGCCTCTAATTTTCTCTATGCGTGTTACATATGTTTACTGGAACTTTTCTGAGTATTCCCTGATACATATAGGTAAAAAACAGGTATCAAGTTTACCCTTAGTCTGGTTATCTGGGGCTTGTCTCATATCAGAACAGGAGTGGGACAAATGTCTACACATGCAGCTTGAATGGCAATTAACTTGAGTGAACTGTGATTTTCCAAGAAAAAATTACCTCAGTTATTTCACAGGCCTTAAAGTGGTAAACTGGGCTTGTATGTCAGTAAGATACTGGGGTAAGGGGTTATCTCCTGAGATTAATCCGATATCTATATTTGACCTATTTGATTGCTGTCACTGGTATCTTTATCTTCAATACATTAAGGGGCTAAGCATTTGGATCCTGAATAAGTTTAGATGTGAAAAAAGCAGCAAGTAACCCAATTCTGCTAAAAATGGTGACAATTCTGAGTATGCACAAGAACTTTAGTGACCTTTTTTACTCTACAGACAAAAATGTAAGTGCATGCAGTCTTGAATTGAGATAGAGATTTTGAGAATTACGCTTTTGGTAGGTAGGCACTTAACTTCTTCTTAAGTCCCTTGCAGATCAGGGCTTTTATTTTATTTGTGGTAGGACATACTATGTATTTAAGAAACTTAGGATCTTCAAGACTCATTCTGTGATTCTCCTATGTGAACAATTCTAATATTACAAAAGCGATTATTTTTTGCCTAGTTTTTTTTGTGTTTTTACATATATTATATGGTATAACAAACTAATGTACATTCCCGTATGTGTGTGTGTGTATATATGTGTGTGTATATATACATACATATTCATTAACTGACTTGTGTATATATATTAAATAGTTAAATGTACATCTCTTTTTCAGATTCATAAAACAAAATCAAGCTTCCTTCATTGTATATCTACACACACAAACACACACATACACACATATATACATACACTAATGCACATTCCTATATATATATATATTTAATGTAACACTTTTGTTCCATGATGTAGTTTCAAACAACATAACATCCAAGAAGAACCCCTTTTGAATATAGATAAACAGAAGAGTTGCATCAGTTCAATCAATATTGTTCTTAAAATGGATTCACGTAAAGCAATATCAATCCATTCACCTCATTCATATCAAATTAACTTAATTAGAAGTAGTATAGTTTGCTGTTTTTGATTTTTTTTTGATCTAGCCTATAACAATATTCAGATTTGGTTAATTTATTTATTTTTTCCTTTCTTGTTACAGGCACTCAAGTCAAAGATATAGAACATATTTTTTGTTTGTTTTATTTATATATATATAATCTAAAATTTCAAAATGTAACTGCATTCATAACATTTATTTAGGGTAGTTCAGTATCACTCTAGGTTTAACAAGTTAAATCTCTGAAAGCACTTTTTCTAAATGTCAAAATATGAGGAATTTATAAATGCAAGTTTTTTTGAGAGATTGTGACCTCATTTAATGAATGCCAATTTTAGTATTCACTGCTGAGTTGCCTCAAAGCAACACAGCAGAATTGTACTTCACTGCCCACTCAGATAAGCTTTTGAAAATCCTGACATTCAATGTGCTGAAGAGGATCTTTTTATCTTTTAAAAAGCCATGGCTTTTCACTTTCAGCACAGCTATTTTATTAACTGATTATAAAATAATGAGGTTTCTGTCTAAGATATGTGCATTGACCCTTGGTCAGATATCAAGAGGATCACAAAATAATCCTGATCTATTTACAAGGCCCCGTGTTGGTCTGGCTCAATCCAGTGTTACTTTTTACATACCTACTTATATCAGTCATTCTTACTCTATCTGAAGATCAATAAAACCAGGGATTTGACATCTTAGACATCTCATCATTAGGACTCATCTCACCCAGTTATTAAGAAGCCTGACTTTATTCTGACTTTGAAATACAGAGATAAAACTTGATGACTTTTTGTATGCGTTTTGTTCAATGTGTAGAGGGAAAAAAGCTGAAAATATTGATCCTTTAAAAGCAATATAAAAGGTATCTCAGACTGTGAAGTAACATACACTTGCCAAATATTTCAAAATAAGCATACTGACTATAGACCATTCAAATGTAATGAAAGAGTAGCCTATGACTGGAAACATTATTCAATGTTCTAAATGCAAAAGGATCTTGCATTGTTAACTGCTTTTCTGCCTTAGTAGAATTATGCAACATAGACCAGAATTCCCAAGTGGCTGTGATGTGGACTGTCTTCAATTTTGCCTTGCATTATTTTAATAATATTTTCTTTAAAAATATGAATGATGAAAAAAATACAAGAAAAAATAAATTCTAACAATTCAATGTTGTTTTACAAATTAATATTTTAGACCTATTTTAGTTTATAAACTGTTTACCATGTTAAGTTTATTCTCTGATAGCACAAAACCAAAAATGACACCATATTACTCTATCCCCAATTACAATTAATGGCAAAGTTAATTTTGAATAGCAACTAGAATAAAGGTTGTGAACTGGCTATAATTATCTGCCAGAAAAAAAAAAAGACATAAATAAATTATCAACAAATAATTTTGATTACTTGGTACAATCAAGACAAATACTCCATACACAATCATGAACAGCAAAGGTCAGATTCTTGTTTGTTTAGTGATTTAGAATTAGTCTAATTGCTGCTGCAGAAATTTAAATTTATGTTAAAAAACCCAGTTAACTTTAGACTACAGTGAACTTTTCAGGACATCTGTCCTAGGTGTTCCTCTAGTCAGCTTTCCTCACCAGCTCAGTCTACTAGACTTTCTCAAAATACTCCTTTACATGGGTGACTGGTGCCTTCTGAGTCTAGGGGGGCACCAGATCAGTGGTCAATTGCCCACTGTGGGGGCTGGGGGGCATCCCCTAGTGGCTGATCGCTGAGCCCAAAACCACCAGCAGCAAAACTGGTGAAACCAGAAGTGCACTTCCACCAGCACTTCTGGTTTTATGGCTGGTGCTTCCAGGGGGTGTAAGATCAACACCTCTTTTTCCTATACACTGGAGCTCATTGTTTCACGCACTCCTCTGGGATGTGGGCACCATAGATCCAAACCTGTTCTGTTACCTATTTGGGTTTAAATGCAGATCTCTCATATCATAGGCAATTGATATAATCAGAAGTTATACTGGGAAAGATTGACATATAGTCCAGTGGTTCATAAACTATCATAGAATGCAACCCTAATGGTTAAAGCACTCAACTGCAAAGTAACACACTTAGATCAAAATCCAGCCAGGTAGAGGATAGATTTCAACTTGAGACTCCTCCCTCACCAGATAATTGGTTTAATTGCTGGAGGATATGGATAAAGTATTTAACTCCAGGATAGTGTGTAAACAGCCCAACCAGATGTCCCTGCTTTCAAAGTTAGACGTTGAAATGTTGAGCCTCAGGCATCCTCATGAGTGACCACATCTCCACGAGTGGGAACATGCAGTATGTGGTGCCTCAAAGCCTTTTGACATGCTGCAAAATGTGTATTTGGAGTGTGGCAGCAAAATTAGATACCAGGAAATTCCAGTAACTAAAAAAGGCAAGAAGATATAAAGCAGTTCAGTGCATGTGGGAGCAGCATGCGCTGTCGGAAACTGGAAGCAGGCTGGCCAGATCCATGCTCTGACTGTTGACCAGGCTCCACACACCCAGATTGCCACTCCTGCAGCCCTGGGACACCCACAGGACCCCAGGTAAAGCTGCTGGGGCAGCCCTACCTGAGGTAATTTGTCCCTACCTTTCCTGCGGTAATTTGTCATATGCTGAGTATATGTGCAGGTGTGTGCCCAGAGACAAGTAGCAGCAACACAAATATGCACCACTGCTATTTTTCCCAGGGAAGTACACATTCCTGTTCATGGGGATGTGCTTTATGGGCACGTACAGGCAAGCACACGTGTGCTTTGTGGTGCCACAGATGCACACTGCACATACCTCTCATGCAGGCATTCCCTATGCTGTTAATTTGCAATGTATGTATGTGGGGGATTGACACTGAGAGATCCTGGTGTCAAAAAACCCACAACAGAAAAAAATCAGAGTGGCACACATGGTGGCAGCACACACTACCCAAAACCAGAGTCTGGCCAGCTGAAGCCACAATTGACCTGACAGCCAGCCTCCCCTACCCCACCTGGAGCCATGTGCCAAAGCCAGAGTATGAGTGCACTGGATTTCCACAGGGACAAGTAACAATGGCACATATTGTGCCACTGCTATTTGTCCCCAGGGAAATCCATGTGCCTACATATCTGGATCTGGCCTATGGCTGTGTCCCCACATGGCTGTGTACAAACATGAATTATATGATGCTACAAATCTCTTTGTGGCACTGCAAACCACCACAAACTGCAAACTTTCAAACATTCTTCATGCTGCAAATTTGCAAAAATGTACTATTGAGATTTCCTCGTAGCAAAAAACAGTGGGGCAAAAAACAACAGGGAAAAGCATGCTAAAGCAATGTGTATCAGAACAAATGGAGGCCTGGTCTTCCAGGGAGATGTCTCAGCCTCCAGTTTCCCCAGTTAAAAAGCCAGGAGAAGCTGGATGGGGCCAATTTGCCTAAAATGGCATAATCTGTCTGTCAATAAAGCATATGTTCAGACATATGCTCTGAGGTGCAAATCACAGGCAAAAATGTGTGCCACTGCTGTTTGTGCCACTGCAAGCACATGCTTCTGCATGTGTGGACATGACCTATGAATCTACTTGATTTCCCCAGGGCCGTGTCCAGGTGAGTACAGACATGAGTTACGTGGTGCCGCAGACACATCTGCGGTGCCACATACCACACATTCATGCGTTCTCCATGATGCAAGGTAGCAGTGTGGGGAAGTTTTTTGACCTCAGGAGATCCTGGGATCAAAAAAACCTGTGGAATAAAAAAGCAGGGTGACACACGCAGGGACAGCGCAGGGACAGTGTATGCTGCCCCAAACTGGAGCCTGACTGGCCAGTGCCACACTCCAGCTACTGGCCAGACTCTGAGTGGTAAGATTACCACTACTGCGACCCCAGGAAGCCCCCAGAACCCAAAGAAAGGCTGGTGAGAACAGCTCAGTGCTGGCTTTAGCCTTTCCTACTCCACCTGGGTACTTGCTACATGCCAGATGGTGCATCACTCAGGCATTCCCTGGGGACAACTATATGTAGTGTGCTGCTGCTTCTTGTCCCCAGGGAAACAACACCTATGCTCATATGGATGCAGCCTGGGAGTTTGACATCTAGCTATTTTTAAAAATCTGTCCCTAAATTAATTGAATTTATTTTGCTGGACAATAATCCCTTAAAAATGCTAGCAACTGACAGGGCCAGACAGAGAAATAGAAATGTGAAGGGACTGGCTAACTCTGAATAAAAAGAACTCAAGGCTTGCTTATTTTGATTATGAGTATCTTTTTTTCCCCAATCACCTTGGCACTCTTCTTACCACATAACAGCTGTAGTGAAAATGGCACGAATGACTAATGCGGTATAAGCAGAACACTTATGTGACATGATTCTTGTTTTGTTTGCAGTTTAGCTGATGGAATATGCCTGAAGAGATTATATGCTTAACAGACCCTCAAAATATAAGTTTAATTTGAGAAAAGGGACATTGCTTACTAGTTACTATGGTTTATGATGCTATTTTCTTTTATCAGCATTAAGTTCTATGGGATCATAGAGCATTAGAATCAATTTCTTAGAAACAAATTTAAGTATTTTTTCTTTGACTGCATGTAAACAGATGTCTCACTTCTTAGCATAACTCACATCCCCCTTCTAAATACATGGATGCACCACAAAATAGAATATTTGAACTGGGTTTTTTTATGAATTTCCTTCTTCTGTTGCAATTTTAAAATCCACTGGACTCTCTAAAAGAAATGGAAATGTAGAACAGTATGATGTATCAATAGATCTTATAAAAAATTAAATTTCCATATCATAGGATATTTCAAGGACAGTTTGTAATGAAAATTAAACAGCATGGTTGTGTTTACCATTTTCTAGCAAGTAGCCTGGTTTTTATAGATTCATAGATTCATAAAATGTAGGCTGAAAGGGACGTCAGAAGATCATTGGGTCCAGCCCCCTACATCAAGCAGGAAAAACGCTGGGGTCAGGTGACCCCAGCAAGGTGTCTGTCCAGTCTCTTCTTGAAGATGTTCATGGTAGGTAATTGCACCACCTCTGGGGGGAGCTTATCCCACAGTCTGGGCATCCTGACTGTGAAGAAGTTTTTCCTAATGGTGAGCCTGATATGGTGTTCCAGTAGTTTGTGGCCATTGCTCCTGGTTTTCCCCAAGTGTGCCCTGGTGAACAATTGTTCACCAAGCCCTTGCTGTATGCCCTTGATGTAGCAATACTACCAAGTTCCCTCTGAGCCTTCTCTTCTTCAGGCTGAAGAGTCCCAGGTCCCTCAGCCTTAACTTGCTTGCCATGCAAGTCTCTGATCATATTAGTTGTCCTTCTCTGGACTCTCTCAAGCTCTTCCCATCATGCCGCAGCCAGAACTGGAAGCAGTACTCCATCTACAGTCTCACCAATGCTGAGCTGAGAGGAAGTATCACTTCCTTGATTTTGCTGGAGATGTATTGATTGACGCACACCAGAGTATTATTTGCCCTGCTGGCTACAGCATTGCATTGCCAGCTCATGTTCATACTGTGGTCAATTATTACCCCCAAGTCTCTTTCATTCATAGAGCTGGTCAGATTGGCATTGCCAAGCCTCTAGATAGTTAATAGACCAATTGCCCAGAGATCAGTAGGAGACCAGGATCCAGGCATCCCTCACCCTCAAAACGTCCATCTCTATCTCTCACTTCCTAGGGCAGAGGCCTAATTATCTGTCATTCTTCCTGTTGAAGGTAAGATACTGGGCACCCCAAGATAGGAGAATTAGCAGGGAAGGAAGAGAGCATGAAAAAGAGTGTATGGCTGTGGGCCTGTCTATATGTGTGCTGTAATGCACAGTACACCATTTTAATGTGCATTTAAACATCACAAAAACCCCATGACATTATTTTAATGCACAGTAAAATAATCTACTGAGCATTAAGCATCACTAAAGACATGTGCAAATGCATTACTGTGTCTAATGCACATTAATTTAATACATTACATCGTAGGTAGTAAATTTAACATGCATTATAAAAGGTACATTTATTCACATGTAGATGTTCCTTGTATGTTCTAGTGGTATGGCCAGTACCCAGCACCTGAGGAAATGTATAATAGAATTAAGGCTCCAAATGTTGGTACCCCATTTGAGGCAAACAGAAAGCTAAACCAGGGGTGTTTTCAAAGCTTAACAGGATTCGAGTCAAATATATGTATATCTATACACATATATCTATCAAATATCTGGCAGAAATTTGAGATGAGAATATTTAGGAAGTAGTTCTTTAATATTCTTTTATAGTTATGTGTTCAGCTTTAAGAAACCAGGAGAAATTTAAAGTTTGTAAAATGGTAGGGGTTTAGATGTTTAAAAAATCTATGGTTTTAAAGGGTTAAGGACTGTTTAAAAATTTGGCTTTTTACAGGGGTACCACACAGGAGGTTAACAATTTTAGAGAAGCTGTCAAAATAGTCATTAAAAAGTTTCAAAACATACAATCTACCTTTTAATCCCATTTATAATAACAACAAATGTAGTATATTCATAGCTGAAATCAAGAGATACCCACAGGAAGATATACCGTGCCAACAAATATAGTCAGTAGAGTAAAACTACTTCTCCTTGGAAGGGTCCACTGTGGGAACAGACAGAGAAAGAACAATTTAGAGAGAAGAGGAACATGTACATGAGTGGAGAGAAAGAAAATGTCAGGCCTACATATCAGAGGTAATTGTAAGCCAATAGAGCATATGGGCTTGTTGGGTCCTGAAGAAAGGAGGCAAAAGACCAAATCAAATATATTAACAGAAGTGGACCAAACTGAAATTAGAACTACCATCCGAGGAAGTAATCTAGAGTTTGGAGTAGCAGACTAGACTTTCTTGTTACAGTGGAACCATTAGGGTACTTTTTGTTGCAGTAAAATCTGGGCAACCCAGGATAAGAGAATCAATTGTCTAATTATACAAAATGACCCATTCACATAGAGATGGCAGTTGGGTATGTTTAACTTTTCAAGCAAGAAAACATTGATGAATGGAACACCATGGGCTCATCTGCACATGCAATTAATTCAAAACAATACACTACACAGCAATTTGAGCTGGAGTAAACTACTTTTGGGCACAGCATCTACACACACATCTGGGACAGCAGTGATTTGAGCCAGGCAGAGCAGTTTATGCCAAAGTTTCTCAGCTTGGGCTCTGGGTGGCAGTGTTGGGTGATGGAGGAGTTGTTTGGGTAATGAAGGTGCTGAAAGTAAGGAAACATGTAGCTAGGCAGCAGGCAGAAGTCTGGCCCTTGGCTGGCTAGGCTGATTGGGAGCAATTTATACCTGCGGTCAGCATCTAAACATGTGTTTAATGACTGTAAATTACCCCAGCATCAGACAGTACTGTCTCTGACAGTACTATTTTACAGTGGTGTGAATTAGTTTACTGCAACCTAATACCACTGCATGTGTAGATGGTGATGCTTTACTCCACATATAATTAGTCTACTCTGCAGTAAAGCATATGTGTAGACACAGTCCCTGAGACCAACAAATGATTTTAGAGGGTATATTAAAATAGGAGCACATAAACCTGAGTGTTAAATTATTTTAACCAGTAAGAGAAATGAAAGAAAAAATGTTAGGCATGCAGATAACCACTTAAGCCCTAACACTGCCAAGTGGTTTGATGTCTAGTGCATTCCTAAGCCAGAGGTGGAATTCACAAAGCAGTTTACCTACAGGATTCAGTCTGATGGTTGACCCCATATAAAATCCATCCATATGTCAAACATTAAAACACTCACCTATAGGTGGGAGACAGATTGAAACCCCTGCTATGCTTGATTCAAAACAGGAATTTAAGCCAGGTTCCCCCATCCCCTAAGAAAAGAGTTTGGTAGTGTCTTGCTATAGGTTTTCTTAACATCTCCTGCTAAATCTATTCCACTTAAGCATTCACTGAAACAAGGACCAAATCTATATCCCTCAGGCAAATGTCCTAACTGCCTAGCTATAGAGTCTGAACTGAAATAAAAGCCCTTTACCATGCTGAAGCTTCCTCCAAATCTTCCATTGGGTCAGGATTAGGAACTATCTGTTCTTTTGAGATTTTGCAAGGACTTATACATGAAAAAAGACTTTTAATCATACCATCTAGTCAAAGTAATTCAGGCAGTAAAGGACTAGGTTGAGGTATAATATACTATTTGTATATGCCACTTGTAATTTACAATCCCCTGGCAGCAAGTAGAAAATGAGATAAAAACTATGACAGTATAACTGTTTTGTAAAAGTAAAGTCAAAATCCAGTCCACAGTAAATGTTCAGGTTTCATATTTTAATTGAGGAGCAGTTATAAAAGCCCCTTTTTGGTGAATCTCAGAAAACCAAACCATTGTGAAAATCAATCTGGTGTGTATTTTCTTAAGAACAATTGCTTTCCCATGGTAAGTCATCTGCTTACAAAACTGCAGAGACCTTAGTAGAGTTCCTAGGTTTTAAATTTCAGCCACATGAGAATTGTTCTTTTCAACCACATGTTCTATTGCCGCATCTCTAAAAGAATTAATAAAGAAATAGGGGAAAATAATGTATGAAAAACAGTATTATAGTTAATAGTGAATGCTCAGCCTTTCAAACCTACTTTATGTAGTGAATATATTTACATTTTGCATAAGGAACCCATTTTAAGTCCATATCATTTTCTCATATTTTTGTACCATTTAGAAGTTGTCCTCAGAAATGTTATGCAAGTGTAATGTATTCAAATACTAAACAGAGCACGGTCAGGATTCAGTAAGTCATGTCTTCTAGTATCTTCCCACAGAAAAATAATATTATCAGAAATGAACTTTGGTGTAAGCCATGACATTTTTGTGTATGTAGCATATATATAACTGTGCTGTTTCATAAATATATTGTGTCTTAACTAAATCCCATTTGAAGTTCTACATGAGGCCTAAATCCTTCACCAATAATATTAATGTGTCTCTGACTTAGCTACTGCTTTTTCCAGGATAACACATTCAGACCCTATTTTGCCACAGAAGTTGTATAGCTCACCTATTACATCAATGGGGAGTCTAGTGTACTTACAGAGGAATTGCATATGTTGTTTGTAGAATCATGGACTCCACCATTCTTTTCAGTGCACTGAGTATGGATACCTCCAGAAACACATCCTGTCTAAACTTAGCATTGTGATCCTTAAATAGCCTAGTGGTTAGTGCTGCTTTGGTATCTGAGGGATTAGGGGGTTTTAACTCCTGTAAGCATTATGATATGATAATAAGTACATCTTCTAAGATACAGTGCAATGCCTTAACTACAATGCTGTTATCTAGGCTTAGCTGAGAGGATCCTCCGTCTGCTCCAGTTGAATCTTGCCCACTGAACACTTAGGAGGAAAACAGTCATAGGGTCAAAAGAAGAACAAACAATGTGTGATCCCAGATCCTGGGGTCTGGCCTCTCCTCCCAAACCTTATGCATTTGACACAACGGGCACATCTACACATTCATTAATGCACAGTGCCTACTATGCATAAAATGTAGTACTCGTATAATCAAGTACAATATAAAGGTGAAGAAGGCTGCTGCACTATGCATTAAAGTGATTGCACACTTTTTGTGTGGTGCTCAATGTATAGTACACCAATACTACTGTGCCTTAGTATTTTATAATGGTTGTTGCCAGCACACTAATGCAAAGTAGAATTAGTCTGCTGTACATTAAGCATCTCGTGTAGACATTCCCAATGAGTCCCTAGAGTAAATGAATCACTTGCAATAACATGGAATAAAACTAAGGTAAGTAATGGCACTATTCTGGATAACAGAGCATATATTCTAATTGAGTGGTTTGAAACAATCTAAGTAAGAAAGTACTTTGGCCTGAAAAGAAATTATCAATATTATCAATAGGCCTGAAAAAAAAAATGTTATAATATCTGCAATAACTTTGTCCACTCTACCATTCTTTGTTAGGCAGATGTGTGGTGAGGATTATCATGATGTAAGTTAGATTTCAGAAAAGATTTGACAGTGGGAGAGAGACTGATATCACATAAATCAAGATGGGCTAATGGAAAGAGGATTGTAGACTGTTGGATATTGTATAATTATAGGACAAAAGGAAAGTAGAAGGCTGTAAGGTTTGCTCTTACCAATACAGTTACTTCAATTTCTGCTTTCCTGACTTTTTCCACTAAAAAAAAAAGAATCTTGCACCCTTTTTTGCAAGAATTTTATCTCCTCTATTGTTTGCAGAAGACCTATGAAATTTGGGAAGGAGAAAGCTGTCAGGCAGGCACAAGAAACAAATTATCGTAATTCCATGAAATTCCCTTCTTTTCCTTCCATTGCCCAAGAAAATCAAGGAAAATCAAGGAAAATCAAGGAAGCATGCCAAAATAAAATTTGAACACTCTCTTCCCAGCTGGTCCTAGCAGTAGCAACCTACACCACTCGTCAAATGCCTGAAGGCTGCTACAGATGTTCTAATGTTAGGTGGGGAGGAGAAGGGATTTGGAGAGCTCAAAGCCTTCTATCCCAAACTGTTGTGTATGGCCTCATTCATCAATTTCTTCTTCTGGGTATCACTTAGTAGTCTCAGGCCACATCTACATGAGATACTGTATAAACGAGTACTGAATGACTGCACAGTAATCTGAGTTGCTGTTCAGTAGCATTGACAAATGGCTTTTTTGTGATGCTGACTACACAGTAGCCCAAGACTACTGTGCAGTAGCATCATATCATGGTTGCTGCCATGCAACACTACTGTCTCAGGCTACTGCGCAGTCAGCATCTCATGTAGATGTGGTCACTGTGTATTAAAAAACAAATGTTATATAATGGGACTGTGATTACATATAGAAAGTCTTTACAAACACCCTGCATGCCCAGCATGCATTTTTACCTGTAGTGCTTCCAAGCTGATTACTGTTCCTCTGCCAATAAGGGAGCACTCTGATGAATGTGCACATGAGGTTTGCAGCACCTCAAACTCATTTGAGGTGCCACAAACTGAACCTAACACACATGTACCCATTTGCTCCACTACTGATTAGCAGTTCATTGGGGTTTTTGACACTGGGAGGTACTATTGTAAAAAAAATAAAAATAAAAAAAGATGTCATAGAAGTAATGTCATGCATGTGGCAGCAGCATGCACCACCAGAAAGGGACCCTGACTAGGAAAAACCACACTCTGTTGGCTGCACTCTGAGTAGCTGGTTTGGTGCCACTGATGACGTGGGAGGGCCCCAAGACCCCAAGTAAGGCTGCTGGGGCCAGCACAGGTGCTAGTCCCACCTGAGACAATTTATCATGCACTGGAGTGCCTGTGTAGAGGCATGACCAGGGACAGACATGTGCCACTGATATTTTCCCACAGGAAACATATACCCCTGAACATGTGCACTTAGCAGAACTAACCCTGACAGCTTGTCTCTGGCATGACTGGGTATTAATTTGAATGAGCTACAATTAATTTACAGACATACACAGTGTTTTTCCAGAGAAAAAGTGTTAGCAGTTTTTTGTCTCATATACTTTACAGGTACTTGAAGCAGGGCAATGTGACAGCGTCCACATATATAGGCATGTGCCCTTGCGGAAGCTCAAGTAGCAGCAGGACAGATTTGAGCCAGAGATTTGTGCCTTAGCACATATGCCTCAACATACACTTTGATGTGAGGAAAATTGTACCACCTGGGGAAAAGTGACCCTGCCCAGCTCCTCCTGAATCTTCTGCCAGGAGAAACTGGAAGCTGTGATGGCCCCAGCTGTATAAAAAGATGCCCTGGTGATCAGTTCCTGGTAACTTGCCATTAGGAGCTTTTGAGACCTGGCTAGTTGGTATCTGGAGACACTAGCCCCCTGTGCCAGCTGGACTGCTGTCCCTAACTTAGATTATCTCCTGCACTGTCTTCCCACTGCAGTAGTCTTGCGGGGTGCCTGGCTGTGACCTGATTCCACCTGCAATAGCATCCACTGCTTGGACCTCCTGTCCCCATGGCTGTGCACCTGCCAGACCTAGACAGGGAATGCACAACCACCTGGCCTGTGGTATGGGCACTACAACAGAGCAACCTGCACCTCTGAGCCAACTGTCTGTGGGCCGTAGCTGCATAGTTGGCCTCCATGAGATGCTGCTTTCATGTCTTCCAGTACCCCCAGTCTGCCATTTATTGCCCAGAAGATGTGCTCATTGTGGTAAGCTGCTTTGAACTGTTGAAGTGTGTTTTCCTGGCCCCAAATGGCCAGGATGTCAATCACCTTGCCTGTCTTTCCACCAGGATAGAGGTCAGCCTTGCTTCTCTGCCTGGGTCTTATAATTTGCCTCATCAGTAGGGATCCCCACCACCACCCATTACCCACCCTTTCTGCCACCTCCCCTCTACCCACCTGGCCCATCACATCCCCCAAATGATTCCTGGGACTAGGAGTGCTCCCCACTGGCCAGGCCCACATGTCCCAGCACCTGTGTGGGTGTGGAGCTGGGCTGATGTGAGGCAGTGGTTCCCTCCAGAAGGTCCTGTCCCATCTGGTGGCTGGGCATGCAGGGTGTGAGATTTGTGGGAGTGATTTGGGGTTGTGGTTAGGGATTTGTGGGGGAAGTAAGGGTGTATGTGGGGAGGTGTAGAGTTTGTGGAGAGGTATGAGTGTGGGGCTTGTGTGGGGAATGCATTTCTGTGGATTTGTAAAGAGGATAGGGTTACCATACATCTGGGTTTTCCTGGACACGCCCTCTTTTTGGCCCCCCTTACTGCATCTGGGAGGGTTTTTAAAATAAAAGCAAAATGCCCAATTTTCTTGCTGTTCCTCTTCCCTCCCAGGCCAGCTGGGAGCAGCAGGCAAGGTGATTGGCTTTTGGGGGTCATGTGATGCCGACAACCAATTACCTTGTGGTAATACACAGGAACCACAAAAAACAGCCAGACAGAGAGAGGGAGGGAGGGACGGATGCATAGTGAGACAACAACATGGGAGCTGCTTGGGCAGAAAGACGTTATGGATCAGAAGTGAGCACCATTGGCAGGGCTGGGGGTTAGGGGGCTGTGGTCAGGGGTGAGGAGCAACACTGGGTAAGGAGGGCTGTGAGTGGGGAGTGAGGGGTACTAGCAGGGTTTGGGAGATGCAGATTGGGCATGAGAGGCACTGCCTGAACTGTTGAGGGGTTTCAGATTGGGCATAAGAGACACTGGCAGGGCTGGTGGGCAGGGCAGATGGCTGCAGTTTAGGAATGAGGGGCACTGGCAAGGCTGGGAGGGGTGAAGGGGGTTACAGGTCTGGAGTGAGGGGCACTGGCAGGGAAGCAGGGACTGCAGGTAGGGAGTGAGGGGCACCACCAAGGCTAGGTGGAAGGCAGGGGTGACTGTGGGCTCGGTGTGCAGGGCAGTGGCAGTGCCAGGGGGCTGCAGGTTGGGGTGAAGGGCATCAGCAAGGGGTGGGGGGTGTGGGCTGCACTTCCCGGGTGGTGTGTGGGAACCAGCCGCAGTTGCATCCTGGGTGGGGCACCGGGTGGTGACACCAATCCAGGCACACTCGGGGATGCCAAATGTGAGGGAGACAGACACCAGAGACGATGGGGAGGTAAAATAAAACTTGAAGTTTACTTACAGAACTGACAAACGGTTGAACAGCGGGTAGAAGTAACTTGGAGAACACAGGTAACAAATTATTTACAGGTGCAAGTAGGAAGACACTGTACAGTTGGCAGACGGTGACTGCAGTCAGGGTGCACCAGTCTCAGTAGCGCTCAGATTTTTCCAGAGCTGCTTATGTTATCGTTCCAGACACGCGAGGAGCCAAGCTAAGGTCACCCACTGGTAGCCATGTTACTTAACCTTCCAATGCAACAATCTAGTGGGGGTCATTTTGCTTGCTGACAGGGGGCAGGGTACTGCTGTATGGAAGTGAGGGGCACTGGCAGTGATGGCATCAGTGGGTCCAGAGTGAGGGGCAGCAGCAGGGCCAGTGGGCTATGGCTTGTCAGCAAGGGGCAACAGAATGGACAGGGGCAGGGCACCAGCATGTCACTGCCCCCCAACCATCATATTTTCCCCTTCCCTGCTCCTTCCGCTCCCTGTGCAGGTGTCCTCTTTTTTGGACCTGGAAATATGGTAATCCTAGGGGAGGAACTGTTACATGCTCACATGGGCTCACTGCACGGCCATTGGAAGCAGAACAGTGAGCCAAGGAAGACCCCGATAGGATTCAGGTGTGGTCTCAGCCACACATGAGCCTTTTCAGCATGGAAGCAGTGGTGGCAGCGGCAGAAGAGAGGCGGTAAGTGGGGTTAGTGCCAGTAGCTGCAGCTGATCTGGAGGGGGAGCCTCCCAGATCGCTTTTAGTTGAGCCGGCAGGGAGACGCACTCCCAAGCCATGCGCACAAACAGAGTGCACAAACAGGTGTGCTCTGTAAGGGCACACCGGCATTTGTGCCGGCATTCACGCAGGAGGAGCGCAAGGAGGGACTGGAAAAGCATTGGACAGTGGGAAGATCTCATTGTCTAGGAACGTGGTGAGTACACGTAGTGCCACTGCCAGGGGCCTGGCCCTTCCCCCTCCCCCTTCCTCTTCCCTGGTGCTGCCCCCCCTGCACTCCTCTGAGGCCGCCACCCAGACCGAGACCCTGGGGGGTTCGCTGTCCACCTGCCCCACCCTGGCTGGGGGTGGTGGCTGCACGGGGCCCCCAGAGGTTGAGGAGATGTCTGGGGCATCCCTTGGCTGCCCCTCTTGTAACCGCTTTCAGGCCCTGGAGGGGCAGCTGCGGGAGCTCCGGGCCGAGGTGACCAGGCTGTGGGACATCTGTGCGGCAGAGGACGAAATTCATATGTACTTCTATTCTCTGCAGGGCCAGAAACCTACTGAGGAGCTCCCCAGACGCAGAAGAGCAACTCGTCGGTGGCAGCAATTTCCCCTTGGATCCAGGGCAGCCCATGCTGCTGCAGAACCTGTACCTGAGGTGCCACCTGGGAACAGGTATGCGGCCCTGGCCACCCTGGAGGAGACTGCTAAGGAACACCCCCCTCGCAGTGCTGATGATGCACCCTCATTGCAGGCAGAGAAGAAGAAGCGGTCCCAAATGAGGAATAAGTGTTGAGTCCTGGTCATCGGAGACTCCATCCTGAGGGGCACGGAGGGTCCCATCTGCCATCCTGATTCCTTGGGCCAAAAGGTCTGCTGCCTGCCTGAAGCACGGGTTCAGGATGTCACGGAGTGTGTCCAGAAGATCGTTAAGCCAACTGATTACCAACCGTTAGTGGTAGTTCACGTGGAAACCAACAACACTTTTAGAGGCCGGCCGGAGGACATCATAGAAGACTTCAAGGCCCTCGGAAGACAGCTCAAGGCGTTTAGGTGGCAGGTGATGTTTTCCTCCATTCTGCCAGTGAGTCAACAGGGAAGGCGACATGAGGCCTGCATTGCAGCTGTAAACCAGCGCCTTTGGAGTTGGTGTTATGATGCGGGATTCATATTCTTCGATCATAGCCCACATTTCTCTACGCGGAGCATGCTGACTAAGGATGGACTCCACCTCACACCTAAAGGTAACCATTTCATTTCTTCTAGGTTGACTGATCTCGTGTGGCAGTCTTTAAACTAGCTTTGTCAGGGGATGGGCCTGCCAAGACAGGAAAGGATGCTCTGCTGCTAAGCCAGGTAAGTCGGGTCAGGGTTTGTGGGTGTGGCTTGGGGGAAACAAGTGGAGAGGGAGGGGTGGAAGTGGGTGGCCTTAAATGCCTCTATACAAATGCTCACAGCATGGGTGGCAAGCAGGAGGAGCTGTCTCTCCTGGTGGCTGTGGAAGACCCAGATTTGGTTGGGCTCA
>JAGPOW010003316.1:75032631-75048012 GCA_030014935.1 Caiman crocodilus
GACCAATGGTCACAAGTTACTGGAGAGCAGGTTTAGATTGGACATTAGGAGGCACTACTTCACAGTTAGGGTGGCTAGGATGTGGAACCAGCTTCCTAGGGAAGTTGTTCTTGCTTCTACCTTGAACACCTTCAAGAATAAATTGGATGGGTACTTGGCTGGGGTCCTGTGACCCTGGCACTCATTCCTGCCATTGGCAGGGTGTCAGACTAGATGGCCTGCTCTAGGCCCCTTCTGACCCTAGGTACTATGATACTATGATACTATGCCTCTCCCACACCCCACCATGGCACACAGAGTTTGCCACCAAAGGTAGCAGCAGAAGCCATCAGCGGGGCTTTGGAATGCTCATGGCCCGGCGCAGGCAGAACCCCCTGGTGCCGTGTGGCTCTACCTGAATACCAGGGGTTACACATAGCATGGCAAAGCTGACCCAGTTTCCTGGCACACACCTTTGGACATTAGCAGGCTGGCTCTGTGCTGCCACGTGGGGCTCCTGGCACTGCAGGGGAGAGTTATGCACCATTGGACCAGGCCAGCTCTCACCTCCATGCACGGGTTCCAGCACTCCAGGCTCCTACACATAGTGGCATGGAGCCTGCCTGCCACGATGGTGCATGAGTCCCCATGGCTCCTAGTTCAAGCACTATTAGGCACCCTCCATCTTCCCACAACACTTCCCCTCCCCACACTCTCCCTCATACCCATCCACACATACGCACGTGATCAGGCTGGGCAGGCTCCATAGTTGCTCTGGCTTAGGGTTTCCTGGTCCTTTGGAAGTAGGTCTTGCAGCCTGCAGATTGCTGCTTGCAAACAAGGAAACCAACGTTTTCCCCTTTAAAAGGGAAAATCTGCATTTTTGCATTGAAAACAGAAATCCCAGATCCCAACTTACAAGGATCCCGCATGGTCCCTGACACAGCCTCTGGATGTTGATTCTACTGCTGGCCTGCAGTTGAGACCTGGGTGCCTCAGCCTCCAGGGCATGGGCACAACTGGCCTCCGTGCTTGGCTGCAAGGCAGCCTGTCTGGTCTAGCTCCTGTGTCTGAGCCCAGGACAGACCCTGGGTGCTAGGGAAGCTCTGGAACAACCCAGGATGGAGCCTGGATCCCAACCAGCTCTGGAGCCACTGCTGTGAGCCATATCCCACTTTTATTTTCTCCAGCATGCTGAGGCACCATGTGAGAGCACCAGGGGGACACAGCAGTCATAGATACCACCTGGCTGGGTGCTAGAGTATCTCCTTGGAGCACCCAGCCTTCAGTTGCTTCTGGGTATATTCGGAGAGTGTGGCCTGAGCAGACATGGAGAGCATATCCTGGGCATGCTCGGGGGGGTGCACCCTACTCTGCTTTTTTCCTTTCTTTTTTTTTTTTGATAATGGGATTCGTCGGTATTAAACTTGAGTCCACACGGCAAATATGCAGTGCAGGGAACATGTTCTAGTTCACAGGGTGCCTTCTGTAGTGTCTCAAACTCTTTTGAGATGCTGCAGCAGACACGTGCGAGGTTGTGTGAATGGGACCTACATGAGTACATCTGTAGGATCCCAGAATGAAAGGCTTTCTCTTGAGAGAAGTGCTACATCTGTTTACATCTTTAGTACAAAGATACTGACAACCCAAATCCCCACTCTGCAACATCAGTTTAATTTGTCTGTATAACTCTACAGAAAGTATTGCAATTCCAGAATGAAAATTCACACCAAAATAAATTTGATTTTTGTATAGAGTTTTTATTGTCTGCTCTTTCTTCTTTTTACTGACTCATACTCTCTATACCAAATAAGTACATATTGTATAACAAAATATTTGCAGAAAAAACTGGCAGATATACAGCAAACATGAATCTCTTTCTTTCCTACTGATGGTTGATTACACCACAGGGAGTATTTTGTTTCTTAGAATATAATTGAGTATAAGGCTTATCATCTTGGATTCTATACAATATAACATTGTCTGTGTGTCTTGACTCACTCCCACAATGTCTGCATTTACTGAAATGAAGCAACTGGGCTTACAGTGACCTATTGGGGCTCTACATTCCTCATGACATCAAATATATTTCCAAGGCAGAATCAAATAAATGTTTAAGGCAATTTTATTTTCCATGTCTTAACTGACTAGATTTGTTGTAATACAGTATATTGAAACATGGAGAATGTGGAGAAATAATGCTTTGGCTGATTAAGAAATAGAATTTATTGATGTTGTGTCACACACTAGTGAGTATATGTTATAAGCATCCTTCTATGCCTGATCCATTTGAGACTGGAATTGTTATAAGCTCAGCTATACTAGCCTGATTTTTTTGGTTCAACCTATAATGACTCATGCTTATGATTTGGGAAGTTCTGGGTTCAGTCTCCTGTATGCCAGTGAAGAAGTGAGCATAAGGGTAAGATGTTGAACATAAGGGCAAATTTTCAAGGAAGCGTTAAAAGAATCCTCATACAGAGGTATAGGATCTGAATTCTGAAAATAAAGATCACATTTGTTGCACAGGTAGTGTGCTTGTATTAGGATGAGAGAGGGCAAAAGGTGAGAAAATGAAGGAGAAATTATAAATGCTTAGATGTGTCAGTTATAACAGGCCAATTTAATAATTCTGAATGAACAGCAGAAAGTTCACAAATTGGTTTGAATCTGTTTTCCTGAACTCCTCAGAAAGACAAATGATATCCTTCAGTTATTTTTCTCCAATACATTATTCATTTTTACCATCAATTTTATTTAATTCAGATGTGTATTACTCTCTTAAGCCTTTATTATAATTTTACTATCCTGAAATGCCTTTGCCAAAGTAGTTTCAGGAGTCTTTGCTATAGCATGCCTTTTCAGATGCATAATTCTATGCTAGTCTGTAATGCTTCTTGATTGCTGTTATCAATTTGTTCAATCAAGAAATACCACAGCTTAGAATACTATTTTACATAAGGACTAGGGGGTAAAAATCAATGAGGAAACGTCTTCATCTAGAAAACAAAACTCGGATGCATTGAGTATATTGGGAAAGGTATAGAAGCTGCCCTTCCCAACCAACAGAATTCAAACAATTTTGTACATCACTGAACCATATTTATGAGTATTTCCACTCACTACAGTGAGTGGAAATATTTTCACTGCAGTATTACTTCAACATTTTCCAAATGGTATTGACATTTGTCAGTTTGAAACAACATAATTTTTACAGGGATATGAAACAAATATTGATAATATAAATGCAAAGCAAATAACTTGCTGCTTTGTTTTTGTTTTTTTGTTTTCCATTACTGGTTTTAAGAAAAATGCATTTTTATTAGCTCTTTATGCCTTCACACTTATTCCTTTCAAATATTTCCCTAATTCTTCTATATAAATTGTTATTGCACACTCTTTTAGCTATTTCTCTATAAATGGATATATTATTTAGGCTCTATGTTTTGTTGCCTACATCTAAAATGTCTGTTGCAACAGGCAATGTTCTTCAACATTTTTATTTCCTATTTTGCACTCAAAAAGGAATACCTTACTGTTTGCATTGGATGAATGATATCTATTTGAAGAAAAATGGAACAAATGGCAAACAGCATAATTTTATAATATAGAACAGTAATTAATAATTATAACCTTCCCATTCGCTGTTTTCTCTTGCTTGGTATTTTGGATCCTCACTTTTAATATTCTAACAAACAATAAAACAATTAAGGTCAAAGGTAGGTAGCACCTAAAGGTCTCTTCTTGGTCACTGAGTTCAGCTCCTTTCTACTGGCAACAACCACATAATACAATGTCTTCTTATGCCAATATTATCTTTTAGCTTAAATAACTATTTTCACATTTAATATTTATGCTCCAGACTTAGTTACAGGAGCACTCATATTGGCTGTCATCTTTGTCTTATTAGCTAAACTAGTATAATTGATTGGAAAACAGTTAAAATCTGTAACACAGCAGAAACTCAATGCATATAAACCACTTTCAAAATAGCTGAAACTGGTTTAAAATAAACCTGGATGGATGTAGTATCAGATTTGACTGAGTTAGGTTAAATCAGTGTATTGAACCTCTGTCCCATATCCCCTCCGAATTCAAGTTAATTCATGGTCCTCCAGCATCCTGGGATCTTTTGCTCACAAACCCCATCTCTCAGGGTGGGTGGGATAGCCTTGGCCCAAGCTGTCTGCTCCAGCCAAGCAGGGAGGCACCTGCCCTGGGCTGGCTTCTGCCTTAGACCATTGCAGGAATGTGGTTGCATTTATGAAATCAAAACTGAATGCCTGTTACTCGCATATTGATTCAATCTATGCAGCTTTAACCTGAATCAATTCAGCCTTGGGCTTTCTGATTGTCTGTACTTAGCCATCAGGTTAAACAATACGGCCTCTAGTATAATATTTTATTTACTAGATTTATGTGCCAACCTCACCAAAAGAAGCTCAAGGTGGCTTATAATAATAATTAAAAAACCCAGGTAAATTATAAAGAGAGCTCAAAATATTAAAATGAAGTAATATGTAATAGAACAAACTCCCCAGACAATGCTCTGAAGATTACTGCAACCTGCTGAAGGCCATACCAAAAATAGAAATGCTTCTTCAACATACTTCTATTATCTGTGCCAAAGTCTTCAGTGAAAATGCTTCTGAAAACTGTCCGGGTTCAGTCTTTGATGCAGGGAAGGGAGTTCCCCAGCTGAGGCTTGTCTACTGAGAATGACCTCCTGTATGTTTTGGCCAAAATAATTTGCTTCACAGAGGGTATTTGAAAAAGGTTGCTCCCAGCTGACCTTAGGTACAATGGAACATGAGGGTCAAAATGGCACCTTAGGTCTACAGAGCCCAAACCATGTAGAACCTTAATGGCTTTGCTGCCAAAACCAGTAGGCCTTCTCTATCCCTGTTCCAGGATGAGATCATCTTTCTTGAACAAGTGTGACCAGAACTATACAAAGTATTTAGTATGCCCAATAAAATCTCTCCTGTGCTTTTTTACAATAGAATTGTTATTTACTTACTTCTAATAAAAAATACCTCTTATGAAATATCCTAGAAATGTCTTTGTCTTTTTCACAGACATAACTTTGGTGGCTCAGCTTAGAGTCATCTTGGGCTTGACTATAATACATAATCCTTCTACTCAGTCTTTTTTTACACATATTCTAATCCAAATGTGTAGGAATACATGTAAAAGTGCACCTTGTTACTAAAACAGTATTATATGTGCCCATACCCAGATGTCCCTCCCTGCTTCATTTTGCTTCTGGCAAATATGTGCATCCATAAATAGTCCCATTCCGCCACCTAAGGGGAAATACTCCAAAGTGTATGGATGTGCAAAAAGTTGCACTTTTGCAGATATATAAGTGCCACTTAAGCATGTAAAGTAGAAATAGGGTTTCAACCTAGGTGTTTTATTAGCACTTTGGGTGTTGTACAAGATGGATTAGGATCAGATTTACTGACTTGAAGCCTAAAAGCCATAAGTATACTATTAAGAAAACTTAGGGGAAGAGTAGGATCTGGGACCTTGTGTTTGGGATGTACTTAGGTTACCTTTAACAACTAATCCATCCTCACTGAATAGAAGCTCCACTTCTTTCTGCTTCCATATTTTCTTTTTATTTACATAGATCCAGAACTCTCTACTTTTAGTTCTTATATCCTGTTGCATCCTGAGAACGTGTTAAAGATTAGAATTTTAGTTTTCCAGTCTATCTACAATGCTATTGTTAAAGATGGTAGGAGGTTTCATTACACAACAGTAGTTGTTTTGGTATGCATAGGATACTCTGTAGATGAGTATATATTATTGAAAAACATGAACTTTTACAAAGAGTCTGTTCAAGGTTTTTGTCTTGGTATTTTACATTCTAATTGCAGGTGCATACATGATGGTATTATCTAAAGCTGTAATTCATACTTGATTGCCATTTTATCACACCACAGTGGTGTTCATTAAAGGAGAAGAATTTGCTATTTTAGTAAATAAGTATAGGTATGTACATCTTTTCCAGCAGTTTGACAAAAACCCCAGAAGAACCAAAGTCTTAGTTCTCACACCAAGCCACATATTTTCAGGTACAAACCATTTATAGTGTTTGACTTTCCATTTTAAACTTTATTATATTAGAATCCCAGCATTCCAATATCATGTTTTCAGTAGTATTTCCATTCTCATTTTCTATAATCTCAGATCCTTAGAATACAAAAGATATGGGGAACAAATGTCTGATAGAATTACTCTTAAATCAGTGCACAATTCAACTCGAAAATGTAAGTAAAATATGCAAGACTGTCAAGGCATTTTCAGTAATTATATACTTATAGGATAACAACATAAAAGTATTTCCTAAGGAGTCAGAAACTCAAGAATAAAACTCAATCTTATTTGTTTCTCATTATGAGCCTCTCAAGATCTTATTATTTGATAGTTTGGGTTTTTTTTTGTGGGGGGGTTAATTCTTCATATCTATCAGGAAAAGAATATAATTTTAAGGCAATCTCCAAAATCCCCATATTCAAACTTAAAAGTATTTTTAACAGAAAAATAGAAATATAAAATATTTAATAATAAAATATAATAATACTTGCTGAGCAAATGGGTGATTTGGGTTTGGGAAACAGAAAATAAAAGATGACACTAGTTTTGGGTTTGTTTGTTTTTTTTTTGAGGGGGACAGGGATTTGATTTATTTGGCAGTGGTAGGGGAGTCTGGTTCTTTCTTAAATTTTCCTTCTCTAAGCTCATAGTCAGACTCTAGGAAAAAAAAGTATCTCATTAGTTTGCTCTCTTAGAAAACAGTATGAAAGACCAAAAAGCAATAGTCTATTGGGAAAAGCAATAGGCTTGGCATGTACATATGCATCATTGCTTTCTTGCTGAATGTTTGCCTTAGGAGGATAGTAAGGGTTATGGATGGCAGTTATTACTGGAGATGCATTGCAACTAAGATGCAAGGCTTATTGTGTCATCAATTTTTAACCAGAACATCACATTGAAATTAGTGGTGAGTTCTGATTAAAAATTGATGGCACGTTAAGTCCCAAAGGGATATTTGGTAGTGAGATAGTCAGTACTTGTAGATATGCTTTTAACAAGGACAAATAACCATAACCTGAATGTAATCTCTTTCTTAGAAATATGTCCTCTATCATTAAATTATCATGTAGAGCATTATTTGTACTGAATTATGGTATTTGTCACATACAAGGTGTATAAAATATAAAATAGTATATACAATGTGTAGAGGAATTATTTCACAGTGTTTATAGGTCTTCAGTTTGTTGATAATTTCCTAAAAGTACTGTATTTCATTCAAACTAGTAGCATCTACAGGGCATGCTTTACTGCATAGTAGGGCAAATTACTGTACAGTAAGTGTCACTGTCTGCACATGCAGATGCTTACTGCACAGTAAGTTACTCTACTTCACTGTTAATTTGCAAATTCAGGTAGCAAATTAACTCTGGAATAGTTATGGTGCAGTACTGCACATGTAGATACTGACCAGAATCAAATTTGCTCTCAGTCAGCCCCATCACCAGGAGGTCAGCTGCAGGTTAGCTCCAGGGGCACAGGTTTGAGTTTCTCCAGTTCCTGCCCCTTAAAAGCCTCTGGGGATACTTGGGCCCTGGGCCACCTGCAGCCAGCCTCTGGCCACTGCATCTCACAGCAGAGCCCCCAGGCCAGCTGCAGCAGCTTACCCAGACCCTAGCACTGGTCCCTGGCACAGTGTCACTGCACAACTTCCTATTCTGCACCAATATACTACTCTGAGCATTGCAGACACCTGCTGAGGCTCAGCAGCACTTTAAGCCATATGCAGCCAACTTCTGGCCACCAGCTCCTGCTCCAGTACCTGGCAGTCTTGAACAGCCTGCCCAGACTCCAGTGCTGGCCCCCATCACAGAGATATTGAGTTCCTGCCTGTCCCACATTATGTGCCCTTGTGCTGGGAGTTGTAGGTACCGGTTCAGGCCAAGCAACAACTGGAATGTTACACAGAGGCCCAGCAGGTTGAGGGAATTAGGTTGGTGTACTTCCCAATGTCATATGCCATCTCTTAGAGCCAGAATTGGTCTCAGAAGGAGACTGCAGAGCTCATGGTGATGTTTGGCAAGGCCAAGGTCCTCAAACAACTTGCCCAGAGTGGGCACTCCAACATGAACCTCTTTCAGGGCCTGTCACCTGGAAGTTGGGGGCTGCCCACAAGTCCATGGCCTTTATGTGGCAGCTGGAGGACATTCTTGTGTCTTGGGACCTTGGCCAGAGCCATGCTGTCTACTCCAGCACAGGCAGCCTGCCTGAGCCACTGCTGCAGCCTGGCACCCATGAAAAGGTGTCAGCAGGGGAGGTCCTCTTGGGCCACCAGGATTCCATCCTGAAATATTGCTCACTACCAGTCTCATGCAGCAGCTCCAGAAGCTTGGGCCAGTGCCTGCCTCAATAGCTCTGGGTGTGCAGCTGTGATCAGGAGTTCAGGACAACCATGGCATTGCTGGCCTTCAGCAGCTCCAGCTTTGAGCAGGCCTCTGCCCAAGCAGCCATGCATCATACCCCTGTGTCCCAGGACATTTCTGGAAGCTTCACATCCTTGCCGTTTGTAGGAACAGATACTGGCCACTGGACATGTCTTCCGTGCCCATCAAATAAGTCCTGCCGATCCAGTAAGCCCTCCCTGCCCTTGCCCCTGCCCCTCCATTATTCTCACACTTCTCCTAAGCCCCAGGTTACCCACCCCAACAACATGCAGGGCCATGAGAGGGAGTGCAAAACTTTATTGAATAGCCAATGCCCCTTCAACTAGGCAGGCACAGGCCTCTCACATGAAAAGGAATGCACTGATGCTGGCAGCAATCCTTGGCTGCTGGAGGCAGGGCATGTAGCACAGTAACAGGCAGCCCTCCAGATATCCCTCCAGGGGCATGCTTGGGTGGGCTGGCAAGTCCTGGGGTGTCTCTTGTAGAGGCCCCCTTCAGGGAGGGCAAGGGCATCAACAGCTCTTCATCCCAGTCACACAGGGGCCCCTTGCCTCCCAAGCCTGATTTGCTAGCAAACAGGACACAGCCTTGTCTAAAGGAGGAGGAGGGTAAGGAGTGGGTATGGAGCTGCAGCAGCAGGTTTTTCTAGGATCCAGACCTGGGAAGGGGTGGGGGGGAAGGCAGGTTGCCTGTGGCCAGCACCCAGCAGCTCATCTGCCCCTGTGAAGTGAACTGGGACTGGGGTGTCAGCAAGTAGGCACTTGTGCCAGAGCCTGCCCACCTGACTTACCATGGTTTGTGGGCACCTGTGTATGCACAACCCCCAATCTGAGGCTAGGCAGTGCCCAAACACCCTGGTGGAGAGCATCTTATCTCAGAAATGTTGCAAATGCTGCTGGACCACTGGTCTTGGTGGCTGAGGAGTAGGTAGCAGACTCACAGACATGACACATGGAGGACATGACATATGAGCATGAATTTTGAGACAGGCTCCTCATCCTCAAGAAGAGGCACCTGGAGGCCCAGGAGCAGCAGATTGCCATGCTGGCCAGACCCATAGAGGTGGACCACTGGGTGCAGCAAATGGTTCTGGCCCTGGTGGTTGCCTTCATGCCAACCACTAGGGCCAAGCTGCTGCCCAGCTCCCAGCTGAAGCCCCACCTTCCCCCTGGCAGCCAGCTGACACCCAGAAGCAGGCCCCCAAGTGATGGAGTTACAAAACATATGGACATTATAGGCACTGCTTGCCCAGCTAGCACTCAAGTTGGTGAAGATGCTGCAGTGTTCAATGACTGCCTGGAGCATGATAGAGTGGAAGCTTCACTTGCTGTAGTGGGGCAGTTGCTGTGGGGCAGGCAGACTATGGGGTTGTGGGTCCTGTCCAGGGCTCAGATGCACTTGGGGAAGCCCAGGGCATGAAACCCTGCCACTACCATCCAGGGGGTCATGTACCTGAAGTGAACCACACATCTCCAGGATGGTCTCCTCAGCACTCAGCTTGACCACGTCAAAGATGTGGCCACATAGTGCCAGCTGGTAGAGATAGCCAGCTTGAGCAGGGCAATGGCCAGCCTAGTATGCATGGGGAGGGGCCATGGCATGGTGGTAGCTTGCTGCTCCAGGTGTAGTTGGGGCTGGTGAAGGAGTTTCTAGGTCATGTGAAAGGACTCCAGCCACTGATTGTCATCCCAGGTGCTCTGGATGATGTGCATCCACCAGTCCTGGCTGGTTGGTCTGTCCCATATGAGGTGGGGTAGGAGCCCCAGGAGCACATGGATGGCACCAGTGGTAGCATCTAGGTGAACATTGTTGGTGTCCCCACTGGAGTTTAGGCAGCAGCAGCACTGGTGGCAGGAGACTTGGGATACCATGGTAAGCGTGGCCAGGTGACCATGTCACATCAGGGGGACAGGGAGGGAGGGGAAGGAGGCAGCATCATGGCTAAGACTGACCTGGTGAAGCAGAGCAACTGCAGCATCCAGCAGGAGCCCAGGGCACTGGACATTGCTCACAAGAACTGTCAGTGGGTGCAGGGCATGGAGGGGTATGTGTCCCCGGAACTGCACATGAGACAAGAGGAAGGCAGTTTCAGGGGGACTACATAAAATTTTGGGCAGGCTGTCGCTGCCCACCCTGAGCTCTGGGAAAAGCCCAATGCCACTACCAGCCCCAGCCAGCAGAGGCAGCCTTTTCTCATCCCTTGCACAGATCTGGGGGCCCACACCTTCCAAGAAGACCCCAGAGCAGCCCCTATCCCACAGTCCTCACAGTGTGCACGTAGCAGCAAGAAACGTACTCCCCTCACCCTATATCCACTGACAGTTTCCTCTGTTTTTCTCCCTCCTGCAGCCCCAGTAGCAGGTGACACCAGCTGCCTGTAGCCATTGGACTCCACCGCACCCCTCCTCCTGTCCTTTCCCTACCCCAGCCTCACTCCTTCCCTCCCTCCCTCACCACTTTGGGAACATATCCCTATTTGTTGCCTTATGAACTGGGTTCCTTTATGCACATTTCAGCTATGCACAGGTTTCCAGGAATTCGTGTACCACATAAAGCAAGGGAAACCTGTCAATTTCTAAGGAGCGGGGATTTTTGTGGGTGATAGTTTTTATTGGATTAGCTGCACCATAGAGATAGATTTTGGGTATGCACAGACCATTCCCAGCATCTAATCTATTTATTATGCTTATTATTATTATATTATCTATAATTTAAGCCATGCCAGAAACACAATTTTAGTAATTCGGGGTCAGGGAAAAGGGAAAGCAGGATCAGGGGCCTAGCAGGTCCATGGGGCAGGCTGGTGAGATTGGTGTGGGGGGGATGGGAGGAAGGGACTGGCAGTTCTGCCTGACAGTGGGAAGGTCACAGGGCAAAAAATATAGTCATATTAGGAAGCAGGGGGCAGAGTAGGAAAAGTGCATTCCTGGAGCTGGGACAAGTGGCTGGGCTTTACCCCAAAGATGTATAGATATTTGGTAGATTGGACTAACCCATTCCCAATTTAAGTTAGTGCATCTCCCCTGATGAACTAAATTAGATTGGACTAGCCATATTTTGCCCAGTCTAACCTCTCCAAATGCCTGCATATTGGCTCTCAGATCAACCTAATCCTAGTTGGGTTGACCTAAGTGTAATGTCCACACATCTCTTCGACAAACTTTCAAATACAGTGCATTCTTCTTGAAAGAAAACAACCTGAAAAAGAACTCATTGCATTCAAAAGCTTGTCTAAATCTATTCTATTTAGCTAGTCCTTGCTGCAGGCATATTTTCTGAATCACCACAGCTACATTTTAACTTAAACACTGCTAAATCAATTTGTAATACATGTAGAGAAGTATCCTCTATATATTTCTGTATTTCTTTTTATGAAGTTCAGATTTGCATGTGACTAAGAACAGGCCCGTAAGAACACTTACACTGAAGTTGGGACACTATTTAAATGTTAATGTTTATAATATGCTTTGGAGATGAAAGATTCTATTAAAATGTAAAGTATTTATTATTAATTATTAACTCAGCATAGCACCACAGTTTCTATACTTTAGGGAATTATAAAATATACATGAGTTGATAATTTCTCTTATTCTGTGACATTATATACTTGGCAAAGTACTATTTCTAGTCCTACAGGAAATCCATGAATATTATGGAAGGCATCAGTTAAAAGGTGTGAACTTAATTTAAATCTATTTATAATAATAAGAAAACATACATTAATGTCAGTATATTTTAGTCTAAAATATTTTCCAGAGCCAATTTATACCCATATTAAGTTATAAATCCTTTTAATTAAAGACTGTGAGAATCACTTATTTTTATTAAATAGATTTATGGGATGCTCATGAATTTATCAACATATACAGAAAAACATGGTATATGCTTTGAGGCATGATTCCACCTGAAATTTTACTACTAGCGCTAGGGCTGTGAAAAACACCATCATTTTGTTTCAATGTCCATTTCAAAATGCTTTGTTTCATCCTTTCATTTCGAAGCACTGTCCCATTTTTTCTTTCATCAAAACTGTTCTGCTATTTCTCCATTTCGCCCATAGGCTATAAAGACGAATCATGAAAATATTTAACCTTTGTCATTTCTTGCCTGATTGAGATGAAAATTGCAGGGATTCTAGCCCCTTTTGAGGGCATGAAGTCTGCCAAGGTTCCAGGGAATAGGTTCAAAGGGTTCTGAGAAACTGCATCTCAAACTGTTCAAAGCAAAAGTCCTGATACGTGCCAGTAGCGGTAGCTTCCTCTCATCCGGCTCACAGAGCTGGAAGTTTTGCTTGTTGTAGGGGCCTGGTTCAAACTGTCAAATTATGTCCTCCTGGCCCCAAAAGGCTAGGAGGTCAGCCACCTCATCTTCCCTCCAGCTGGGTATGTGGTGTTAGTCCTAGGCTGGCTTCTCTACCTGGGTTCTGCCACTTGTCTCACCAGCAAATATCCTGGTATTCCATGTTTAAAAATTGCAAAATCTCTGATGAAAAAAAGATGTGTGTGTGTGTGTGTGTGTGTGTGTGTGTGTGTGTGTATAGTTAGAATACCCAAAATCCATGTTCTTCTATGATTAAAATGAAACATCACTATAGAGAGAGAGAGAGAGATCACTTGGGCAATGTTTTATTGATATATTTACACTTTAAAAGTCATTTGGAAACCTACCAGTGCCTCTATCTTCACAATAGAATGGATTCTAAATATATAGGCAGACAAGGTTCTTTGAATGAATCTGATATCTTTTATTAGACCAACTGAAATAGTTGGAAAACAATTATTAAGCAAGCTTTTGGGTTCAAAAACCTTTCATCAGGCTAAGGAAGTTTCAGCAGTTGGTATGTGCTCCTCCTGGATGGAATGAAAAGTAAAGAAGCCAGATGCTGGTCTGATATACATACAAGTCAGTGAAAATGTAGATTGAGGAGTCAGTGGGCAACTCCTATGTTCTTAGGCCAACACGTCTACAACCTACACCCTTCTAAATATCTATAGATTTCAAAGTTTGCTTTTGTTTTGTTTTTTTTGTCATAGAAAAGTCAGAGCTGATCCTGTCCCCTTCTCTCACCAGGTTGTGGGGCACTCAGCAGCACTGGGAGAATGGCAGCTGGGCCTTGCCCCTGTCTGCGCCCTTGCCCCTTACTCCCAACCCACAGCCCTGCCAGTGTCCCTCATTCCTGACCTGTAGTCCCTGCCTGCACCCACTAGCTGCATCCCAACACCAGGATGCAAGTTGAGCTGTAGCAGTCCCATCTGCTGCTTTGTGGCTCTGAGCACTATGAGTCCTTACTGTTCTGCTCCTGCTCCCAGACCCCAGCAATTCTCATGCTTACCAGGAAAGCCCTGAACTGGAGCTCAGGGACTGGGCCAGACAAACTCTTTCCCTTCCAGGCTGGCCTCCCCCAGTACAGGGTGCTTTATGGGGCAGAGGGACACCTAGCCCAAATCTGGTGACCTCCCCTACCCAGAGCACTCCCCCATGCCCAATTCATCTCTTTCCCTTTCACACACCTGTGCTGCCCATCCCCAAGTGTTTCCTTGGACCAGGAGCACCCCCTGGCTGGGGCTCTATGTCCTATCACTAGTGTGGGTATGCTGCAGGGCTGCAGTTGCTCCTGAAGCCATGGCTCTTGCCAGGAGGTTTCATTCCATCTGGCATTTGGGCATGCAGGGTGTGAGGGGCATATGGGGTTTGGTGGGAAAAGAGCGGGAGGGGGAGTTTGTGAGAAGGTATTGCAGGGGTTGTGGTAGGGTGTAGGGTTTGTGGGGGTGATATAGGGCTTCTGCAAGGGTTTCAGTGTAGAATTATGTGGAAGGAGTGGGTTCCCTGCCCCCCCCTCCACATGGCACAATCCCCTTACCCCCTGTGGCAGCAGCAGCCATTTACTGGCAGAGACCTCCAGAAATTGCACTCATGACAATTTCCTGGCAGAGACCTCCAAAAACCGCACATAGCACATGGTGCCAGTTTGGCCCACTGGTGTGTGTCCTCAGGTAGAACCAGACTAGCTGTTGTTGTCACCCGGGCTTGTGGCACTTTTGCAAGAGTTGTGCATATTTGGGTCAGGCCAGGTCCTGCCTCCATGTGTCCTGCACACCATTGAGCTGGGCTGACTTCGTGGTTCGTAGATTCATACATGTTAGGTCAGAAGGGACCGCAATAGATCGAGTCCGACCCCCTACATAGGCAGGAAAGAGTGCTGGGTTCAGATGACCCAAGCTACGTGCCTATCTAACCTCCTCTTGAAGACCTCCAGGGTAGGGGAGAGCACCACCTCCCTTCGGAGCCCACTCCAGACCTTGGCCACTCTAACTGTGAAGAAATTCTTCCTAATGTCCAGTCTAAATCTGCTCTCTACTAACTTGTGGCCATTATTTCTTGTAACCCCCAGGGGTGCCTTGGTGAGTAAAGCCTCACCAATTCCCTTCTGTGCCCCGTGATGAACTTATACGCAGCCACAAGGTCACCACTCAACCTTCTCTTGAGGAGGCTGAAGAGGTCCAGGTGCCCTAGTCTCTCCTCATAGGGCTTGGCCTGCAAGCCCGTAACCGTATGAGTGGCCCTTCTCTGGACTCTCTCCAGGTTATCCACATCCCTCTTGAAGTGTGGCGCCCAAAACTGTATGCAGTATTCCAACTGTGGTCTGACCAGGGACTGATAGAGGGGAAGTATCACCTCCTTGGTTCTGTTCTTCATGCATCTGCTGATGCATGATGAAGTACCATTAGCTTTTCTGATGACTTCGTAATAATGCTGACTCATATTCATCTTGGAGTCCACTAGGACTCCAAGATCCCTTTCCAGTTCTGTGCCACCAAGCAGGTCATTTCCTAGGCTGTAGGTATGCTGGACATTTTTCCTCCCTAGGTGCAGCACTTTGCATTTCTCCTTGTTGAATTGCATTCTGTTGTTTTCT
>JAGPOW010003316.1:75053134-75082808 GCA_030014935.1 Caiman crocodilus
TTTTTTTTTTTTTAAATCAGAGAAAATGAGGACCCCTGCTGATTTCCATCCAGATTTCTATCCACCTTACAGGCCATTCATCCAGCCTGTACTTCCTTAGATTTCCTGCAAGCATGCGACAATATCAAAAGCTTTGCTTAAAAAAAAAAAATCAAGTTATAAACACATCCACTGGTTTCCCTATATCCACAGATCCAGGTATCCCATCATAGAAGGCAAACAAGCCGATCAGGCATGGCTTGTCCTTGGTGAATCTATACTGACTGTTTCTAATCACATTTTTCTCCTCCAAGAAAAGGATTCCTTGAGGACCTAATCCATGATTTTTTTTTTTTTTTAGGGACTGAGGTGGAGGTGAAGCTGACCAGTCTTTAGTTCTTTTGATCCTCTTTCTTAACAATGGGCACTATATTTCCCATTTTCCAATCATCTGGGACCTCTCCCAACCACCATAAGTTTTCACAGATAATGACCAACTGCTCTGCAATCACATCAGCTAACACCCTCATGTGCATTGCATCTGGCAAGTTCATACTTGTATACATTCAACTTTTCTAAATAGCCCCTTACCTATTCTTTCACTACTGTCAGGTGCTTACCTCCTCCTCAAACTCTGCTTCCAAGTTTACTATTCTGGGAGCTGACCATGTACATGAAGATGGGGGTGAAAAAGGAATCAAGTACTTCAGCCTTTTACTACATCATCTGTCACTACATGCCTAACCCATTTAGTAAGGTACCCACAGTTTTCCTGATATTCCTCTTGTTGCTGACATACTTGTAGAAACCCTTCTCATTATGCTTCATATCTCTTGCTATATGCAACTGCAACTGCATGGCCAAGCCATGCTTTTATACTATTCCCTAGTTGTTTATTCAAGTTTTCACTTCTTGTAAGGTTCCTTTTTTCCCCCTTTCTTCCTTTTAAGAGTATGCACCAGGAAATTGTCCATACACCAGGAAATTATCTCCAACACTGTCCAAAACCTTCCTGGATTGCCTGTGCAGTGCTGTTTTGCCCTTCCAGCAGATGTCAGGATGATTGAAGATATGCTTATTAGGGCAATTATCTTTTGTACATTGATACCCAAATCCTTCCATGTCCTGCACAAAGCTAGGCTCGGATGTCGCAGCATGCACCATTTTGCACCACACAGGTATACCTATAGGCTTTCTTTACACATTACAATTATTGAACATTTAACTGGATAATTGTGCAATTAGCTAGAGACCAGCTGCATATTAAAGGTAGCTATCACACAATAAGAAGCTCCAGCCAATTTGTGGAGTGTTCACTCTAATTCTGTGTAATATATAAGCCTCAATTGCCTAGATTAGGTACTAAATAGCCTGATTATTCCCCACTTCCTTCTTTCAGTGGTGACCCTGAGTCCTTTAGGGTGCTCTCAATTTCTTGGTTGCTTGCCCCATTCTCCTCTGCACAGGTCAGAAGCAAATGGCAATTCTGGGCCCCCTATATTTTCTACTGATATCAAAGTGTGGGTTTCTCTTTGATAACTTTCATATACTCTCATTCCTGTCTCTTTTTTAGGTCTCTGGAAAGTTACCTGACATTCTCAGGTATCAGACTTACCAACTCAGAGGTCTCCCTTATTATCTCACTTCAGATTCCCAGAACTGTTCTCCTGTTCCCTTATCTCTATCTTCCGTTGTCTCTCTCTTGTAGTCTCTCTCTATTTCTTCTGGGTTTCTTTCTTCTCTTTGCAAGATCTAATTCTGGACTCTTTTTAAAAGGGACCTATCCAGGACTCCAGAGACTGCTCCATGCCCACCAGGCAGACTGGGCTATGTCCCAAGCTGGATTTTCTATTCCCAACCCATTGTCAGCCAGCCGTCACTTCTCCAGCTAGAGGACAGAGTGGTGGGGCCAACCCTGCTTTGCTTGGGCAGACAGTATAGCCCAGGGCTGCAAAGTATTCTGGGATGCTGGGGGATTGTGATTTAAGTTGAAACAGAAAGGGGTCTGGGACACAAATTCCATTAACTGGTTTGACCTAAATTAATTATGTCTGATACTACATCCAACTGGATTTGACTTAAACCTGTTTTAGCTATTTTGAACCTGGTTTATATACAGTGAATTTCTGTTCTGTTACAGGTTTAAACCAGTTACTGATCACTTAAACTGGTTTATGTGTTACTTCTGTCCCTGGCCAGGAAAAGCGTGGCCCTAGTTGGCCTCTCTAATATTTGAACCTCAACACTCTCCAAAAACTTACTGGAATATTAGATTTCTTGTGAAGTTCCAGATGATACAGGGGAGAATGGGGCAAGTTAATAAGATAAATTAAGTTGACAGAATTATCTGTACTTCAAAGTAGTTGACTTAGAATCACAAGAAACTAAGATAAAAATAGCTTTAGACCAAAAAAAATTGAAAAAAAAATCAATCTTTCCTTGATTAAGTGTATTAAAAATTGATGACCCGATTGATCACCAAAAGTATAATTCTGTTGTTGGTCCAAAGTTTCTTGTCAATGACCTAAAAGAAAAACACATATATAACTTGTAAAATTTTTCAATGGGAAAAAAAGGGGGTCAGTGGTGTGGTATATAATGATTAAAACAAACGAGTAATATTTTTTCACAACTTTTTTTCAGGACATTAAGACTATTTTATTTCATTCCAAAAGGAGTTTTTCAGTCTCACAAAATAAATAAATAACTAAATAAAGGGTTTTTCTTTCTCTATCTTCCCCCAGTTTAGGTTGAAAAAAAAGTTAATATTTTTAATTTAAAATTCCATTTTTGATTAACATTTTCTCCAAGTACTTTGGGGGGGGGGAGGAGGAAATCACTCCCAAAACAAAATGACAGATATGGTATTGTTCATCAGTATGCTGGAAATCAGTACATCTTTAATTGAATTTAAGGTGCAAAAATCAAGAATTGGTAAGTCAACTTAATTCCCTTTTTTCTTCCTTCCAGATGAGAACTAGAGTCTGTCTCCCACTGTTATCTATTCACAAGATATTTTGTTTATGTACAACTTCATAAAAAAGAAAAATACTATACCACCAAAAACAAAACAAAGTGAAAACAACAAAACAAAACAAAACAAAACCACAACACACCACTCATCCTTCAAGGTTAATATAGAAAAAGAACAAGATAAAATCATTGAAGGCTGGAGATTGTTAATAAATCTCCAGAACACCAGAATATGTCCACAAATAAATATTAGGGAATTCAAGTGTGTGAATGAAATCCAACTTCCTACTTTTTTTTGACAAGGAACAACTTTGCCTAGCTATTCAGCCCATGGCTCTATTCAGAATATAGAGTTCTGTACACAGGCTTTTCACAGTTTATTTAGTCTGGACCCTTTTTAGCAAAGAAATAGAGTAAATCCTAAAATCATTTGAAATTTGCTGCTAGACATAATAAATATTTGGTTAGTACTAACTTACCATGAGTATTTACACCAGAGATCAAAGGTGAAATAGGCTCAATTAGTAAAGCTTAGTTTAACTTTGGTATAGCCGGGAATTTTGAACTAAAAACTTAAGTTTTACATTCTTCCATTCCATACAGAAGAAATAGGAGTCATTTGGGATGTGTGAAGATATTCAAATAAACTGGTGGGAGTTTAGCAGTTTAGTCTGAGTGGTTGGAAATACTGCTGGTGGAAGAATGTGCAGTATTCATGGGACCAGCTACATGTTCTGCAGAGCGTTTGGGCTCCTGAGGGCAACTGACAACTAACAGCAGCCAAGAGAATAGGTCAGGGCTGATTCGCAGGCAGCCCCAGGGGACCATGCCCTCTCTCCCCAGAACATCCTCTTTTACTCTCAAAGCTGTCACATTTTTTTTGAGAGTTTGACTTTCATTCTGGGGAGGACTAAAGCATTCTTTAAAATGAAGACCATACACTTGAGAACACAGCAAACTGTTTGTTCAGGGGTTCTCAGAAATCCTCACCTGGATCTTGATAAAATATTGGGCACTGTTTAAACTATTCTAGCTAGCCTGTTCCTTAATAACTCAATCGTCCACAAAGCTCAGATTGTAAAAAGGCTTTTTAAGTGGAAATATAGAGAACAGTTTTAAAAGGATTGCTTACATGTGCCAAAATGCAGGGCACTGTTTAAAACAAAAGCTTGTGATCTTGAAACTTTCCTATTGTAATTTTGCAATTAAACAGATGTTCTGAAATAACTCCAGTGCACTGGTATTGTCTCCATGATACTTTTTGTCCCCTCTCTCTCTTTTCACAGAATCAAGTCCTGAATTCTCCACTCCCAGAGTTTGGATCCGTCTTTACCTGACATAATAATGATCTGGGTCTCATGTTACAAAATGGAATGGCCTAGTTAGAAAAAGAAATACTGTTTATAAGCAAGGCATAAAATGAATGAACTGTTTCAGTACTACTTGAGTACCCAGGATCTGCTAGATCCCCTCTAACGCCCCACCCTGCAAACTCAAAATCCATTGATACAGCCCATGTTGTTCCTGGAGTCCCCATATGTAGCCACCAGCATGAACCAGATTTTCAGATACAGTTAAGATCCAGGGAGGGTTTAGGGAATAGTGGGACTCAGTGCTGTTTAGTTGCAGGGGGTGGGAGCTGGATGTTCCCCTCTCCCCCATACTCAAACTCCACTGACACAAACTTTGACATTTCTCAATCCGCAGAACTCCCTGCCACCAAAATAAACTGGCCTTGCAAGTAGGGTCCTAGCAGGGCAGGTTGATAGGATCCAGAAATAGTAGGGGTGGAGGCAGGCTAGCCAGTGTTAGCAATGAAAAACAAGAGGTGTATCCAGCTTTGTGAATGATGTGAAGTCTAGGTTCTACAGCAAGTGAGCAAAGGGTCTCAGGGAACAATGTGGAGTTTGGGGTCTGCAGGGTCTGGATCTGACAGAGAGCTGGCAGATCAAGGGTCTGGTGTTGATAAGTCTGAGGGGAACCTGGAAAGTCACTTTCCCTTTCCAGCTCAGAATTAAAGGAGTTAATGGATGAACAGTACTAAAACTGAAGAAAGGCTGGGCTTTTTCAGCCCTGGGGCTAACAGGCAGCAGTTTTTGCTTTACGATCTAGCCAGACCAGTCATGGATTGTCTCCCAGAAGAGTAGAAGAGATCAAGCAATGCATCCTGGGATGTTAGAGGGCAGTCTGGAGGTTCCTATTGCTAGGGTAACTGTACATACATTTGTTAAACAGTAGAACCCCTGTCAGACCAGACAAGGTAGAATTTTCTATCAGACCTGCTATGTGTGGTCTGGTAAAAACTGTTTGAAAGCTAGTACACGTACATTTCTACTAATGGAATCACAGATCTACCAGTAGAAAGTCTAACACCCTGAGACTCCATCTCCACCACCTAACAGGGTGATCTTTTTTTTACATGGTTAACAAAATTTTTACTACTTGCACTTATCAGAGAAACAGCTACAAAACTGTTTGTTCTTGTAATCAAGTCACTCACCCAGCTTCTGTATTAGGGCCAGTCAGCACTACATCCAAAATGAACCAGTTTATTTTCACGACAGCTTTGCTCTCACAGTGAAATAAAGCTTCAAAACAAACATTCAAACTGCAAACAAATAAACATATCCAGATTGGTCATCTTTCCTGAGACCTCAGGAGGAGTAACACAAGTCCTATGCTTTTCCCTAAGCAACAACATCACCCTTCCTCCTTTGCTGTCTTGGAGCTTTTAATCCTGTTTTTGACTTCACCTTCATTTACTACTCATTCTCTGCAACTGCCCTTCTAGCTGTGGGGGCCGAGAATGGGTGGATGGGGCCGCACCGATGGAGTGGAATTAGGCACAAAAGCTTGTTGGTTGAATTCAAAAGAACTTAACTTACAAACTGCAGTATAGGAACTTGCTTCGATGCACACAGTGTAGGTATGCTCTGTACAAGTTGCAAAAAACAAAAAACCAGGTGGCACACCAATGTTTTAGAGCATGAAGGGTACGGGGTACGTCAGGATGAATGGCAACGGGTAGTTGTTGGTGGTTGATCAGGCCTCCAAGTTCGCTCCGAGATACATGTGGAAGTCTCTTCTGACATACACGCAGAGTTCTTCAACTTGGGTGGAAACTTGCCCTAGCCTTTATACGGCTAGTGAGCCAATTGCCAGCCACCAGGTAGGAATAATTTACGATAAGCCAATCAGTAGCATGCATGCAAACAGTGCAGCTGCAAGCTTTGGCGGGGACTGATCATTGCACCAAGGTTTTTTCCCGCCGTATCGAGGAACTTTTGCACCAAGTGCTCGCATTTTCTAATTATTGAGCACAGACATGCCCCCTTATCAATGGCACAGCTGCACTTGAAGCACATGCGAGTCAGTCAAATTGTCACTTTGCCCGATGGGTTTACAAGGCAATTAAGTATAAACAAATGTAGACAACAAAATAAGTTTGTTCTCTAAAAAATAGATTAAACAATAACCTTTAACAAAACAAAAGCACATGATTACTTTTTTACAAAAAGCTCAACTATAAGGACTTCAGTGGGTGTCATGATAACACCGCACGTCGAGCCATTGCTTCTTGGAGTATTCTTTCTGTCTCTCTGTGGTCTGGTCTGGTCTGACTCTGGCATGCACTCTGGATTCCAGACCTGTGGAGAAATAAACTCTCTAAACAATTAGCCAACTTATATTACAATGCCATTAATGCATTCTGGACTCTAACATGATACAGCCAATCAGTAGCATGTATGCAAACAGTGCAGCTGCAAGCTTTGGTGGATACTGAGCATTGCACCAAAGTTTTTTTTCCCACAGTATCAGGAAACTTTTGTACCGAGTGCTTGCATTGTGCTAAGAATTCTGCTGTGCCAAGGCACTTCTAATTACTGAGCACAGACACTAGCCATCAGCCTACAAACTGCTGCTTGCTTGCAGATGGGTCTACAGCCCCTGCAGGTAGTGTTTTTTTACAGCCCCACTAAACATTTTTTTTTATTATTATTATTTCTGTAGGGATGAAGAAAAACAACGAACTCACTAATTTATTTGAGAAATGTATTTGAAAATCAGTTATCCACTCTATAATGTTTTATAATCATATATCCATATGATTATTTTCTGAAGTCATACATTTTTTTCCAGCTAGAGTAAATAAAATTTTATAACATGAAATGGCTTTAAGACAAAATCATTTTGTGTCTTACAGAAATATGCATTAATAAGCATATAATAAGGATATTCTATAAAGTTTATTGGTAAGGCCATTAATCTCCCCCTTCCTTTACAAATCTCATTAGTCACAGTGGGAGGAGGAGGTAGAGTGGAAATTCCTAATTTGAAAAAATGGTATACTTATCTGGAAGAAATATGGATCTTCACCTTCTACATCAGAGGTATAGTAAGCTCGTTGAGTGCTGACCACAGTAGAGCATGGTGGAGTATGTGCATGAGGGAAGGGAAGGCTTACCTTCTGACTATGTTGCTGTTGCTCTTTAGCAGAGTCAGTTCTGCTTTGGTAGGAGAAGTCCTGTGGACAGGCTCCCTGGTAACTGCCCTTAGTGCTCTTTCACTCCCTCTTTCCACATCTCTAATACAGGCATATTAGGTGCAGGGTTCTGCCTGATTTGGCAACTGCTCCCCAGGAGGGAGAACACTGCTCTGCTCACTCCATTTGTTCCTTGATCCTCAGATATACTGTGTGGTGCTGCTCTATACTACCCGGCTCTTGTGCCTGGCAGGAGCCCTACAGGGCTGCCCCTACCAGAGCAAAGGCTCTTGGGCGGTGATTTTGGTGACCCCTTATAGTCAGCACCTGAGGCTACTGCGCTGCTTCCTTCATCCTAGGATGCTACTGTTCTACCCAATATGAAACTAATATTAAACAAAGGTCAATGTAGTGTATTTTTAAAAGGAAGGACCATATTTCACTGAATTTGAAGAGTCAGTGGAATTACACACATTAGCAACATTTAGCCCATAATATTGTTTTATAACAAAAGCAGTGATTGCATTGAATAATTCAATATTTATCAATAATAGCCCTCTTGTGTTATCTTAAGTTGCCTTAATTTTCTGTTATATGTAGACTAGGAAATGAATGTGCAGTAAGTATAGGTAAATTATAACTTTTTAATGTAATTAGAATGTAAACCCCTCTGCTATCTTTGTTAAGCACAGGGTTTTGAGTGGCATGTACACTGATCTGCAAAAATGTAGCTCAAATTATATATTACATGGTGTCAAATGCGCCTTTATCTTTAACTGAAAATATGTTCACAAAAAATTTAACCACTGGGAAACTGATTAAGAATATTGACATTTGAATTATTTCTAATATAGGATGGAGCAGAGATTACAAAACTGTAGAGTATATGTTTATCTTAAAAAAATAAAGATAATATGTTTGTTTTATTTTTCTTAATGAATAAACCCCAGAATCTAAAAAGAATGTTGCCTGATTTTAATCTCACACTACTATAAACCTTTGGATTTGCTGATATTGTTGGATATGTTTTACATCAGGGTAAAATTAGAATAGAACAAGGTGATCAGAATAAGAAAATAGCATCTTGTATCATCAGGTTTTGTTAACCGAGTCTGAGATATACTTGACTAGAATCCATTCATTTATGTGGCCTTCTTATATGGATAATTCAGAATTTCTATACATTTGCGAAATACATAATTATGTGATTCCACTGGTGATCAAAAAAAAGGAAATTAGGTAAATTTCAATCTACACTTTTTTGAAGATTCACATGTGCAGATACTTAGGATTAAATTCTGTTTCATTTTATGAACTTAAATGATGCAGCAGACTGCATAACTGCTATTTTTAGCACAAACCTATTTTTTGCTTGTGGTAGGCTCCTGAACATGTCCACCAGGATTCTGCTCCAGCTGGATAGTTGCATAAGGAATAGAATAGTAGGACGAGGATTCAGAGTGACCTAGATAAATTGGAGGATTGGGCTAAAAGAAATCTCATTGGGCATGTCCATATGAGTGTGCATGTGCCTGTTGCATCATCTCAAAGCAGTTTTAGACACTGTAAGAGGCACACTAAAAATGGAAAAGTGTTACTCACACTGTATACGTGCAGCACAGGCTCTAAATTTGATATCTGGAAATTCAGGTATATAAAAAAAAAATGGGGAAAAAAAGTAGGGCAAGGCATGGTCCAGTAACATGCCCTAAGGCAACTCAGAAGTGGGGTTCTCCACAGAGAGATTCCAGTATCCAACCAAAGCTGGATGCTTCATCTGCCTCAGCATGCTTCCTTAGCATGCAGGGGGCAAACAAAGCAAGGCAAGGCAAGGCAGGGGTGTGACCTGGACCCAGATGCTGCCCCAAGTAAGTTAGCAGGGACATGGGGGTGGAGGGCGTTATGGAGGTGGGATGTGTAGGGGAAATGTGGGTGGTTGTGGGGAGAGGTGGGGGCAATGTAGGGTGTGTGGGGGATGTGGGGTTTGTGGGGAGACATTAAGCAGGAGCCATCACACATCTTGCCTCCCCACCAACCCCCTGTGGTGCTGGCAACAGGCAACTGGGATGCTGGGCCCATGGCCTAGCTGCAGGCACAGCCTGAAGTGGTGCAGCACTGCCTGGTGCAGGCTGTGTGCTGAATGGACCCAGCCCAGCCCACCCCATTAGCACATAGTTTTCTCAGTTCCATCCAAAGCCATGTACTAGCAGACCATGTAGCATGTACACATCCCAGGTTGTGTGGGGGGTGGAACAGGGGCTGCTTGGGGTGTGTGGGTCCCCTGCAGAGTGCACATCCTCCTTGCAGGAGTGGCTACGGGGCTCTAAGGGCTCACTGCTGGCTGAACACCCCATGGCCTACTGGCACCCGGCACTGCCTGTAGCACATATCACAGGTACCTGATGGCTGAAGCCATGCCACTGGGGGTCTCTGAATTAGTGGGCCCTCCCTGAGACCCCCACAGCCACTTTTGTGGTAGGGGTGTGTGGATTCTGTGGAGGGAGAGCTGTGTGCTGGGTGAGGGAGGCAGTCTGTGCACTGTGCAGGGGAGCTGTGTACACTGTAGAAAGCAGAGGTCCCACATCATTTGAGTAACTGACACAAGAAACCTCACACTCCCAAACCAACCTCAAAGACCTCTCACCCACATGCCCAGCTCCATACCCTCCACAACCTCACCCCCACAAGCCCTACACCCACCCAAATCCCTCCAACCCACATGCACCCCCACACTCCTTCCCTCCTCCAGCACCATCACCTAAATTTCACACTGTGTGTGCCCAGCTGGCCACTTAGGATGGGAGGGACCTGCTGGAAGAAGCTATGGCCACAGGGGTGATTACCACACTGCAGCCCTGCCCTGTGCTCACACCAGTGCTGGGACATGTGGCTCTCAGGAACAACCTGGGGGGTGGTGAGATCTGCTGTGGGGAGGGGTGGAGATGGCAGCAGGGGTGTGTGTGAGAGAGATAAATGGGGGTCAGGGTGGGAGATCACTCCAGGCAGGAGAGGCCACCTAATTTGGGCTTACAGCACCCCTGCCCCCCCTAGAGCACTCTGTGTATGTGGAGGCCAGCCTAAAAGGGAAGGGCCTTGACCATCCTAGTCCCTGAGCCCCAGTTGAGGGCTTTCCAGGAACAGCATGTGGATCCCCACAGCCTGGGCACAGTCACAGGACAGCAAGGGTTGGCACTGCTAAGAGCTACAAAGCAGTGGGTGGGACAGCTGCAGCTGGACTTATGTCATGGTGCTGAGATGGAGATTCTTCCAGGAGGGAGCTAGTGGGGGCAGGCAGGAGCTGCAGGTCAAGAATGAGGGGACTGGCTGGGAGGGGAGGGCTGTGAGTTGAGAGTGAGGGGCAAGGGCAGAGGCATATTGGCGCTGCTCAGTACTCCACATTCTGCAGAGGCACATTTTTCTATGTTAAAGTGTTCAGCTATTTAAAAATGTTATTATAATTATAGTGGCAGTGGTAAGCTTCCAAATGGCTTTACATTTGTAAATATATCAGAAACACATTGTCAAACTGAGCAATCAGTCTCCATAAATATAGTGGCATGTTGTTTTAATTGTGGAAAAAAAACATGGATTTGGAGGTATTTTAAAAAGTGAGTTTGGGATTTGTTTTGAGAGATTTTACAACTTTTTAAACAGGGAACACCAGGATTCCCATTAGCGTGGCAAGTGGCAAGACTCAAGCAGAGAAGCCTGCCCAGCGCTGGTACCAGGGGCAGCTGGGTGCCAAATGAGGTGGCAGACCTCCTAGTCATTTGGGCCCATAAAGACATACTTTGACAGCTCAAAGCAAGCTACCACACTGAGCACATTTTCCAGGTGATAGGTGCCCAGATGGCAGGGCAGGGGTACAGACGACAACAGTGCATCATGCAGGCTAACTGTGAAGCCACAGCCCAATGGCAGCTGGTCAAGAGGTATAGGAGATTCAGCTGCAGTGCCTGTGCCACAGTCCAGGAGACCCAGCCATCCCTGTAGAGGTCTGGTAGGAATGCAGACATGGGGGTGCATGTCCTTGGGGTGGATGCTGTCGCAGATGGCAGCAAGTCACAGCCAGGCAGCATCCCCCACTGCCAGACTGCTTCAGTGGGTAGAGGGTACAGGGTCCACTTTAGGTCAGGGCTTCTGCAGCAGTCCAGCTGGCACTCATGGCTAGCATCCCAGATACCAACTAGCTGGGCCTGAGAAGCTCCTGAGAGTAAGTAGCCTTTAGCTGCTTGCCAAGGCAGCTTTTTATACTGCTGGGGCCAGCACAGGTGCTAGCCTCAGCCTCCAGTTCCCCTTGGCTGCAGATCTGGGAGGAGCTGGGCAGGGTTGGTTTGCCCCAAGTGGAACAACTTGCCCAACACCAAAGCAAATGTTCAGGCACATGTGCTGAAGCAAAACCTGCTGTCACATATTTGTGCCACTCTTATTTGAGTGGCTACAAGTATGTGTGCCTACATGTGTGAATGAGCCCATACAAAAGTATATGAACAAATTGAAAAGAGTCCAGCAGAGGGCAACAAAAATGGTGAGGGGTCTGGGGCACATGACTTAGGAAGAAACACTGAGAGAACTGGGCTAATTTAGTCTAGAGAAGAAAAGAAGACTGAGAGGGGATTTAGTAGCAGCCTTCAACTACCTGAAGTGGGGTTTGAAAGAAGATGCAGCTAGACTGTTCTCAGGGATGACAGATGGCAGAACAAGGAACAACGGTCTCGAGTTGTAGCAAGAAAAGTTTAGGTTAGTGTGGCAGTGCCCAATTGACCTGTGTCTGCCATTTTAAGAGCCTGAAGAGACAGGCATGGCTCAGCTCTGATGACCAGCCATTTTAAGATTCAGGCCAGCAGAGCTGCAGGCAACACTCTGCTGCCTGGCACTGAGGAAACAACATCTCCTAGTGAAGCTGTTGCGCTGGTAACACCAGAAGGTAAGGGCAAGAGCTGATGGGGATGGTTAGGAGACTCTTGGTCCTGGGCATGACCTAAAACTGCACCTTGTCGGGGATGGGTGGCTTGGTGGGGCTGTTTGTGGCGGAATAGCGCCCCCAGAAATGTCAGGCCAATTACCATCTGGGTAGGAGGTAAGTAGGGGTGCCTAAACCCCAGCCCCCACTTTCAGGTTGGTCAATTAACATTGGAGGTAGTTTAGGGCCAGGCATGGCTGCAGCCACCTAAGCCTATGTGGTGTGTGTGTGTGACCCCAGGTCCCAGCATAGGGGCATAGTATGGGCCTCAGTGGAGGCAGAGGTGTAGTGTGGGGTGTGATGGGGCACCTGACAGCCTGTACCAGAGTGGCAGTTGGAAAGCCTAGAGAGCCTACCAAGGGGCTTGGAGCCTAGTGAAAAGACAAGGCATCCAAGGGATAAGAGCCCTGCTTTTGTGTGTGTTGAGGAGAAGGAGCCGAATGAGAGTGATGAGCTCAGATCTCAAGGACAGAGGCTGGAGTCAGGAGCCAGGATATAGTTACAACATGGAAATGCTGACAGGTGTGAGTAGTGAGGCCCTATGAATGGGAGTCCTGAGATGAGGCCCTGTAAGGAAAGGTGCAAAATTAGGTCCAGGTAAGCCTTGGGCAGCTAAGGACACAGGTGGGCCAGAGGCTGATTGTGTGAAGCAGCTGAGGAAGTGCCATGGGTAAACAATGGGGTGAGTCAGGAACCCCTAATTCAGAGCAGGTGGGTGAGTGACTCAGTCAGGCACTAGAGGCAGAGTCACTCCAGTGTTCTGCAAACCGCTCAGATGATGGTCACGGGAGAGGCCTAAGAGGCCATGTGCTTGCTGGCCAGAGAGTGCATGGAAACAAGCCCCAGGACCCTTTGAGCGAGAGCAGGGTGAGTGTGGCCTGTGACAGACAGAACAAAAAGGATTAATAAATATATGCTTCTTGGAGGCATTTGGCATTTGGAATTTTATCTAATAGGCATTATTAGCTAATATAAAGCTTGTAAGTTCATAACCCGCAAATGTAACTTGGCTGTCATAAATTTAAACAAAGTGATAAAACTAATTGTTTGTGGAACTGACTGGGCCCCAAAGGAGAAGCTGTAGCTGCAAGGTTAGCTGACCTAATGTTTTTTGTTCAGGGTTCAGCCTTGACAATAAAATCTGGATCCAACTGCCTGGCACACCCAACACATTCCAGGAAAGCACGTCTCAAGAAAGCATATTCAGAGAAACCTAAAAGGGGTTGGGCTTAGGCAGAGTAATGTTATTTTCAAACCTAAAGGTGCTGCATTGTAATTTGCTTATTGGATAAACCTGTCTAGGTAGAAAACTTTTATGATAATTTTTAACACCTTTCAATCCCATAGAGTAACAGCTATAGGGCAACATTGTGAGTGGTTCTAAAGCCAACAAATTAGCATAAAACTAGGTATAAAAAGCATGTGCATCAGGTGACCAGCAGGAAGGAGGGAACAGAATGGTCATTGCTGTTCCAGCCCGGACTCCGGACTTCCAGTATGAGTGAGGATTGGATCCCAATCGAGGGAACTTCCTCGGTAATACCTCTGACAGCATCGACTGGGGACACCTGACTTCACTGGAATCACTTGGTGTGCATCTGGCATCGAGGTACTATCGATAAGTTGCCAACTCATATCTGTCTACCTATTGTTTTAAACAGCCCAGTGGCTGATACCCTCACAGTGGCCAGTTGACCTGAGACAGAATAGATCCATCTATCTGTTGTTATGATCTGTTGTTATTATTTACTATTAGCACTTTAATATTGCATTATCTGCTTATCACATTTACCCTTCTCTTAACTGTTGTGTGTGTAAGCTATAATAAATTTGCCTTTGCTTCACTCCCAACTCTGCCTCCTCGATCCTGAACCAAACAGCCCAATGGCTGATACAGTTGCAGCACCCAGTCAGCCTGCAACTAAATTGATACACTCACAGTGCCCATCTGGCTTGTGACAGCGGCTCCCAGGAAAAGGAGGGGCAGTATGAGAGTGACCCCACAAAGGGGCAGTATGAGAGAGACTGTGTGAGAGGTGGTGGAGTGGGAGAGGCCTCAGTGAGAGGGAGGCAGTATAAGTGTGTCCTGTAATAGGGCAGAAAGCAAGACACCTAACAATAGGATGAGTTGAGCCTGGCCTGAGGCCAGAGCTGAGCTCAGCTGTTAGGAATATCTGAGATACTTGGGATGCAGTATAGGGGTGGCTGGGACTGCATGCGTAGACCAAAGAGAACAGGACATTTGAAGGGCAGCCTCATGTCTAAGTAACACCTTAATTATGTATCATCAAGGCATGGCATGTGAGAAAGGTGTGCAGTGTGCCCAGAGGCAGGTGAGAAGACTAGCACTGTGGTTAGTCAGGGAGTTCCCACATTGTCACAATTAGATATTAGGAACAACTTTCTCACTAGGAGGGTAGTAAAACAGATTACCCAGAGATGTGGTGGAATCTCCATTCTTCGAGGTTTTTAAAACACTGCTGGACAAAGCTTTGGCTGAGATGATCTAGTTGAGGATGGTCCTGCTCAAGCAGGGGGTTGGACTAGATGACCTCTTAAGATCCCTTCCAACCCTGACTTTCTATGAGTCTGTGATTTCACAATTCTGTATCATGGGGCAAATTCTAAGGTCCTTATGTTCTATGTTAATCAACTGTTTGTTGAAATCAGTGGGATTTGTCCCAGGAAGATGTGTGAGATCCACTCTTAATTTATAATATATAAGTTCAGCACTTTAGAATTCTCTTTTTCCTAGCACTTTCCAGAAGAAAGTTGTAGCCAGGTAAAACAGTATTGTTTCATGCCAGCTGAAAGTAGCCCAATATTTTTTCAGCTATTTCAGTACTGGTATATATCAAAGGGGGAAAAAAGAGCTAATTTAATGAGAACTGACTACACTTCTGAAAGAATAGCTGGCAGCTATTTTTTTTTTTCCTCTTATATGGCTGCTGAGATTTTATAGATGTAGCCAAGCCAGTTGGTATATGAAGAATTGGGAGGTCAAACATTTGGGCAAAACAACAAGTGACATACATCTCTGGAAAGTTTGAAACATATTTTAAGTTTGATTTCAACCTTAAAAACTCAAACAGAGCCAGTAAACTTGATTTCATTTTTGAGACAAACTGTCAAGGTACCAACTAAATAATTTCCTCCTGGGAAAACAGAGCTGTTATGCCAGAGAGAAAAGAAAAGCGGGGAGGGACACAAATATAAGCAAGTAAGCAAACAAACAAACAAACAAATAAATAAATAAATGTGTTTACAGCATTGCAGGTACAATGTTATTTCAGAGAAGCACCATGTCATTTTTACTTGTTACTTATCCAAGAGAAGTCAGATCTACTACTTGTTTCCTTCCTCTATTCATCTCTCTTGACAGGTAACACCACAAACTAGTGTGTCACTCAGGGAAGATATATGCATTTATGCATATCTTGTCACTATCTTAGTACCTGAAATAATAAAGTGCTTACATTTAGGGATAGTTTCAGTGTCAACATTAGAATATACATAACCTAGATTCAACCTGAGTGGATTGCATCTATAAGACAAGTACAACATCTAGAAATGGTATTTAAAAAACAAAAAAAAAGAGAGAGAGACTTCTTGTTTTGTTTTGTTACTGAGCTGGAGTACAAGACAGACTTACCTAAATCCTAGAATTAGAATAACTGAAATAGGAATTGAAAAGAAAAGTAGCTTGTACATATGTAAATAATTCATTCCGCAGATTGAGGATTGAGTGCTATTTCAAAGGGAGTGGTGACAATCAATATTGTATGTCAGAATGCCAATCATCAGGCAATATAAAGAGTAAAAACATACTAAATTCTTGTATTTGTTTGCAAATTTTTGTTTTTAAGAATAATCTGTTCTTCTAACTTTATCAACAAAGTCAAATCTGTTCTCTGGGCAACTCAAGGTGTTGTATGGTGTTTTGGACTTTTATCTGCTAGTGCAAGCTAGGACATCCCCAAGATTGCATTAGTTTCATTGGAATAACATTTGTGAATAAAGAAAAACATCTTTTTATATCAAAATGTGTGTGTGTGTGTGTGTGTGTGTGTGTATAAATGTGTATGTATATGCATACACATATATCCAAGTTCAAGCTGTAACTAGTGGCAAAGCTGTGGAAATAACAGGTTTAAATGTTTGAGTTTACCATTGTCATTTGAAAAAGAGTTTAGAATCCTCTGTAAAGCATCTTTGTATATTGTGCTCATCACTATAGTCTCATCATGCATGAAGATGATATAGTTGGCAGTATCCCAATGGAACACTACACGTACTACACTGATCGTAAATTAAAGTGTCAATTACAATGGTTGGGGGAAGAACAAGATATTGTTTAAATATTGCACTAATGTACAATGGTTCAGGAAGAAAAATTGCAATGTGCCCTCCAGTTGAATGAAAGTCCACCTTATTCTGCAATCGTATATGAAAAAGAGTGTTGTTTTTTTTTTAATGTTTTCTTAAAATATTCTCTGGCATTGTTGTGTAAAAATTAAGTTGTCAATGAAGTACCTTGTTTTTCTTACATTATCATAATGTAAGAAAATGGGAGCAGGTTTTCTGGTTCCCAGTGTACCTGTGCAGCTCTCATCATGTAGATCAATAAGAGCTGCAGGAGAAAAAGCCCCAGAATTTTAGCTTTAGAGATATATTTTGCTCACAAATGTGTATGCTTGGTAAGAAATATCTACCCTGAAATGCATGTTATTTTGTTTCATTATATGGAAAATACACAAATAAAGTTATCTGAAAACCTACCTTCCACCAATCTCCTGCCTTCTCTCACCTTCCACTTTTGGCTCCGGCTCTTCCTTAGGTTGTTAACATCTGCTTGCTTTAGTGCTTTCACTTTTGTGATCTCCCTGACTGTAAAAATATACCACAATTGTCCCATGAGAAAGCTTTTTTTTTTCTCCTGGAATTCTACAGATGTACAAGTCCGTTGTCCTATTTCAAGTCCCTGTGAAGTATGCAGGATAAAATATGCTAATCCTTTTTCCTAGGATATGTCTGTGTGAGTCTCTAGTGTTATTGTAGTTCATTGCAGGGACAAGCTGGCCAGGTTGTGCACACTCACTTGCCAACTCCTAGAAGAAGAGCAGGAATGGAAGTTGGAAGAGAAATGTGTATAAATAGCACTCCTGTCAAAACCTGTGAGTCAAGTCTGCTTCAAATGAGGCATTTATTTACACCTGCCATGTGTCTCCCACTTTTATGTTTTTATGGAGTTTTATTTTATTTTTATTTGTGTCATTTGGTAATGGTGTTCCTATGGATGTGGAGTACAGAAGAATCAATAAGTTGTTGTTGCCTGAGAGCTACTTTAAGGGCAAAGATTTTGCTCTGATCCCCCCACAGTGTTTCTTCTTCTGCATGTCAGTATCTTCAATAAGTCAAATAAATACCACTGGAGATAAGAATAGGGCAGAAACTGGACTTCCTCCTCCTCCAAGGTTGTGCCTATCTCCTGAAATATAAAGCACCCTCTAGCATATCTTTCACTTTCTACACATCTTCCTCTCCTGGTTGCTCAATGGGCAACTTCAACAAAAAGGGGAGAAGAGAAAGGTGTTCTTGGTCATAATTAGTCCATGGATGGTGGTTAGATATTAATTCATCTCTGTCCGTGGGGAGGAACCAGAACTTGAGTCTTTCACATCGTGGGTAAATGACCTAACCATTAAGCTATTGGGCTAAAATGTAGGAATGGTAAAGCAGCCATTCTACCTGTTTTTCTTCTGACCTCACATTATGGGACTTACATGCAGTTTAATGTGGATGCAGATGGAATAAGATCATTACGGAGCATAAATAGCCATTACAGAGCCCTTCTGAGCATGCTTGGAAAGCAAGTCCAGCTAAACAAGTGGAAATAAGGTCTGAAACCGCATAGGTGGCAATCAATATATTCTACACATCTGCCTTAAATGGCATTTGATGCCTATAGAGTGAAGTAGAATGAGGTTAACTGTATCTGACACACAAAATCAGAATCACTTTCGCAAGATAGCATAGCATAGCATAGCATATGGAACTGGAAAAAAAAGAAGAAAGAAAAAGATCAGATAGCAGGAAGAACAAGTAAAAGTGGCTACGTCAACACGAGACACTACTGCACAGTAGTTATTGAACAATTATTCAATTCTTCTATAAAACAGTACTAATTAAATTCACAGTAACCCGAGTTACTGCACACATTTTTTGCCATGTGACGTTACTGCACAATAGTATCAGGCTACTGTACAGTGTCTTGTGTAGATGCACCCAGTCACAATTATGTTGCCCTGTGGGATCAGGCCAACTCTTAGAATCTCAAAATTGTGCTGTTAGACAGGCGGGTGTCACACAATTGCACCTATACAAACACGCAAATCAATTATGTGCATACGCATACACACATTGCCAACTCAGGCACATGCACATCCAAACCAGGCTAGGCACATGCATACCTATCACCAAGTCAAGCACATGGACTATACACCAAAAATTAGACAATAATCAGTTGTCAATACCCACACACTGCTTACACTCTCTTAACACACATACCATCCACCTACACATACACTCAGGTTAGTTCCTAACGTGGATGGTACAATATGTATGTGTGTGTTTGGGGTACTTGGGATACCTGAGGGAAGGTTAAGGTGAGAGAGAAAGTGTAAGGAGTGAAAGCTGCTGAAACTGGGATTAGAATCAGTAGACCAGAGAGAAGCTGGGCTGAGGACCTGAGGCTTGGGGTTACTTAAGGTCCAGTGGCCCCAGACTTACTTAAGGTCACTGGTGCAAGGGAAAAAGCCTAGTGGCAAGGAGGAGACAGCCAAGAAAGAAACTCACATAGAAACTTGGGAGCTTAGGGCGAGAAACTGAGGCAGATGGCTGGGAGCTTGGGGCTGGAAACCAAGACAGACAGCTGGGAGTTTGGGGGTCAATTAAGTGGTGGCAAGGAGGAAACAGTCAAAAAGCAGAAAAAACCCAACTCAGGGTTTCAAAATAACAGGTTTATTAAACAGACAACACACTACACAGCCCCACGAAATTATTGGTTCTCTCGTTCTCTCTCTCTCCCTCTCTCACATACATACACACACATAAGCACTCACAATGGCAGCAGGAGAAAGAGACTCTGAGGGTGATTCCTGTGGTTGTGTCATTGGTCCGGGTATTGGTTTTGAGGGTTCAGTCATTCAGAATGAGCTATTTTTAAACCTACTGCCATTGTCTCTCAAGCACTCTCATTCATCCCCATTCATTCAGGAATCAAGTTACATAAACGGGGTAGGTATTAGTCATAGGATACAACATACATACTGGGCATGGGGACAAGATGGAGACTTGACTAACAAAATGGAAACTTGACATGACTTATGCTAACTTACACTGTAGGCCTAAATCATATAATATCAGTAAAACAATAATATTGAACAGTAAAAATCAATATAAACATAATAATTATACAATATAAAGAAAGAGAAAAAACAAAACAAATACTACTTGCTACCAAAACAAATGCTGAAGCTTATCGTATATCTTAGCTCACTTATACTTATCTATAGGAAATAGAGAGGAAGAGAAAAAGTCAGAAATGGTTAGGGGAAGGGGAGGAATGTATTTTGTTTAAACAAAAAATTGGAGGTTTTTCTACAAACACATAGTGGCAAAAAGGGATATTATGAGTATTTGTACTGGGATTGCTATGCTTAGCAGTGAAACTTCTAGGGGTTAGGCTCAGTCATCATATCATTTGGGTCTTGGCAACTCATTGTCAGCCTCCAATACTGGGGGTAATGGTTGCCAAAAAGAGGTCACCTGATACATGTCAGGCAGCGATTTTTACCTAAATAGAAGCTACTTTCATATGCCATCAATAAATCAATACTTTAATTAGATTATGTAAGAGTAAAAGAAGAAAATTATCAAGGGGAAGGATCATTTTTGTTACTCCTGATGTAAATGGATGTACACCTATATCAGAATGTGGAATTGCATTCTTTCATAACTAGGTAGAAATACAACCCTCAAACTCTTCAGCAGATTATTAGAAAGTAAAGCAAAGTATAGATTTACTGACAGATGTACCAGATCATGGTTAATATATGTATTAGTTACAATAATTTGTATTTTATAAATGATGATCATTGAAGTAACAGTTGCAAAGATCAAAAGGGAAAATGTAATAATAAAATCAGGTATAGATGTGGGTCAGGGCAATAGAATAAAATGTAAACAGAGAATTCAACAGTACTGGAAATCTATGCCCAGTATTATGGGCTTGGGAATGTTCAGAAATCCCAATAAACAAAGTGGTTGATCATACCAAAATACATTATTAGGCTTAATTTAAAGTTTAGCAATGTATACATAAGCAGTTCCCACTGCTTATATGTGAGTGTGTGTGTATTAGAGAGCCTTTAAAAAAGAAATCTGTAAAAAACCTCCATCATTTGTAGAGAAATATATATATATATATATATTTAAGATTGACAACCTTCACAACTGTTCTTTCAGATTTTTATGTACTTCTTTAATTAAGACTCTTTAAATGAATATTTAGAATTTTCTCTGGTCTTAAACTGACTCTAATCATGATATAAAAGTACTGGTGGTCTGTTATTCAAATGTAGTATTCCCTCAGGAGAAGATATACTATATTCAGTAACCAAAGAACAACAATATTATTTTCAATTTACAAAAATATATTTTTCAGTCAATAAAATATAGCACTTTATTAATTACTTTTTAAAATATTGGAACAAAATCAAAGTTTATATGATCTGAGTATGACACTGTTGGTCAGGGTGGCTCTAAAAATATTATTTCTTGAAAGAAAATACTGATTTGTCAAAACCTAAATGTTTAGTGATAATACCAATATTGACAAACCAGCAATGAAAGCCTGCTGGTCAAAAAGTTTTCACTGGAAGTTTCACTGGTTTTCTATCAGTTTGCCTTGGATCCTTCATTGCCAGAGCCCTCAGGTCCAGAAGAATTCCCCCATGTGAACCTGGGCCTCATGGTTTTATTCAGTCCCATCCTATGGACTGCTTCAGAATTGAAATTGCCAGGCATTCCAGTATCACTGCTTTTCTGGTACTTATTACTTTGACTCCAACATGGACCAGGGGCTCAACACTCTTGTGTATTTCCCACTAATCCACTCCTACTCACTTCTTCTATATCTCCTACCCACTCCTACATTCTTGACATCCAACAACCTCCTCGGAAAATACTCTGAGTATGCTGCTGCAGCTACTCATGAGAACTTGGTCCCTAGTGTGCTTCTGAGTGAGCACTTGAGATGACTTCACAGTGGCTTTGCCAGTCCTTTTTTTCCAGTTCTGAGTGTAACAATGACATGCGGTAGGCAAGATATGCTTAAGGCATGCTAGTGCTCAGGTTTAAACATGTTGTTAGGGTCTACTTTTCCTATGCTGCAGTACAGAAATCCCCAGAACAGGAATCAGCTAACATATTTCATTTCAGAAAAAACAAAACAAAACCAGAAAATGTTTAATTCTATAATTTTTTTAATTTCTCTTTCTTGGGGAATTTGCAAATTTTTACTTTTACAATTCTGAAAAAAGATATATATAGAAAGAGGAGTGAGGGGAGATAGATAGATAGATAGATAGATAGATAGATAGATAGATAGATAGATATTAGTATTAGAATTTCCTCTGGTAAGAAATTTCAATCAATTCTGTGACTAAGATAAACATATAGCCCCAAATAAAATGATTCTGCAAAGAGCAACATACATTTTTAAATTCCTATATGAAATATAATTAGACCTATGCAAACACTCTGAAATGCCTTAGAATCATTTTGAAATAAATTATTTTAAAAAATTATGAGTAGTACAATCACTTTCTTCCTGCATTTTAAGCATGTTGTAGTATTTCTCAGCAAATTATAGGAAATCAAGTTAAAAAGTTAGATTATTTATCCAAGTGTACTCTTTCCTTTTTTGTTCCAAAGTGATGATTCGCTACTGATCATTTGTACAAGGTAAAAAAAAAACCCAAACCCAAACATTATCTGTATAATTAAGGTATACTTTATCTAATTGTATGAAGGCATACAGAATATAGAGAAACACCAGACTTCTAAAATGGAATGAGCTATTCACACAAATTCTAGATTTACTCATGCATACAGGTGATTCTATTTTTAAAGGCATATTCATATTGTGCTGGCAGCATGGCCTTGCTGGGAAAGCCCTGAGGAGATGCTGCCCAGTCATTTCTGCATAAACACTTTGTATGTAAGAACAAACAATTGAAGGTGCTCTAAGTACACTGGAGATCAAAGTATCAAGTTGCAGAGAGACAACTAAAAGTTTATTTTTTCTGGGATCAGCAGAAAATAAGATGTTCAGAAAAAACACAGCTGAGACTAAGTGCTGCACTGGACTGCACACATACATTCATATGATCTGGGAGAAGTTTCTTGGGTTTGTTTTCCTGGTAGAAAATCTTACCTAGAGACATTTGAATAAGGCAATAAAACACTGAGCTCGTAAAGGCAAGGATCTTGCAGTGCTGATATTGCATATCCAGGGTCCCCTTGCACATACATCTCAGTGTGCTCTACAGGTTTCCTCAGTCTGCCTGGAGACAAATGACAGCAGTGATAGCAGGAAGCAGGGCAGCCCTACCTGACTGATGCAAATTGTTCATCCAGACCGCTGCATCACTGCAGCAGAATGTGGGGATTATAAAGAGGGAGCTCTGCTCTTTGCTTAGCGAGAGCAGTAGAGTACAGCCTGAGTGGCACACTGTCTCCCCTTAGCAAAGCACCCAGGGTTACCTGGAGGGCTGTGCTGTGTAAATCATATGTGTTTTAAATAATTTATAAAATGTTCTCATATCACTGTAATATCATGATTACTCACAGTATGGCTCCTATAGATTGAGTTCCTTATTGCATTCATAATCTTTTTCATTTCTTCACTTACCAATATTTAAATGATCTAAGCTAGATCTACATTCATTAAAAAAAAATCTGTTTATGAAAAATTATAATAAAAAGGAAACCAATGACATGATACAAGTTAAAACAGAAAAATGTTTATGTTCCCCAAAGTTGTATTCAGTGTGTGCTTTTATTTGGGCAAATAATATTTTCTAAATTGACCTAAAAGTAATTCTTTTTTCCCCACAGATGGAAGCTGCTTCTCGGTGCTCAGGTTCCTTCATAATTTTATTGCAGGCTGCTTACAACTACTTTTCCCTTGATTCCATTTAGCTCACAAAACATTAGCAAGCAAGACAGAACATATCACAGATGGACCAACCCCAGTGAGAAATGTCTTATATATGAACAACAACAACAAAGATGCCAGTTAAATTGAATACATGGTTAGAAACTTTGGGGAAGCATAGAAAGCTTACAGCTATATCCCAAGCTGGTACTACTTCTAAAAATACATCACTCTTGTAACCTCCTGTGGAAAACATACAAAATATTATTCTGACAGTGTTAACTATAATGTCTAATATTTAACTAGCCTCATAATTAATGAAAATCCCAATATGAATTAATTGAGACACTTGTTATCTCGTTAAAAAAACTGAAACATGAACTATGTTGTGATACATATTTAATTTATTTAGCTCCATCTCTTTTCTTTCTATTTAACCATTTATCAACCAACTTGGAATATTGCTCAGCATCTTCAAATATATCCTCTGAATTCAAATATCAATAACAAGTGGAACGAAATGTGTGTGGGGGAGCAACGTTTGCTCAAGATCTGGATGGATGCAAGATGGATGCAAAAAGAGGGATGACACAATCAGATTGATGGATACACAATATAGTTTTCAGAGTCATTATTCAATATTATGACATTGCCTTCAAAGTACAGCATTATCCTTTAAAATGTAATTTATGTATTTTTTTTTATTCCAATATTGGCTAGAATGCAAGTATATCTTCTTTATTTCACTGTCTTCATAACTATCAGCGAAATTGTTTATAATATTTAAAGGAAATTGCTAAAATATGTTGGTGATGTATTCAAAATTCCAACCTAAATAACATCTTAACAGGAACACAATTTATTCCTGTGCCTTTTATGATCTATTACTGGTAGCAAGGTTTACATTTTATGTCTTTTTCTCTTGTCCTTTGGCTAGGCAAACATGTGGAAACATGAATAAAATTATTTTTTTAAGAGTGGTAAATAGAAAGTTTACTCTTGGTTCAGGATTTGTTTAAAGTTTCCTGATATAAATCTTTTTAGCCTCTCATAGGAGAGATTCACTCAGCAGCACAAAATGATAATAGCTACATCTTTAAAAGGAATAGACACAGGTTTCTAACTGAGTATCAGTCTTCCAAATTTGCTTTCCATTTCATAATAATGTGTATGTTGTGACTATAACAGACTTTATGCTGTTGCTGCTCAGAGTGTAGAAACTGCTTGTTATGTCTTGACAAGACTTATGGAATATAAGGGGAGGAGAAGAGTTAGCAGCGCTAAGTATATACAGGGAACGAAAATGATGAACCATCAAAGGCAGAAGACCCCTAATCAGTCTGCATTACTCTTATTTTGATTTTATTGTTATTGATTTTGTTGTTTTAATCCATGTTTTTCTGCAGGTAGTAAACAATAAATATGAGAACATTTATACTTGAACTTAATTTTGAGGAGCAATATATGTGTGGTCTTCTAGGACTAAATTATTTCAGCCTTCACTGTGCAAAGCAATATTCCTTCATCACCACCATCCTTGCTCAGCTTCCTCAGATTTTCTCTTGTGCCAGGAAGAGATATATATATACAAGCCATAGAGAAAGAAGTGTGGTGACTGGGTAAAGTGAAGGAAGAGAGAGGAGCCCTATGTCTATCCATTCTATTTGGTAGCCCCAGTAATTGCCCAGACAGACAGGAATAAGTTAATCTATTTTAACATACTAATTAAATGCTGCTCCCAGCAAGAGTGGGAGCAGATATAACTGAGATTCCTGAAGCAGCAAATCAAGAACCCTACCTCTCTAACTGTGCAATTAGATACTGCCTTTTCCTTCAGGGAGATTGCAAAGTTACAATATAGGTTTCTCTAAGGTCAATGTTTTAACATTAATTCAAAACAGGTTAAGCTAGGATCCTACAATCTGGTCACAAACTTAAAGAAAGAAAAGGAAACCAACACACAAAGGGTTAACCATCGTGTTGTGGGTAGCTGTTGCAGCAGTCTGCCCCTGAGGGCTAGAAAATTTCATAGATAAATTTTCATAGACATTAGGGCTGGAAAGGACCTCACAAGATCATTGAGTCCAGCCCCCTGCCCAAAGGGCACAAAATCAGCAGGGGTCATAGGATCCCAGCAAGATAAACATCCAAATGTCTCCTGAAGGTGTTCAAGTAAGTGCGGCAGTCTATTCCAAACCTTGGGGCTTGGACAGGAAAGAAGTTCTTCCTTATGTCCAGCCTGAAACGTTCATAGAGGAGTTTTGCTTGCTTTACTGGCTGCAGCATCACATTGAAGGCTCGTATTCATCTTCTGGTCTTTCATGACCCCTAAGTCCCTTTCATCCAAAGTGCTAGCCAGTGTAGCTCTGCCAAGCCTATAAACATGCTGCGGGTTTTTCCTCCCAAGGTGGAGAACCTTGCACTTTTCTCCCAAGATGGAGAATCTTGCAAAGTCCTGCTCCCCCTCTGGTAGTAGTTAACAAGGTTGAGATTGCCTGTTACGTGACTTGGAAAGTATTCAGAGAGAGCTATGTAGTATTTCAGGCTTGCATGACAGCCTTCACCACACAAGGTATGTTCCCACTGGAAAATAAAACCCGTATCTTCATTATTATTCATTTTATTCAGGTTCTTGCTACCCAATTGTATTGGATTGTTCTTGGGGTCAGTGTGGTCCATATCATTCTTGCACAATTCAACTTCAGCTGCATCAGGAAGGAGACTTCCAGAAGCAAGGCTACAGCAACTGCTTTACAAAGCCTGCAAAAACCCTTGCTACCCCAACTGCCTAGCTGCCAAAAGCCTGGAATAATAAGAACAATTCCACTCCCAAGTCTGACTCCTCTAATGGGAACCATCCCAGGCTGAACCCTAGGTTCCATCCTGTTTCCTGTTAGTATGGATGGCCCTACTTATGTTTGCCCTAAATCTAACTCAAGGATTCGTGCTCATCCAAAGAAGGAAGACAGCTCTAAACCTTTCTGATTCTCTAATCCTGATCCTAACCGTAGCTTGGGCTATGCAGTAACCCCAGGAAGGAGTCCTTGAGAAGCATGACTGTGAATTAACTGTAACAGCCTCCAAATCCCATTACTAAACCCAGCAAAGAGACCAGTCACTGCCAAAAGACCATTTTGAGTGAGAGGTACTGCCTCACTCCAAAGCATGATCCATTTATTATCCAACCCTGGGGCAGAAGGGAGGTGCCCAGGTTCTATCCTACTTATTATTACTATGGACTGATTCACCTACCAGTGTTTTAAATATAATTCCATGAGTCCTACTAATCCCAAAAAGAAATACAGATCTAAACCTTTGCAGTTCTTCCCTAGCTCTCATCTTATCCCACACTACTCCTGTAGCTCCAGGCAGGAGGCCCCAAGAAGCCTGACTAACAATATTATTTTCTTTTTTTTATACCAGAGGGGTAAGGATCATTACCCTAAACACAGGGGGCATGTGTAGAGGATGCACATGGTGGTGCAACCTGAGCATGGTGGTGCACCCCCAAATACCACCAATGGCATCCTTGGGTGTTTTGCAATTGCCACTGGCCACCGCCAATGCTACTGGTGGTGCCTGTGGGTAGCTGCCAATACCTGGTCGGGGGCTTGCTATCCCCCTGTCACCAGCAGCACCAGTGGCATCTGCAAGAACTCTGTGCTTACTGCTGCAGCACTCCTCCCACTGCACTCTCACTATTGCCAGTGCAGCCATGGCTCCCAGCCTCTGGGGGCATGCATCGTTCATTCCTAAACATAAACCAAAACATGGTCTTTGAATTTTTATCCAAATATCCCTAAACTGTCATATAAGTGAGTTTTAAATAATTCACTAGTCACTAGTTTCTACCCATTACATAACGAGAGCACTTGCTCTTATTTTCCTTTTGACTATCTGAAGCTGAAACAGTTCTGAGCTTCTTTTATCTCTGGTTCTTAATAGATTCCAGTAGGAAGCTCCATTCTCTCTAGTGCTTTGAAATTCATGACTTGCATCTCTGCACTTGTTCGTTAGTTATTCTAAGCCTACATTACTCTTATATAGCTTGAACCAAAGCTTGCAGAAGTTAGTATAATGATTTTAATGGACTTTGCATCAAGGATCATACTCTGATAGGTAATTTTGAGAGATATGGACCAAGCATTCTGGAAGGCTTAGGGCATGGTCAAGTGAACATGATATTGTGTGATAACCATGGAGATTTACAGTGTGTCAGCTACCCTGTGGTAATTTGTCTACTGCAGCAAATTGAAACTATCCCTTCCTGAAAGAGGGGTAGGTTAATTTTGGTGCTGGGTGATTAAAATATGAAAGGGGCAGTTAAATCATGCTAAGTTGTCCACATACCCATGCTACTAGTTAGGAAATCTTCAAATAAATTAGTGATAGGTGGTTTTTAATGTATGTGTGATCTGGACAGAAACAAATGCTGCTGACTCTGGTCTTACTGAACTCGTTCTTTCCTTGAAATAATTCATGCTCATAACTGGTAAATAAAAGAATACTGAATGAGTCCTGGCTGAATGCTTATAGTACTCTGCTGTTGTTCTATTTTGAAAGCCTGGGAAAAGGGGTTTCTTATAACCCCAGCCTGTATTCTCTGTTTGCACACATGAAAGATAATTCATCAATCTTGGGTACCACAAATTAAAAATTTAAAATAAAAAAGGAAACAAGTATCACCTTGTAATGTCCAAATTATTGACTGGTTTGAAAACTAATATATGCAGCCATGTCCAGATGAACAAGCATGTGCCTGTATCAGCATCTCAAACCAGTTTGAGATAATGTAGGAGGCATACTAGGAATGAAAAAAAGAAAAAAACCCTGTTTCCTGTGTTGCATATTTGCAGCACAGACTCTGAGTTTGATACTGAGAAATCCTGGTATCAAAAACAAAACCAAAAAAAATTACAGGGCAAAAAAAGTGGAACAGGGCATGCCTTGAAGCAATTGGAGGCTGGGCCCCCCCAGAGAGATGCTCTAGCATATGGCTGGAGTCTCTCTATGCCTTCTGCATGCCCCTGTTGCTCCAGCACAGTCTCAGTGTGTTGGAGCAAATAGAAGTGGGGAAAGGTTGCACCAGTGGCCCAGACCCAGGTTTTGACATGGAAGTAGGAGAGGGGAACTGCGGGAGGCGGAGGCTGTGCATGGGTGAGGAAGACTGGGGGAGGGGAGACTATGGGTGTTGGGGGGACTGTGCGGGAGTCGTGGGTCCATCAGGGAGCTCATGGCCCACTGCTGGCAGAGCTTCTCGGTGGTACATGGCACTGCCTGATACCCGGTGGCTCTGTGCAGTGCATCGCACCAAACTGGCTTACTAGTGTGTGCCTTTGAGCAACACCAAACCAGCTCTTGTTGCTACTTGGGGCTCCCATCACTGCAGGCAGAATCCATACATCATTGAGCTGGGCGAGCCTCTGCCTTCATGTGCCTTGTGAACCATTGGGCCTGATTGGCTCAATGGAATCAGGAGCTGGCTTTGCTCAATGTCACATGGCTCCTGCCTGTGATTCCAGGAGCCCTACATGGCAGCAAGAGCTGGTCTAGTCCTGCCTGAAGGTGTTTACCAGTGGGCCAGGCTGGCATCATGTCCCACATAGAGCCCCCATGTCGCAGGCAGTGCTACACACTACAGATTGCTGGAGGGCTCTGCTGCCCTGGGAAGGGAGGTCTGTACACCATGTGGGGGACAGACCCAGACATCCTGCACTGTCCCACCACACCCACAACTTCCCCCACAATCCACCCACAAACTCCACACCCCCATCAAACCCCCCCACAACCCCCCCCACAAACTCCCCACCCACTAATCCCACACCCACAAACCCCCCAAAATCTACACACAAACTCCAAATCCCCCAAAACCTCATACAAGCCCCATAATCCCACTGTTGAGCCCTAGCCCAAATCTGGGTTCGCACCCAGAATGCAGATGCCAATACACACACCAGGCGGTGGAAGTAAAAAGAAAAGTTTATTGCTAGCAACAAACGGTGCAAGGTAACAAGCACACTGAATATCATTTCTGGGGTATTTTTATACAGAAGTT
>JAGPOW010003316.1:75082908-75093611 GCA_030014935.1 Caiman crocodilus
TCTCTACTGAGCATGTCTCTATACCTGTGTTTAAGCCATGTACCTCATTTACATACATGTATGTTTCATTAGCATATTTTCTCTCCACCTAGGGGTGTGTTTTTTAGTATTATAATGAGTTCTTTCACCCACTTTCCTGTGTATCCTTCGAGGCCTCTTGCCTAGTACACCCCTTTCCTCCTTATCACTGCAGCTGGGCATTTTTTCACAAAACAGTCTCACAGTCTCCTCTTTTATTATGTCTTGGGAGGATGGTTCGAGGCCGTTCTCAACACCACCACATACCTCCCTGCCACAGCTCCCCCCTCCCCCGCAAGTTCCTCCCAGATCTGGGAGGAACCAGACAGGGGCAATTTGCCCAAGTGACATAATTTGCCCCACACCAAAGTGCATGTTCAGGCACATGTGTTGAGGCACATATCTCTGGCACAAACTTCTGCCACTGCTATTTGAGCTGTTGCAAGTGCACATGCCTGCATATATGGGCACACTCTGCTTCATTTACCCTAGGTAGAATATTTTCAAATAATGACCCTTTATATTACTTGTACTCACTTATCCATGCATTGTAATTATATTTGCCACCTGTTTGTTATACATAAAATAACTATCTGAAAAGCCTGATATAATTTTAAAGTGAAGCACTCAAACTTTAGGAAATATGACTAGGAATAATTCACATCCCTTGAATATCTGCATTATGATACAGCTCATAATTGTATAATCATGCTATTTTTCTCTCAGGATCCCTGTCTTACTCCATTCACAAGAAGGATAATGTTCACTTAATGGGCTTTCTTCTTAATGTTCAATGTGTGCCTGAGGCCTCATTTCCTGAGCATTATTCAAAACCTGCATTGAAGAAAGAATTATTAATTTACTCATGGGATTTTGTTAAGGAGTCTGATTTCAATTTTACAGAAAGGGAACAGAGTCACAGAGATTTAAGTAAAAAATGTCCGCTAGTTTTAGGTGTCAAATATTAGACAATTGGGACCTGATTTTCAGAGTACCTAATATCTGATCTAAATGTGGTACCCATTATTTCAATGCTTTAAGCATTAAAGTCTTTTACAGTTCAGACCATGACTATGAATTTGGGCATAAAAAAAAAAATAAAAAAGGCATCCTTAGTGACTTAAAAGTGATTTGTCCAGCACTGGAAACTTGCATAGAACTTTTCTGGCAGAGACAGAGAGAGAATTTGGTTTTCCATATCAGTAATATAAGGATCTTAACCATAATATCATCCTTGTCTTCTTGAAGTTCCCTACAACATTCATTACATGACTTCCATTTTCTTCAACAAATGAAGCAAGGGTAATTTACTACTCATTCAATCTCTGAGCATTTTCATGAATAAAAAAGGGGTACAAACAAAAACTAAGTTCTTAGTAATATTTTCTGTACTTTGGGCTTTCATCCACTTTTTTTCAACTTAGTATTTGTCGTATTATTCATACCCACTGCTCATAATTCTACTGGACCTAGCAGTTGAACCATTAGACATGGATTTACCTCTATATTTTGATACACCTGATGTGCTACTAACACTTCTGAGGTTTGGTGTATGCTGCAGCACAGAGCAGCTATAAAAATGTCAATATGATACAGCAGAACCTTATTGAAACCTATTATAAAGGGTAATGTTTTAACAAAACAACAATAAAAACAATATGAGTGATATTTCCATGGCTACCTAGACTGGGTGCCTTTAGCTAGGCAGATAAGCCTAAGGAAGTATAGGTTGTCCAGCTGTTTCTGTAAAGGATGAGGTCTCACATGACAAGATTAAATTTTTAAGAAATGGAATTGGGATCAGAATGCACTTTAGGACTCATTAATTCTGATTGTCATTACATACAGTGTTTATTGCAGTGCTGAATCACCAATGAACAATTTCTTTTGAAGCAAAGCGAAAGCACTAGTGTGTGAAAGTCAAAAAACCAGCCTAAAAGAAGAAATAATAAAAAATGTACCTGGCTGGTATATGAAAAAATTGCAATTTGACTTTTTTTTCTTTTCTTTTACTGTGACCTGTAGTCCTATGACCATAATATTTTCTCATTGGTGCTGGGACACACATTGGGATTTGCAAAGTTAATCAGAATGGGATTCCTTTATTTCCACCAGCTAAAAACTACAAGTTGATGGAATCTCCATTGGATTTTGATTAAATATTCCCTAGGGTAATCCAGCAGATCTTGGATATCAAACATAAATATAATATGTTCTTCACATTAGAGCTCAGAGACTTGGTTTGCCAAAAACTTTTGTTTTTATTTAATTAATTATTTTTTTTGTGGCAAATTATCCCTGAAGTTGTCAGAGATGATTGGTTGCATTTGCAACCCTCCACCCCATCAAAGAAAGGAAGAAACAAACAAACAATAAAAACCCTTGGGGAGCAGAATTTTGGAAACATCAAAATGCTTTATATATTCATTGTCTAAAATAAATATTTTTATATGTTGAACTGGATTCATAATGGAATGTAGGTAATACTCGTGTAACCCAGGTAGTACTCCAAGAGGTACCCCTCTCCAACTGAAGAGATCAAAGCAGGTGCACAAGCACTGTGGGAGGTGTAGGGACTCTCCTCCCCATACAGAGCAGAGACAGACTATCAATGGGGCTTTAACCATATACCTTTTAATAAAAGAACAGTACTGGGAACATAACAGGCATAAATCAGGGGGTATACTGAACACTTCAATGCCCCAAGGGGGCAGGATTCAATAAAGGTTAGTCACCTACAGTCATTGACAAAAGGCAGGGTTAACAAATATAAAACACAAACAGCAGAACAAACAAATATAAAACACAAACAGCAGAGCAAACAATACTGGTTGGTGAAATATAAAAAGGCAAAAAATACAAAATGTCAAATGACAAAGAAATATAGGGCCTAGGTACCTGGAGGGGGGAGAAAGAGGGAACACACAATAGCCCCTTTCCATTGCAAGAAGATTTGTTCCTTGTTAACTCACTCACCCCAAGTGGGACATGAACTGAGATCTCCCATATAATGGGCAGAAACACTGCCACACAGTCACCACTGGTAATACTATACCAAGCTGCTGGGGGTCTTGACCTACCCAGAGCCCCAGCATCACACTGATCTGCCTGGCCTCTTATTGCAGGAGCTGGAAGCAGAGCTGGGAACCTCTCAGATCGCTGCTCAGATCCTTGCTGTAGCTGAGGGAGCCTCTCCTGCTGGACACAGCCTCTCAAAGGCAATCCTGGAGCCCAGCAGGGAGCCTCTCCTGCCGGCTGCACGCCGCACTGCTCAAGGTTCAACTGCTGCCTGCAGGTCCCACTCCTTCAGGTTCTTCTGGGGCAACTGCTCCCACCCAGCTCTTGCCAGCTTTTTGAAGCTCCTTCCTTGTGGTTCCTCACTGGTCTCTTTTGAGTCAGCTGTGCTGCCGCTTTTATCCCCCCTTCAGGTGACCCAAAGGGCCAATCAAGGGACACAGAGAGTGAGTCTCTGGGGCCTGATTGGTTAGGAAAGGGAATCCTAAGTCCTCCAATCATCTTTTGCCCGTTCAAAACCCCTGGGCTGTCTGCCAGGTAGCTCGTCACATTCACAAACCAGAGAAGGAGGTCTCTTTTTACTCTTGTCAGGGGCACAGAAGAGAAAGTTGGTTCAGACTATTTTTATGCTCAATATGATGCAAGGATTAGAATGTAGTTTTGCCATCTGTCAAATTAAAGTCCCCATGGATAGATTAATGCCTATGCTTGCATTAATCTCAGTCTCTTCTGCTAAAGTGATTTCTTTGAATTAAATATTCTTTGGCTAAAGAAAGAATAAGAACTGCTTTATAAATCATTCTCTTGCCAGAAAGATGGGACTGATTCAATTTTTTCTCCCCCCAAAAAATCAGTGTATTAAATATAAGTTTAATATTTTACTAATGAATCTGAAAATGTTACTTTTATGTTTTTAAGTATGAATATGACACTTTACAGAATGGAATACATTTAAGCCCAACACCAAAAGTTATACTATTATTCAGTGTTTTTGTTAAATAATGTCTCTGTAGTCAGCCAACTTACACGTAAGTATTAATATGGAAAGTACAGGCACTTTCAAAGCTAACAGTAATCCATTTTATCATTTCTGGGGAAAGAACCAATTAAAAACCAAAACTTTCAGACTTTCTGGTTTCTCAAGACTGATGTGAAAGTCACATATAGTTTTATTAATTTTTTGGTCATTTTGGTCGCCTTTTAATCAAATTTAGACTTAATTAATAGTAGGAGTCAGAATCTCAGCAGGGTTGCACCATCTAACCAGTGCAACTTTGTCAATCTATGTCTATACCAGTTAAGTATCTGGTCCTTAGTGTCTTATTTAAATTAATTCTACACTAAAATGTTTTCTACACAAAAATTAAGAAGAGATGCATTCCATAAACTCTTTGCTTATTTTCAGGGAGTAAGGGAGAGAGGGGGAGGAAAGGCATTAATGATTTTTTACATAAATATGGTAGGCCTCAAGTTGTCAAAACATTTTGGTTAGGTAACTCAAGATACACTCCTTTTAGGTTATCTACAATGTTTTATCATTCCAACAATTAAAACAGATCAATAAAAAATAATATAACACTGAAGTTCTCAACACACTAGCAGTTCATAGATTTCTACTTTTTAAAGCTACCAGCTATATTAAAGGGTTAGACTCATAAATTGAATCTTCCCACTTAAATACTTCTCTAGGTGCCTAAATACAACATTTAAGTTTCACTGGAATTGAAAATAAAGTCTCTCTAATTCTTTAAGCTTCTAAATTTTCTTAGCACCTAACTTTCCTCTGATAAGATCCTAGTGGCACTGAAATATTTGAAGCTTTTGTTGTCAAAATCCATTATTTTAAATTATTTTAAACTTATTTCTTTTATATTTTTTCTCTTTACTTTCCCCAAGTCTTTTTTGTGCAGCTTTTTCTGCTTCTCTATAAAACATTCAGCTTGATGTTACATTGATATGGCTAATCAGGTTTACAACTTCTTTTCTGTGCTTTCAAATGTAGAGAGAAAAAATGAGCTATATAATTATCCCTAGGTATTTTAAGAAAGAGCAGATTATCTCAGTGACCTTAAATTAATGTATTGCTTCAGGACATGTTTTTTTTTTTCTGAGGTTGCCATCCAAATAATTTTATTTTGACTCAATACTGAAGTGGTATTTTAGACAATTGTTGACGCTACTTTTAGGCCATGTCTACAATGTCTTCAGGCCAAGCCTGGGAAATTTATCAGATAGCACATCTAGCCAATGTGCTCCTTCACAGTGCACTGCAAACTTAAATCTGACAAGAGTAGCCAGTTCAGAGTAGCTATGAATGCTCACAAAGAAGCATGCCTAAAACAGAGACCCTAAGAATGACATGATGCCCTCATTTTGGGGGTGTTCTAAGATGATTGCCCTGCAAAATGTCTATGCTTTGGCATGCCCCATGTGGGTGGGGCATGCTTTTGATTAGCAGTGCCAGTCCTGTTTGTCATGTGGATAGTGTAAATAAACCTCAGCCTATCTCAGAATTGTATCCATAATCTCAACAAGTCTGGAAAATTATTTGTGTTCCCAACCCACTTTAAATGGTTATACTGGTGACTGAATGAAACTTTGTTAAAGCTGCTGAGTATACCACCCCCCATCCTTCGTTATAGATACAAGTAAAAAAAAAAAAATGAAACTCCTTTGTAGAAGAGAACTGAAATGATGTGGTTCCCAGTCAGGAATCTGAGCTAGAAGGGTAGAAGGATTTCACAGGAGGATGGATGGGTATTGTTAGATAAATCTATATGAGTGAAAGAAAGAAGTGCTAAAAGCACTTTAGAAACAGACAGTAGGCAGCTACAGATATGAGCTTATTTAACAAATGTGAGAAAAAGCTGAGAGTGTTTTTGGATAAACTGCAGGCTAGAAAGAACGCTGCAATTGTGAGCAAAGAAACATTCTTTGTTGCTTGGTTCCTTTTATGGTCTGAGAAATAGGCTTTATAAATAAAAAGGATTGCATCAAAGAAACACCTGTATCTATCATTAGTTTACCCCCTTTTAAGGAAACAACCTTCAAGACTCCATATTCTAGCTGGGTCAAAAGGGATATACTGAAGTTATGAGCAAGAGGCAATCAACAAGAAGACAAGTTATGAGTGGGTATTTCAAATGAAGCAAGATGGTGGCATGTTCAGAAATAAGAATCTAAAAGGATAACAATCCAAAAAATAATTATCCAAAAGGAAATGAAAAAAAGATCTAAGCAAGGTCATGACACATTAAGACCAAAAGCAAGATCTATAGCAAGAGTGGAATGCTCAAATGCCATTAAAGTATTATCTGGAGATTTCCCACAAAAGGTTGAAAGGAGCCCTGTTGGGGCAGCAACTACAAAGTACCTAACTGTTCTGTGAAGCTCAGTTTCAACAATCTCAGCCTGAAATGGTGAGATAGATTAATGAGATAACCAGCAAACTACAATAGACCACAAGTTTTCCATGAACCCAGAGAGGTATAGAAAGTTTCAAGGAACTCACTAACAGAAACCACAGCAGAGACTAAGTGAATATGAACAAGCATAACAGTATCTGATTTAGGTTTAGACAGATTGCTTTAAGACACCTAACCCTAAACTGGGAGTGGCATGTGCAGGCATTTACTGTCACTAAGAGTGGTGCAGGGAGCCTGAGGTAAATAACTAGACAGGGAGAGACTAGCAGGATTGGGAGGTGGGGGGAGGCCTTTGCACATCATGGGGGGTTGCTTACCTGTGGGGGAGAAGGAGAGAGTTGCCTGGTCTGGGGTGAGAAGGTGTGGGAGGCTAAAAATAACCCAGTCAGGGTTGGAAGTTAAGAACACTACACCCCTGGGACTGGGGAAACTGGCTCGGCTTTTCAGGCCTAGGGCTGTGCTGTGAAAGCATACAGTTATTCACTAGACCTGGCTAACTCATTTTAGTTCACCTCCTGAGGTGACATAATTTAGATCAGGTACTTCATTTTTGGGTGATATAAGGCCTGTGAATGCCTGGTTAAGTCAATCTAAATATAACACTTCTATGTACCCTGAAGGATATGAAAAAAATATCATGAGAAGGAATTCAAATGATTACAAAGAATATAGGAATCCAGCTGCCTAGGTGTGGATTCAGCAAGAAGTCTCATTAAGACAAGACATAATTGCAAGTAGTGGTTTGAGGTAGGAAGATGGACTGACTAATCTTTCACTAGCAATTCAGTGGTCACTCCTTTGTGTAGATTGTGCCCTGGGCACCCAGCTACATTGGTACATCTCTGAAAGTTCTGTATCTAATATATGCTATATGATACATGGCATTCTAATGGGAAAAATGGATCCAATGCGTTTGTAAAAAAAAAAAAAAAAAAGATACTGGCTATGAAAAAGAAGGGGAGATGAGCAAGATTTTTCAGGGTGGACACTGTTACCAAATTTACAACGTTTCTTCTTGTGACACATATAATTTAGGTCAGAGAAGAATGAGAAAAATGTCAAATGAAAGCCTGGCATCTGATTTAGGAAACTGTGTGGGTAGAGGAGAATTAAGGTGAAAACAAATTAATGGCCCAGTTGTTGTTTAGCAATAAAAATGGGAGCTCAACTACTGAATCCATAATGGGATCAGTGCAGTACCCAAGAATATGAGCACATGATCAAACATAATGGTTATTCAATGAAAAATATTTGGAAGCCTGGAAAAGCTCCTGTTCCAAAATTGGACTAATGAATAGGTGGTGCGGTATATAAGGCTTTCTTTAAACAGCCATTAGAAGTTTCCAGATCACAGGCCCTGGATTTCATGGGGGACTTCAATCACCCTGACATCTGGTGGCAGTGCAATAAAGCAGTGCATGGCAATCCAAGAAGCTTTTGGGGAGTGCTGGGGGGAACTTCCAGGTGCAAGTGTTGGTAGAGCAGACTTGGGGCCAGCTCACAATTTTTGGAGTCCTCTGCAAGATATAGTTTTGGGGCCTCCTAATCTATTGACAGAGGCAACTGTAGCAGGGTGCAGGGCCCAGGGCAAATAAGACTGTGCATGGCCCCCTTTCCCATCCCACAACACACATGTGCCAGTAAATGAATGTCCTAGTACACTGGACACCAGAGGAGGGGTGGCAGCCTGAGTTTCCTGTTGGAACAATTAAACAAACATCCAGCCTGCTGGGCAGCTGGGCAGGGCACACCACAAACATGGCAGCCACCATTAAATGCTGGCCGGGCTGTGAACTCTCCGCCTGTCTCCGCGGGGCCCCTTGACTGTGGAGCCCATGTGAGGCCACAGGTTCCACAGGATAGGATGGGTAAGCCCTGGGGCCATGCTTTTCTTGACCTTTTACTCTGAAACAGGGAAGAATTAATGGGGAATGTAGAAGTGGATGGTAACTTGGGCAAAAGTGACCATGAGATGATTGAGTTCAGGATTCAAAAGAAGGAAGGAGAACAGCAGAGAATAGACCCTAGACTGCAGAAAAGCAGACTTCAATTCACTCAGAGAACTGATGGGTTGTAGCCCCTGGGAGGCCAATTTGAGTAGGAAAGGAGTCCAGGAGAATTGTATGTACTCTAAACAAACCTTACTGAAGGTACAGGGAGGACAAATGACTAGGAAGGAACATTGCTCAGATAAGCAAGGATGAAATCAGGAAGGCCAAAGTTGCTGCTATCAAGGGACATGAAGGGTAACAAGAAGAGTTTTTACAAGTAAGCTAGCAATAAGAGGAAGATAAGAGAAATTGTGGGTCACTTACTGAATGAGGAGACAACCTAGTGACAGATGATGTGGAAAAGGCTGAAATACTCAATGTCTTTTCATCTCAGTCTTCATAGGTAAGGTCAGCTTCCAGAGTATAATACTTGGAAGCACAGTCTAGGGAGAAGGCAAGTAGCTGACAGTAGTGAAATACTGGATAAAGTTATATTTATGAAAGCTGGATGTATACAAGTCTATGAGACCAAATGCCATACACTCAAGGGTGCTGAGGGAGTTGGCTGATATGATTGCAGAGCTTCTGGATATTATCATTGAAAACTCATGGCAATCTGGGGAAGTTCCAGACAATTGGAAAAGAGCTAATATAAGACAGGGAAGAAGGAGGATTCAGGGAACTACAGATAAGTCAGCCTCACCTCAGCCAATGGAAAAATCATAGCCCTCAAAGCATCCATATCTAGCACTTGCAGGAGAAAAAGTTGATTAAGAACAACCTGACCAACCTGATTGTCTTCTATGATAAGATGACTGGCTCCATGAATGCTGGGAGACCAGTGGATATAATATACAGTGATTTTAGCAAGACTTTTGATATTGTTGTCCACAAACCCCAACCAGGAGGATAATAAAGAACTGGAACAGGCTACCCAGAGATTGTGGAATCTTCCATCTTAGAGGTTTTTTAGACCTGGGTAACCAAAGCTTTGGCTAGAATGAGATATCTGGGAATGGTCCTGCTTTGAGCATGCGAGTGGACTAGATAACGTCCCTTCCAACCATAAATTTCTATGATTCTATGATTGTATGAATATGTCTAAAAAACAAACAGTGACTGAGGAAGACATTCAGACATAGAAAAATTGGATTTAAAAATTGAATATTTGGTAAATAAGTAATTGGAATAATTGAGACAATGGATGAGCTAATAATTAGTGTGGATTTAATATGTGTGGGGGGGTTCTGAAATAAAGCTTACAGAGATGACAGATAAATTCAGTCTAAAAATTTCCTTTTATGATATGGTTGAGGGGCTGGGGGAAGAGACTGGTAAGCAATTGGTTCACAACAAATAAGTTGCCCTGTGAGCAGAGGCAGATACGATAATAAAAGCTACATACTATGGTAGACAAGGTTCCTTTGGTAAATTTGATATATTTTATTAGACCAACCCAAATAGTTGGAGAATAGTTATTAAGCAAGCTTTTGAGTTCAAAAACCCTTTGTCAGGCTAAGGAAATTTCAGCAGTTGGTGTAAATTTCAGCAGTTGGTGTGTGCTCTTCCTGGATGGAATGAAAATTAAAGAACCTTGTCTGCCTATGTTCTTAGACCAACACAGCTACAACCTACACCCCTGCAACATACTATGGTAGGTTTTCATCAGAGAGAAAAAGGGGGAGCTATTGAGACCTACTCTGAGCCTCAAAGCTTTAGGTATTCTAATTTCTTAGGATTTTATGTATATGATATTTCAATCACTTTCTATTATTTCCTGAAAATTTCTGACAAGAAAAAGAAACATATGGTATCTATACACATTCCAGGTTGGTTGTGGTGGAGGGAGATGTTTTAATTAGAGTGGTTTTCAGCAGCAGCTTTAATGAAAACATCACCATGTCTCATGTATTCAGTGTCCCACATTTTGAAATGGTGGCAAGGGTGCTTCAACTAAAGCTAATTCAATACACTTTATAGGTAAAGTACTCCCACCATCATTTTGAAATGCAGGATACTAAATACATGAGACGCTGCAACCCACTGGAGTGTTCTAATTAGAACATTCCAACAGACTCTACTAATTGATTAATCAAGTCTGCTGAGACATGTTCTAATTAGAACATGTCAGAGCATGTGTAAAGTGTGTGTATATATATACAATACTGCAACAGAAAAATCCAATAGAAATTCCAGGTACTCACCTTCACCTTCTTATACACACACACACACACACACACACACACACACACAC
>JAGPOW010003316.1:75093711-75114592 GCA_030014935.1 Caiman crocodilus
GTGTGTGTGTGTGTGTGTGTGTGTGTGTGTGTGTGTATAAGAAGGTGAAGGTGAGTACCTGGAATTTCTATTGGATTTTTCTGTTGCAGTATTGTATATTTAGAGGTACAACAGAATAGTCTGTAAGAATCTCTAGTTAGAAATCAGGACTTTTTCCTATGATGTACCAAAACAATTCACTTGTTCAGCATACGAGTAAATCTTGGAGACACACCTCTAAGGGTATAAAAATAAAAATACAATTGTTTAAAAGATTCTGATCAACAAGTACAATATCTGTTACCCCATATACTATAGTAGATTCATGCTGAATCTTAAAAATGGGTGTTGTAAATGAAAATGGATACAAATGGTAGCATAACTAAAGAGGACAGGGGATAACAACTGAGACACCAGTCCCAGGTACTGACCCTTGGTGGGGTACAAAAAATGCAGCAGCTGTACCGTGTTAGGGACTCTGATCAGCATGGATGCTGGTTTTCTCTGATAAAAAAATAAATAAATCCCCAGTTTTGGGGTTTAAAAAGTAACCTCAAATCCACTTTTTTCTGTGATTAAAGTGAAACACCACTAACACAAACACACACACACAGAAAGAGAGGGAGGGAGGGGGGGAGAGAAAGAGAGAGAGAGAGAGATTCATTTTGACCATGTTAAAATGTAGATTTCCTGGTCTTTTTGGCTTATTTCTGGACTTTGGCTTTGGATTTCCCTGTGGATCTGTTCCCTGGCTCCTCACCCTGGTTCAGCTCTGCTTTTGGTCTTTGCCCTGTGGATTTCCCTTAGTACTCAGCATCTGATCCCCAGTTCCTGACCCTGGACTGTGTTGTTTCTGAATGTCTTTCTGCATTTGGTATATGACTACCACCCTTTGACCCAGCTCTACGTCCCTGTTTTCCTCAATGGTATAACCATTAGGCAGATTGACTTAGTTGCAGTCCCTTATTTACTTCCAAAACTACCTTTACTGTACTAGGGGGTAGCACAGCCACTGATGCTGTCTGGTGCATGGCTGCCACTCAGGGTGTTCAAGCAACCAGTTAATTCTCTGGATACAAATGAGAGGAGGAAATTGTGTTCACATGAGGCATAGAATAATGTCAAGTGATGACTTTCAATGTGTCCAATCATTCAACCACATCTGAAAGTCTGATGGGGAGGTTATTACATGGCATGGTTCTTTCAAATTGTCTCTTATACTTAGCTGACATGCTGATTCATGCTAAAAACTTTGAGCAAAAACTGATAGATTTACAAACGAATTATAATACACTTATATTTCCCAGTAGGGAACCAAACACAAAGGCATGCTAGTTGTTTCAAAAGTTGTTTAAAAAATGAGTACACAGTCAGTGGAGGGGGTGAAATGTCCACTGACAAATTAAAAGCCTTAAAAAGCTGGCCAGCTCCCCAGGCATTCACAGAACTGAAAAACTCTGCTCCCATTATATAAGGTTTATTTGTGGATTTGCCAATATTGCATAACCACTTAATTGGTAAAGGGATAAGAAAATTATTTCTGTAGTCAACAGAACGATTTATCATTTCAAAGTTTTTTAAAAAGTCTTGTACAATTTCCTCTTTCCTAGCTGGCTTGTGTTTCAAGAGGTCAGGGCACAAGGCAATAGAGTTTAAACTATATCAAAGTGATTTAAAACAAATCTCAGGAGAAAAAACAAAAGTAAAAAAAAAAGTTTCCTAACTATAAAAAGCAGTAGAACAATTGAAAAGTTGCCTAAGGAAGACATGGAAGCTTCTTCTCTGCAGGTTTTCAAAAACAGAAAGGATTATTATTATTATTATTTTCCAAAAATCACAATTCTTTAATCTGTGCTGGGATTGTAATTAAATGACACTTGAATTCCTTCCAAATGTATGTCCTTCATATCGGACAGAAAATCTATATCTTATGAGTTATTGTTTTAACACAAGATCACATAAGACCATAGAGGGAATCTGGGTATTACCAAATGTTTAAATTTTTCATAGAGAAAGTATTGCAGCAAGCAAAAGGAACTCCTGACGGTAATTAATATTACACAGTATTTTTATCACTATTATAGGAAGATTTTTTTTTTTGCAAGATAGACTATAGATCTCTTCAAGGCCTTTTTAGGTTTGGAAATTGTAGGGAATATTTCAAGGTGGTTGGGAAAAATAAATGGTAGTGGCATGGGCCATACGTAGACAAAATGAGAGGTGTGTGTGCATGGCACTTTAAAGAGGGCTAAATATTTTTGCACCACTTTAATGGTGTCAGCACTTGCACACCTCTGCTGTGTATTACACATTAATTTCAGCTGCTGTAGAAAATCTGGCGGCATAATGCACCTTAAATGACTTGGGGTGCAGTTTGCTGCTCCTACAGCTGTGGAGCAAAGCACTGGGCTCTGTGCAGCTCCACAGCTCTGCAGGAAGCCCAGGAGACAGCCTGGCAGCAGGGCAGGAAAGCAGGCTCTACCCAAGAAAAGTGGCAAGCCATTTCCTTTTTTCTCTCCCTCCTGGAGCCTGCCTGCCTACCTGCCTGAGCTGCACGGGGGCCTGGTGTTTCCCTCCATGGCTGTGGTGCCCCCCCAGGACCTCCTGAGCTGGGTGCCTGCAGGTGGGTGCCACCTGGGGGAGAGGGGTGCTGCTGCTGAAGAGGGAAGCACCCCCGTCCTACAGTTCAGGGATCTCTCCACTCACTGGCAGCTCACCCTCCCCTCCCTGCCAGAGAGGTAGGTAAGTCAGGGGGGTGCATGCATGACACAGGGGTTTAATCAGCTCTAAATTAAAGTGGTGTTTTTTAAAATCCACTGCTTCAATTTAGGGCTCCTGTTTCATCTACATACACCCATGATGTCTTGATACACAAGCCCCTTTGATGTAATTTCCTATTCTCTTTCTACCGATCTATCTTCTTTACCACTTAAATTCTAAAAGGAAAGGTTTGAGCTGAACAAAGATTTCACCTGCATGATGAAATTTAACCAGTTCTGTAATGGGCAGTGGAAGCTAGTGTACAGAGTTCAATTACCTCATGTTGGAAAATTAAATGACCAGAATTCTGATGGAAATGCCATGTGAAATTGCAGGCCTAGAAATGGATTTTAAATTAATCTATCATGTTCAAGATGGCTGAAGAGTAGCAAATGTAGTAAAAAAGAAGATACAAAGACAACTACAGGTTTTTAATCTGACCTAATACATATAGAAGCCTCTAGAGCTTTGAATGAAAGATATTGGAGTAAATGCTCTGGCATAATGCAACATGATTTCATAAAAGTGGAGTAGTCCATAATAGTTTGGTATCTTTGATAGATAACTTATTTTCTAAAGAAAGGAAATGCAATATAATAATTTCTCTAGAATTGAGGAAAGAGTTTGTTAGGATACTACATAGAAAATTATTGCTTAAACTAAAGAAAAAGGAATTGAGGACAAAAAAAGGATAAGGGTCATAGCTGGTTAAAAGAAAGGCAACAATAAGCTCCATCAGAAGAAATTTCTGCCTGGAGAAAATTTTTTCAGTAAAATCTTGGCTTATCATGAGTGTATGAGTGTAAGGGTTGACTGGTGCATAGACCAGTCCAAGGCAATTGCACCGAGTCAAGGGTTTATTGGAGTGGAAGCCAAAGTCAAGCCAGATACCATTCTCAGTTCAACGTAACAAGGATCAAGACACAGTCATGGTCAGGTCCAGCAGCTGATTCAGACCAATAACTTCAAGACACAAATGAGAGCATCAGCAGCAGCAGCAGAAATCCCTTGATTCAAGAATGATCTTTACCATGATTCATTGATGGGTCCTGAAGTGATTTAAAAGTCCAATCTTTGAGCTGAAAATCCATCCTTAGAAGTTGTAGGTCTTTTCACAGTAGAGAATAGGTGGAAGGTTGAGATTCTTCTCCTTTTCCTTCCTCTGCTTTCTCTTCTCTGCTTTGAGGTTAAGACACTACCTCAAAATGGGCTGCTGCTTGGTTGAGGTTGCAGCACCACTGGATTTGACTGGCAGACAGCTCATTCCAGATCTTAACGTCAACATCCATTTACTTGAATTATACCTTCAATGTGTCCTTTTAGCATGTCCTCTGGCCACCAGGATATCCAAAGACATTACTTATCTGGTAGCAGACCACTTGTTTCAGGAGTCAGGCATCATGACACAATCCCTGGTCTAGTGAAGTTGATGTTTGAGAATCAATGTTTGTAACATTTGCTTTATCAGGAATGTTGACATTTGCATGGCAATCTTCCTATTTAACGCAGAGAATTTTTAAGAAGCATAATTAGTGATATTTCTCCATGTTCTTCAGATGATGGTAGGTAAGCAATGTTTCACATCTGTAAAGGAGAGTGGGGATGATGACTGCATTGTAGACCTGGGCTTTGGTGTCTTAATAAATTTGGTATCTTTTCAGAGATTCCCATGAAAAAAGACAATCCAAAGTTATTTCCCAAAAGACACATTAGTGCATCAGATCGTGTGCTGGATCTCTTCATCAGTGTTCACTCTCTGAGAGAGGTGGATACTGATTTAGACAAATCTTGGCTTATCATGAGTGTATGAATTTGTGGAGGCAGGAGGGAAATGGAGGGTTTACTTCCATGCCCTGGGACAGGCTGATAAAGCACTTTTGTTTTCTTGATGTTGGGAGATAGTCCTAAAGTTTGGTAGGCTTCTCCAAAGGTTTCCAGAACAGTCTGGAGGTTTTCCTCAGTGTGCACAAAGATGCCGAAGTCCTTAGCATATTGAAAGTCAAGGATATGTATTTTAAGTACTTTGGTCTTTAAGTGAAAATGTCCTAGATTGAAGAGTATTCAGTGTTCCATTCAGTATTCAATGTCAATTGTGGAAGGAAGGTGGTCCTTAATGAGTACCAGGATGACTGTCAAAAAAATGAAGAACAGAATTGGGGCAGTGATGCATCCTTATTTGACCCCATTTCAGATGACAAATGGGACCTGTCTCTGATCTACTACAAAGAGCAGTCATACATGTAGAGAGGTCTCAAGACCTTGATGTATTTTTATGGACATCTAAATGTGTCCAGTACTTTCCACATGGCTTTGTGATTGGTGGAATCAAAGGCCTTAGTGAGGTCAATGAAGGCCATGTACAAATCCTGATGTTGTTCCCAACACTTTCTTTGGATGTTGCAGGCAACAAAGATCATGACAACTGCCCCATTGGATAGTCTGAAACTATACCAAAACTCTAGTAGGATTTCCTCAGAAAAACTTAAAAGATGGTTCAGAAAGATGTGGGCAAGGATTTTCCCTACTCTGGAAAGGAAGCTAGGAGAATAGTTCCCACACACTGACTTATCTTCTTTCTTGAAGATAGTGACAATGTTGGCATTACTCAGATTCCCAGAGATATCTTTGTTTTGTCAAATTCAAGAAATATATTTGTGGAGTCTCAGTGCCAGTTCCTTTGCCAACCTTAAAGATTTCAGAAGGTTTGCCACCTGGTCTGGTAGCTTTGTTGTTCTTGGTTTTCACTGCAGGGCTTTTGTACACTGCTCCAAGAAAGCATGTTATTTCCTGTGGTAGAAGTCTTTGCATGGCCTTCTTTAACATGAGGAAGCTAGTGTGCAGAAAACACAGCCACAAGAGCTTGATAAGGTAGGCATCTGGGCCGAGTGGCAAGGGGAAACTGTATACGATGAGAGATCTCCACCTTGCTGTGGCCTTCTTCTGTCCTTAAATCCATTGAGTTCCTGACATGTTTTTTTTCTGTCTGATCAGCCATTGGGGACTTGAAGTTGGACTATGGTTTGTTTGGAATCTCCCCTCAGGTCTGTTCTCCCTAAGTGGACTTTCAAGGAGTATGAGACTCTGGGTGATGGCTCTGAGGATCATTTACAAGCCTCTCTAGAACTACAAGGTCTTGGTTCACAGAGAGGAGAATAAGAGTGGTCAGAGATAGGGCAAGCAAGTATATCCAAGGTGGTTGAAGCTAGAGGTTCAGAGCATAGCCAGGTTCAGGAGTTCAAGAGGAACAAGACAGTCTTTTTCCTGGATAGCTTGCTGCTGTTTAGGCCTATCTTATGCAACCATGTATGGGTAGGGCTCTTGCCCTGTGGGATGATTCAATCCAATTCCCTGATTATATCTAGCTGGGGACATAGGACTGGTTAGCTCATTACAAATTAATCACAGAATGACAAGATGTCACCAATGCATTGTGGACATGAAGTGTACATATAAGCATGTATCAGGGAAATGTTTACAATACAGATAAGAAACACCAATACAATTCAACAAGGCACTACTGCAACCTTCTCTAGAATACTGCATTCAGTTCTAGTTGATCTATCTCCTCTACTGTTAAGAAAACTTCTTCTAGTAAGAAACCTCTAGGAAAGATAAATTCTAACTGGAACAGGTGTATAAAAAGGTTTCTAGGCACACTGTGAAAATGAATGGCTACCTTATGAGAGAGACTAAAAAAGATTGGCTTATTGATCTCAGCAAAACAAAAGCTAAAGGCATGATTGCCCTTATATTATTGAAGGGTAAATATCAGAAACACAATTTAAACTAAAGACAGATACTGGTACTAGAATGAATGGGTATAAAAATGTCCATGAATAAATTTAGACAGGAAAGTAGAAGAAGGTTTCTTAACAGCAAAGGAGTGAGGTCCTTGACTAGTTTCCCAGCAAGAGTAATGGATATCAAAACTTAACTATCTTTAAGGTGGAATCGATTAAAGTACTGTATGACTTTGTTACCTTCAACACCAGGTGACTGAAATAACTGACTGAGTACATTTCATATAGATCCATGTTCCTAACTGCTATAAACCACAGTGGTTTTAGAGTCCCAGAGATGGCATTATCTTTATTTTAAAAGTGGCATAATGCACATCAGCATTCAGAGAAAATCCAAACTCTATTACTTAAGATTTACTTGGATATTTCTGCTTTAGCTGCCAGGTTGATCGCTCTTCCTTGAAATTTCTGGTCACCATTCACAGCTTGTGGGGCATGTTCAGGCTGCGCTAAAGCACATGAATAAACACATTGCATAGGTCAGTTTTACAAAAAGAGGCTGATTTCATTGCTGTGCATGGAAAGACAGACTTCTTTGTTACATTTTTTTTTAATTTGACCCATGCATACAAAATGATGCACAAACATCTATACAGTTTTGCATAAGATCTAATACAATAGATGGAAGCACTGCTGCAATACAAGAAAATAGTAGCACAACAAGTAGAAATTTAGAGCGATTGAATAGTCAGGATAGTTTATGTGTTAGCAGTACACTAAATTTAATAATAAAACTGCCCCCTGTGCAACAGTAGTTGAGAACTTATTTGCCTGATATTCTTTGTTTCTATGTAGGTGTTACTATTATCAGTGGGCTGATAACTTTGTCAGACAAGCAGTTGCTTCATGGTTAAATGTTCTTTCAGTCTTTACCTCTCTCCTATTTTCACTCTATAATAAAATTACTAAAGACAATAGCTGCTTGCAGAGCAATCAATCTTGATAACATAAGTCTTGTCAAGGAATAGAAGAAGCATTTCCTGAAATTTGGGTGGTTTCTTTGCTAAGGGTTTTTTTTCCAAAGGATCCTTATTTATCTAGAATGTATAAAGCTTGAGGCAATTTTCAAACTCTAATTTGCATTTCATTTTGTCTTTCAAAATGCAACTGTTTGTGTCATATTTGTAAAGAGATCTTCTCCTTTGAGTAACTAAACCAAGAATATAAATAATAAGTGTGAGAATAAATCATCATTATGAAGACATGGTGGAATAGTTCACATGGTCATAGCATGGTTATAGATGGGTATAAATTGATTAAGGAGATGTGGGGTGGCGGGGGAGAAGGACGCATTGCCCTATACATGTTCTCTGAGGTATGATACGGAGTTGAAAAAGTTTGGTTTAAGGGGAGAGAGGACAGCAGAAGAAGGGGATGTCATAATGGGTGTCTTGTATAGGCTACCAGTCTTTAAACAACTGGCAGAAGCTTCCGAAATCCAAGATGTGATTTTCATGGGGAACTTTAATTATTGGGATGTCTTCTGGGAGGGAAACATATCAGTGCACAGGCAGCCCAACAACTTCCTATTGTGTTTTGGGGATAACTTTTTGATACTACTGCTAAGTAAGCCAACTAGGTGGAGGAAGCTCTTCTCAACTTCTTGCTCATAAACAGGCAGGAACTAATTGTGAACGTGAAGTGGAAAGTAACATGGGTGACAGTGACCATGAAATGATAAGAGTTCAAGATTGTAAAAAAAGAAAGGACAGCAGCAAAATAAAGATACTGGACTTTAAAAAAGTAAACTTTAGCAGATGGAGGGAACTGGTAGGCATAATTCCTACAGACAAAGTCTGAGCTGAAAAGGAATATAGGAGAGCTTGTTGTGTTTTTAGGAGACTCTTTTAAGGATGCAAGAGTAGGTTATTTGAATTTGACAGAAGAATGGTAAGTGTGACTGGAGACCAGCCTGACTAGACAGGGATTTCTCTCTTCAATGACTTGTAACTCAAAAAGGAATCCTATAAAAAGTGGAAATTTAGCAGTAAGGAAGAGTATAAACAAACTACATGCTGGGAGAAAATTGGGAAAATCAAAGCAAGTTTTGAGACAAACTGGCAAAGAACTGGAAACACAATTAGCCAGATAAAATTCAAAATGGACATATGCAAAGTCTGGCACTTGGGATAGAATAATTGCATGCATAGATCAAAACTGGGGAATGTCTGATTACCCTGAAGTACTTCAGATAAGGACATAAGAGTTACAGTAGGCCATACGCTGAAATGATTTAATGATTATATTGATAGGAATGCCAGTTGTCAATCGATGAAAGTTATTCTTTCACTTTATTCCATACTTGTGAAGCCTCCCCTGGAGTACCCCAGTCCAGTTTTGGGCCCCAAACTTCAAGAAGGATGTGGAGAGTTTGGAGAGGGTCCGGGGTAGAGCAACAAAAAGTATTAGAGGCTGGGAAACCATGACTTATGAGAGAAGGCTGAAAGAGTTTGGATTACTTAGTCTGGAGAAGAGAAGATAGAGTAGGAGGGTGGTTGATAACAGTCTTCAAATACCTGAAGGGAGATGATAGAGACAATAGAGATGGGCTTTTATTTGTGGACATAGGTACCAGGACAAGGAGTAATGGACTGAAACCATAGCAGAGAAAATCAAGGTTGGTGATTAGGAAGAACTTTCTGACTATGAGGGTGGTCAAATATTAGAACAAGGTGCCTAGAAATATAATGGATTTTCCATCCCTGGAAATTTGCAAAAGCAGGTTGGATAGACACTTTGCTGGGATGGTTTTGTTAGTGATGATCATGCCTTGAGCTGGGTCTTACCCAATTGACTTTGTAAGGCCCCTTCCAGGCCTACTTTTCTATAATCCTATGATCTCTTCACCCTAGTGTCTCTAGAAAAAAATATAAAATGATGTATGAAACCCTATATAAATTATGAATATATATATATAATCAGTTTTCAATTTATTGACATACAAGACTGCTTTCCCATATGACACCACAACAAACAAAACAAAACAAATAACCTGTTTTTTTTTTCTATTTCCTGCATATTTATGCAATTGGAGATTCAAATAAGATGGTGGCTTATCCAGCAAGCATTTCTACAAAAGTGTATTGGTTACAAAAATATTACTAGAGAAGTCAAGCCTAGGAGGAATCTAAACAGATATATTGATAATAAAATAGGTTTTTTGTTTAATGGAAGACTAAGCAAGTAACTTCTGCTCAACCATGCTACTTTTCACCAAAAACATATTTTTCTTCCTAAAGTAAAAGCTATTGAGTTTACAGCATTGACATTCATGTCTAATAAAAGAATTTATACTGGAGTTCATTAACTTTCTTTGACACCAGTGTTATACAAGACTTTATTAGTAATCAAGAGTTACGAGGCAAGAATTTTTGTGGGTGATATCTTTTAATGGACCAACTTCATAGTTAGGATAGACTTAGATAAGCTTTTGAATACCATTTTGAATAAGAAAAAAAAAGAACATGAACTGTGGCAAGTTAAATGTAAAACTGCAATAAAACAAGGGGAAAAAAGAAAAAAAATTGGAGCAACTTGCTAGGGACATAAAAATCTAATAAACTGGGGGGGGTGAGTGAGAGGGGGGGGCGGGAAGGGAAAGGGACAGAAGAGAGATAGCCAGAGAGGGAGAGACTTAGAACCAGGAAGCCTGTCAGAGATTCAGTGAAGCCATCAGACAATCAGAAATTAAAAAGGAACACTCAAAGCAGATAAGGGCATTTCAGGGAAGCTAAATTTATTCTTTACATTAGTATTCACCATGATGGAAGGAATTAGGGAGAGATTCTTATATTGGAGCCGTTCATTCCATGTAGGTAGACTAGATTCAAGTTAACCAGTTTAGAGGAAACAGATTGACTGAATAGTAAACAATTTCTAGGATCAGGTGGTTTTCACCATGAAATGGACAATAAGAAATAATTCTGGACTCTAAAAGACTAAGCAGTGGTCTGACTGTGGAAAAATGCAGAAGGATCTCATAAAATTGAGTGAATTGGCAACAAAATGGCAGATAAGTTCAATGGTGGTAAGTAGAAAATGATGCATACGGGAAAAAAATAACTGGAGGCAGACATGCAAAAGTATGATGTCCTCTGCTTTAGATGTTACTATTCAAGAAAGAGGTCTTGTAGTTAATGTGGATAGTACTCTGAAAAAATCAGCCCAGTGTTTAGAAGCCCTCAAATAGTCAAATACAGTAAAACCCCTATTATCTGGCATTTGAGTAACTGGAACACTCTATTAATTGGAATTTCCAGCCAGCGGGCTGGACATGGACAGGAAAGGGGGAGACAGGGAGAGGTTCACTCACGGAGGTGGCTGTCACAGACACCCACCACCCACAACCCTGTGCTGCCGCCGATCTGCATGCAGCTACTGCCACTATCCCTCTACCCGTACATCCAGTTGGAAACCCCTGTACCTCAGGTAATGCATTTTTAAGTTACCAGCACCCCCCATTCCCCACTTATGCCAGATAACAAGGATTTTACTGTAAAATGTTTGGAATAATTAAAAAGGGAAATGAAAACAAAATAGAAAATTCCATGAAGACATAATTTGCTTTAGAGAATCTGATTCAAAGCTGTTTAGCAGCCAGCAGGGTAATTTCTATTAGCATGATTCATGAAGTTCAACTAGTTCTAATTAGAGGCTGGCCCATACTTCAGAGAAATCGGTCTTCATGGGCTCTGAAGGCTTGATATCTTTTTAATGCTTAGAGTTACATTAAATTTTAAGAATGATTCTCTTGAAAGTGTTCATTTTTCACAAATGGTAGAATTCTATTTCACCTTACACACCTAAAAGTCAATTATCTAGCCATGGATTAGCTTTTCCTGGCATTTCTGAGTAGTTTACACATCAGCTGCAAGTATGCAAACATCCACATACCTACTGACAGCCCCAGAATGGGGATGCTTTGGCTGGGCAGCTTTACAATGATGTGCACTTGCTCAGGCTTTCACACTTACACTATGCGCATAAAACAAGTTAAAATAATGAAATTGTAGCTGAACAAAGCCCCATAACCAATGAATAAGTGCTAGTGTAATAGGGAACCCAAGTCCTGTTACTGTAAAAAGGCTGAAAGATAAGCAAAATTGACAACACCCTTTAAGAAGGCCCAGAAGGCAAGGACTTGTAGGGAACATAGCTCCAAATGAGACTACGATCTCCTCTGTGAAAAACTAGCCAGGAAGGAGTCTCTAGTCTGTAGACTGTAAGGTTGAGAAAAGTTGGGTACGTACAGTAGTAAGCAGTCTTGGAGGAGTGGCTGGTAGGGCAACAGAGTTGCCAGTTTCTACGATGGACAGATTATTTGACAGGAGTTTCAAGAAGACTACACTCCAGATGAGGATTGAGCTGAGGGCATCAACCAGCCAGAGTCTGTTCTATAAACAGCTGATCCAGGACTGGAAACCCACTTCTTGCAGAATCAGCAGAGAGTGATGAGGCTTTAGCTAGGATAATTGAAACCCCAGTGTCAAGGCTGAGTGGCAGGAGTCAGATGACTGAGAGGGTAGGAGCTGCTCAGTATTCAGGCTTGTCCCAGGGCAGAAGGAAAATATATGAAACCCTGGTCTAGAGAAAGAGGAAGAACTGCAAGGAGGGATAATACAACTTCCCCCTGGGTAGTAAATGTCCCTGGAATAGTTAAGATGTTGCCTCATGCTTGATTTTGTTTCCCTATTCAGGACATCTTTTTGTTAGGAAGTAGCTTACAGTGGATGGAGAGCAGCTGAAAACAGAATGGTTTTCAATGCTGTACAGAAGACAACTCTAGAGCACACTGTGATCATTAACTCTGTGAGGAACAGGGGCCCGGAGAAGGAGTGGCTGAGGTTGGGAAGCCAAGGCAGAATCAGTGAGTCAGAGCCAAAGTCTGCAGCCAGAGAAAAGTGGGTTAAAGCTGTGAGGGCTCAAGACTAGTTAGAGCAGATAGAGCCAAAGGGGCAAAAATTCATGAATCAGAGGGCTGTAGACACTTGGCCTAACACTTGTGAAATATAGGTCTGGTTATGGGGATGGCTGGGGGCCACAATAAGTTCCCTTAAGGAAATTAGTGTCCTAGGGCACAGGTAAGGCTAGCATGGCCACGTCAGGGCAAAAGTAGCTGCAGCAGGGTTAGTCAAATAAGATGTAATAAAGATAGCACTACAAAGATCACTCCAGCAGCATGGGCAGCCTCTCCCAGTACTATAATGGCTATCCAAGTATGGCAGGTAAAGGGGATATTCAGGGCAACTGGAGTGGGGCATGTGAACATGGCCACAAGAAAGCATGACATTCACTCTTGGGCCAGCTTTGCCACAGACACTGGAGTAAAGCTGTCACAACTTTTAGACCTATAGTTTAGTGGTTGGAACAATCACCTAGGAAGTGATGCATACAAGTTCTAGGCCTCTTCACTCAGAAGGGCTTTCAACAGTTAGGGTATGTGGCATGTGAGCACACATAGTTTAGGTAACTGAAATGGGATTCTGCTAGAAATGTCTGAGATGTGCATTTCTGGACAGGAGTTTGAAGACAATAATATATTTGCAACAGTAGTTACTATCAGTCCTTTTTTGGAAAGCACCGCTTGTATAACTAAGACAAATCTTCTTTCACCTTCTCCCATATGGGTCTTAGAAGCTCTCCTGAGAAGTTGAACAGGCCAAAAAACTAAAGAAATTGTTTTTGTTTTGTTTTCTTGTTTGTTTTTGAGAACTGTTTATTTTTATTTTGATGTGGTGAGTTGTTCAGTCATCCAAAACTTCTAGATCTTGTCAAGGACTGAAATTTTAATTCTCTGGCACCTCATAGTATACTGAGAAAAACTTCTTTCAGCATTGGAATAATGCATACAAATTTCTGGAGCTTTTTTTCCCCAAAGAAAGTTAAGGGGAAAAAAGTTTCGAATCATTGAAATATTTTTATCATCACATTTTTAATGGTTTGGGTTTGATTTACGTGCTTGTATTTATATATGTAAGTGATATTCTATATATGAATATTTAATATATTAATATATAATATCAACATTAATGTTATGCTAAAATATAAAAGTCAAAATGAAATACTACCAATAATTTAGCATTTTAATATTAGTGAAACAAAAATAATCTTAGAAAAAATAAAGTTCTTTACCTTTACCCATATAAAAAAACTCATCAAAATCAGCCCATTTCATCTAAAGATGCTTCTTTTTTTTTCCTTAAAATGTAATTTTCTCACAACTGATTAATATATTGTTATATACAGGGTGCAAAAAAACCAAACTGTACTAAGAAAACTAAAAATAGATGTTGTTGCTAGTAAGCCAAAAAGCTGCTAGATAAGATACATTAGCATTTAGAGCTCAATGTAGTTTCTTTTTGGGAACTAAGTGTGGCAGCGAGAAGCCCCAACAGGCACTAAGGGTGCTGGAAGTACCCCCAGGCATTTCCGGGAGTAACAAGCAAGCCCCCTATACCCTGGTAAACTTATTGCTGAGAGCAGAGCTGGAGCCATGTGAGCCAGTGTTACTCTGGCACTTCAAGTGTCTGCTTCCTGGGTGGGGTGGTGGCTGGCTAATTGCGGCAGCTGATGCTACCGCTATGGGAAATGTAAAAACCCTTCCAGAAGCCAGTGGGTGATAGGAGGGAGAGAACCAGCTGGGAGCATGCCAGGTAGGCAGTGGCTCTAGATACTGGCAGTAGCAGCTCTGCAGGTACTGCCCCCACATTAAAGGCAGGGGAAGCAGTGTCCTGCATCCCCAGCCCCCTTTAATTTCCAAGATTAAAGAAATGTCCCTCTCCCTTGGAATGGCGGAACAACAAGCTCAACACTCAAGCAGTTAGCAAGTGGGTGGGGTGTAGGGAAGGTGGAGCCCCAAGTAACACCATGGCACTCCTGTGAGTACCCCATCCTTGGGTCAATAAGGGAAGAAGAACGCCACTTAAACCCCTCCTTCTCTTCAGGTAATAACAAGCCATGGTGGGGGAGCTTGGGAACCCTGACCAAGAGGGTAGTGTAGTATTCACAGCATCTGCATCTGTAGAGACACCACACTAAGAAAGGGTCCTACGTAGGATCAAGTCATCTAATTTCAAGAGTAACTCTCTACATATTTTTACCAATTTCCTGAGTGAAAGATGGGCTATTGACCAAACCAGGTAAAAATTCCCATCACTCTCCAGTTGGAGCTGGGCCACAAGGCAGCCAAAAATGTAAGATTCATGAGGCCAGACAGAAACCAAGCAAAGTGGACCCTGACTCTGTAGTCTACTGGTTAAAACAGTAGACATTTTATATTATACAACCATTGTATAAGACTCCGTTAGTGATCATGTCACTGTGTGAAGTATGAGTTCAAATACCATCAGAGTGAAGAAGAGCTACAGCCCAGGCTTCCCAACATTGAATGAGTGCTCTCATTATTAGAGTCTTGGACAGAAGGTGGATATCATTATTTGGCTTCTATCTTCCAATTGGGACTAGCCATAGTAGACTGCAATGAATTTGAATGTGTAGTTCAGCCAAAGTCAGGGGCCTATGGTTTGGAGAAGACACAAATTTCACATACATCCCTATGTATAGTATTTCCACATGATTTTTCTATCCTCCAGGCTTTTTGAATCACCTTCTGAAGCAGCTCACTCATTCTCTGTAATGAGTACCTGGTGTCTGAACATCAAGAAAATGGATAACTCTTCAGAGGTATCTCTTCGTCATCAAACCATGGAAATTCCTTTTGCTTTGGAGATAAGGTGAACACTGTATTTTGTATTCTCAGCATCAGTACTTATGTGTTTTTTAAAGAAGCTGTTTTCTGTACAGTTATGTCTCACTGCATTTTATGACAGGTCAGAAGACAGGGCCTGGCCAACATATCATTACTTTTGAAAAGTTGTTGTAGGGCTCAGGAAACTAGGTCATTGACTTGAAACAAATGAATACTCTGTTACTGATAATTTATTATATCACTTTTAACTACACATTTTCAAAAAGAAAGGGAGATTAGCTTTCATACTTAAAAGTTTACTACAGCTCTCCCTACAGATTCAACAAATGGTAGATCTATTTTTAGATAGAGTGATTTCTAGAGACCACATAGGTCTTACTTAAAGCCTCATTTATCATAATTTTCAGGTTCACAAATGGATTAATATATAGTATTCCAGTCTCCACTAGCTGTTTCTGTCCATTCTTTTTTTCCCTCCTCCCACTCAGATTGTACAGAATACATTGCTGGTGTAATCTGAGTGATATCTGTTGTTAATAATTACATTGTGCTTATTATTCTAGGTGTTAATAATTACATTATATTTATATGATCTCACACTGACAGCAATCTGATCATCTGTTTGTCAGTGATAAAATGTTTATTCCCTTAGTAAACTAATGGTTTGTTTTTATCTTCAAACTTTGAAGGTTGTGGAGGCTACTGCAGTGGAACCAGGTGATGGTTGTACATCTTCACTCTCACCATGGTGTAATTTTTACAGGAATAAAAAACCTTGAAATGATACTTTTAACAACTTGTCAAACACACACATGCGCTTTTGCACACACACAGTTCTGCAACAACAGAACTGTAAATAAACTAGGATATCAATAGAAGAAAAGGGGTTAAAATATCTAGTTGTTTGAGTAAAATGGATTTTAGATAACTTAGTAAAACACTGGATAATCTATACTAAAAGCAGGATAATATAGAGGGGCAAAATATATCAGTGATGAAAAAATGCTGGCAGTTCCCCACCCCAAGTGTAATGGGGCTAAAACCTGCAAATTGTTGTGAATCCTAATAACCACTGTTAAATCAGCAGACAAAAACATTTGCTGACAATGTGAACATTCTACAAAAATCACTTATCCTCAAAGCTGCTGATGATTTATTTCCTTGTAGACAAAATCAAACAGAAAATTAAATAAATTCTGAATATATGGTTCGATTAAGGAAATTAACAGACCATCAACATTTTGGAGAGAGCATAAATGATACATTAAAATACCAGTTAGCATATGGTATTCAAATGCAACTATTCAAACACAGATTTGACTGAGGCTTATTTGACCCTATGGTGGGCACACCTACACAAGACACTTTACTGCATGGTAGTGTAGTTTACTTCACAGTAAGAGTGTGCATTTACATATGCACACACTTACTGCACAGTAAAATCTCTACTTGCAGGTAAATTTGCTACCTGCAAATGCAAGTAGCAGATTTACTCATGACTAGTTATTATGCAGTAATGTGTGTGTAGAGGCCAGCTGGTAGCAAATTTGCTCCTAGTTATCACTGGGTGCTGCAGGCAATTGCCCAGACTTGGCAGCACAGGGAAAACTATTCAGAAGCCCAGAGAGCTGATGTGGGAGACCTGATGGCCTTGTCACCAACACTACACCTCACCTCTCAGGGCTGCAATTGGTCACAGGACGAGACTGGTGACCAAGTGAGGTAGAGGTGCAGCAGCAGCTTGTACAAAGCAGGCACTCCAATGCCCATATGTACAAGGGACCAGTGGAAGTGTGAGCATGACCAGTTGGCACTGCAGTGCTCCATAAAGGTTTAGGCCCTGCAGGCACAGTGGGGTTCTGATCACAACCGCTGGTCAGGGAGTTCCCACAAAATCATGCTCTTTATGAAGCAGCTGACAGAGATCTTCATCCCCAGGGACCCAGGTTGCAGCCATGGGTGGCCTGCCCATGCTCAGACCCTGGGCTGGCAGTTGCAGTGTTGTGTCACTGATAGAGTGCCAGGAGCCCTTCCCATGGAGCTCCCTACTCACAGCCTTCACCAGCAGCTTGGGGAGCCTGATCCAGCACATACCCTGACAGCTACACACTAGCTGGAGTTGCTGGTCACATGGCAAGCCCCAGACTGTGGCGAGTCATGGCCCCTAGGCTCCCCACCCACAGCACACAGGGAAGCGGGAGACAGTGCAAAACTTTACTGAGCAGTCTATGTCCCTACAGGTAGGTGGGCACAGGCTTCTCACACAGTAAGGAAAGTGTTGATGTGAGCAGCAATGTTCTCCTCAGATGCAGGAGTGAGGGATGTGTAGTGCAGCCACAGGTAGCCCTCCAGTTGGTGGTGGAGGCCACACCGTCAAAGCTCAGGGTCCCATGCTAGGTACAAAGGTCTGCTCAAGGCACCATGTCTATCCACAGCAGCAGGGCATAGTGGGTCAGGCACTTCTCAGTCCATGCAACCACTACCTCATACAGCTCCTGGCACATGCACAGAACATGCAAATGTACATGAACATATGTGGCTGTCCATGTGGGTTACAGTGGGGAATGTGGGAGTTTGTGTTTGAGTAGCACCTCTCACACCCAAAGCCATAGACCCTTGCAGGCTAGTGTGCAGCTCTCCTGGGACCTCAGAAGCACTGGCCCACTGGGGCTGGAAGGGCCAGAACCATGGCTAGCAGAAGCCTGGGGTTCTGGGTTTCACTTTCAAGGGCATGGGCTGAAGCAGCCATGGTTTGAGGAGGTAGAGGCTGCAGTGAGAGAGCTGCCACATGCTAGCCCTGACCTCTGAACACTGCTCCTGGCCAGAAAAGGGGATGCCTGTAAAAAATGGATGCCAGCTCCTGGCAGGTGTAGACAGAGCCCTGAGCTCCCCCTGGTGGGTGCTGGGGCCAAGTGCAGTGCCCCAGGAAGTAACAGCAGTTTACTGCTAGGAGCAAGAAATCTGCTTCCATGTCCTTTCATGTGTAGATGCCTGCCTGAGAGCATTTACTTACAAGCAGTTTACTCACAAGGAAACTGATCCCAGATTAAATGCATGTGTGGATGTGCCCACTGTTTTCTAGAAATTACTCCTTCTTTCAAAATTCTTAAACATTCTGGAGAGGTGTAGCAGAATTATGAAATTTGTGCAACTAAAACTGAAGCAACACAGGACACTCATATGTGATTGTTCGTAGGAAATAGTGTCACAGTATTAATGATTTTGGTTTCAAGGAAATACTCTTTAGAATTTATGAGAAAACTGATGCACAGAAGGTGGGCTGGTCAGTGCATAAAAAGCAACATTTCAAGGGCAATACCAGTGAAATATAGTTTCTTCAGGTTACAGATGACAACACAGAGTATACAGAGAATAATGTGGCAGATCTACAATTTAATTTAGAAGACAATGAGCAAAATATTATTTGTATTGTATGTAGATGGAAGACTGTTTTAAAACAGAAGCTGCATATGTAATTAATTCCATAGCAGTACTTAAATGATTAAAAGTTCAGAACACCTCACTGCTTTAACAACAGGTATGCAGAAGAAGTACTAATTGCCCTGTGTGTATTTTCTACTGTAATGGTCATAAATGGTGACATGTGGCGACTGTAAATGCAGGGGTTGGTTGAGAATTAGTTGGTCTGAGAGATACAACTAGGCTTTGTTTTCAAGAGCAGAATCCTATTTCACTTTATTTGCCCAAATAGAGTTGCCCAGCCATGTAACTACTATTTGGGTTCTTACATGCAAAATAAAAATATTGCTTCATGTACAGTGTGGATGCATACCCCCAAAAATATGAGAACTGCTTAGTCAGATTGTAGGTCCTTCTTGCTGTATGTCACAGTGGAAGAGAGTGCATGCTGAAAGAGAGAGTGAACTAAGTATGACCAGAGTTTTTTACTTTTTTTCTCCATCTTGCAGAACCCAGTATTTAAGGTCTAGGAAGTCTTGATTCAGAGGCTGTACTCCTAATTGCCATGTTCAATGGTTACTTAACACCTTTCCTCCAAGTATTTGTCTGATGCCTTTTTTGAATCCGGTTAAACTGTCAGTTTCCACATCTTGTGGCAAGGAGTTCCACACTTTAATTAAAGGCTGTATAAAAAAGACACTTGAACTTTATCCTTGCTCAGGGTCGAAAGAGACAAGAAAGGAGAATTTCAGTGGTGGGAGCATGATGTTGGGAGGTGGTGAGGCATGAGGACTGTGGCTTCTTATCACAGGCCACCCCATGTTCTGGTGTTGGGGTGGGGAGAGGTGGAATATGCTACAGGATCCCTCCACTGCCCCCTGTTGACCAAATACCACCCCCCCATCTGATTGCAGTCCCTCCATCCTTCCCCAGAAAAAGCATGTTGGAAAAAGCAAAAGCTTTGGAAAGGTTGATTAACCTCGATTACTTGCTTTTTTAACTGCTATTTTCCCATGCCTCCTGTTCTCCAGTTTTCCCTAAATATGGGTGGCTCTCCCATAGCCAGCCAGTTTAATGGGGGCTGTTGTTTCCCCCTACACATCCTCTCTCCTATTAAGCTGCAGGGCCAAACCCTGATGGCTCCATGCTGGTAGCACAGCTCTCTCCCCACAAACAAACTCAATAAAGGAACTTCATTCTGAGTGGTTTGCAGCCCAAGCCCTCTCACTTGTACTCGGGTAACTCAGGAGGACTTAAAACTCAAGCAAAAGGGTGAAGTTACACTTTACATACTAAGGCCACTTAAAATGTGACTGTCTGTGTGTTAAAGCTCATTCAGGCTCAGAAGCCTGAAGTTGCACAGAGCCATGTTGAGACAGGCTGGGTCAGACCTGTGCAATATGGCATAGGCAGTACTAGATGACAGGCAGCCGGGGCTGAGCCACGTTGCCCTGTGCCACCATGTGGGGGGCGGTGGGGTGGGAGGCTGTGCCAGGAGACTCTGAGCGCCCTGATGGACACTTCTGCTGTGGATGAGCTATGGGCCATGTGGGGGAGGGGTTGGGGCAATGTGGGGAGGCATGTGGCCCCTACGGGGATGGCTAGGGGATCCACCCCTCTTAATCTGCCCTCCATGACCCCCCTGCCACTCTCCCCACTACCTACTTACCTGGAACAGAGCCTGGGTCCAGGTTGCTGAAGCCTACATCACTGCTTTCCCTGCGTGGGCAAGCAGGGTGCTACAGCACTGGGGTACAGGGCAGGCATAGAGGTGCTTTGGCTGGCCACTTTGGAGGATCCAAGCCTCTGGTTGGCTCAGGGCACAAACCATGCCATGCACTGCTTTTTTTCTGTTGTGTTTTTTTTTATACTTGGATCTGCAGTGTAAGGCATGTTTTCTTGTTCCCAGTGTGCCTCTTGCTGCATCTCTTTGACTGCTTTGAGACATGACAACAGGCACATGTGACTTGTCTGGATGCTCCCTATATATTTTCTAATTCACAAGTGGACCTTCTCCATAATTCCATTATTAACTAACTTCATAGTTTCATAGTTTCATAGTAACTAGGGTCAGAAGGGGCCTAAAGCAGGCCATCTAGTCTGACCCCCTGCCAAAGGCAGGAACGAGTGCTGGGGTCACAGGACCCCAGCCAAGTACCTATCTAATCTACTTTTAAAGACGCCCAAGGTAGGAGCAAGAACAACTTCCCTAGGA
>JAGPOW010003316.1:75114692-75145298 GCA_030014935.1 Caiman crocodilus
GTGGGTCAGAAACTGGCTGATGGGGCGCTCCCAGAGAGTGGTGGTGGATGGGTTGTACTCGACCTGGAGAGATGTCAGCAGCGGGGTCCCCCAGGGCTCGGTCCTTGGGCCTGCACTGTTCAACATCTTCGTCATGGACTTGGATGAAGGGGTGGAAAGCAAGCTATCCAAGTTTGCTGATGATACCAAACTGTGGACTGAGTGGGGACACCAGAGGAAAAGGAGAGGCTGCAGTGGGATCTGGGCCGATTGCATGATTGGGCGGACAAGAACAGGATGGGATTCAATGTGGAGAAGTGCAGGGTGATGCATCTGGGGTTAAGCAACCCCCAGCATACATACTGGCTGGGAAGCTCCCCTATTGCTAGCATGGAGGTGGAACGAGATCTTGGCATCATTGTTGACACCAAAATGAACATGAGCCGCCAATGCTGTGTCCAGTTCTGGGCGCCGCACTTCAAGAGGGATGTGGACGGCCTCGAGAGGGTCCAGAGGAGGCCACTAGATTGATATGCGGGCAGCAGGATAGGTCTTACGAGGAGTGTCTGAGGGACCTGAACCTGTTCAGCCTCAGGAAATGGAGGCGGAGAGCGGGGCTTGGTGGTTGCCTATAAATTGTTGAGGGCAGGAAATAGGGCAGGCTCTTTTTTCCCGGGCACCACCAGGGATAACTAGGACCAATTGTCACAAGTTACTGGAGAGCAGGTTTAGGTTGGACATTAGGAAACACTACTTCACGGTTAGGGTGGCTAGGGTGTGGAACCAGCTTGACCTTCCAGCACTACCAGACTCCTGCCAGGGGAGCTGGCCCCTGGATCTGTGGACCTAATGACAGGAGAGGTGGCTGATCAGTCTTCCTTAGAGCTGGATGTGGGCTGTGCCCAGCACCGGTCCCAGGCAGCAGTGGCAGCCTCCTGTCATCTGTCACAGATCCAGGGGGCCACACCCCCAGGAGGAGTCCAGCACAGCCCTGCAGCCCGGCCAGGGGTGTCAGCCCCCATATATGTGTGCCAGGTGACAGGAGGCTGCTGCTATAGGCAAGTGTCATGAGTTTTGCTTTGAAAAGTTTGTGGTGTAGTTTCCCAGAAACCTTTGCACCTATCTCCTTGAAACTTGGCAGGATTCATACCCTCAGAAGGGGCTGCCATCTCTGCAACATTCATCTGAATCACACGAGAAATGAAAATGTTTGGGGCATTTTAATGATTTCCCTTTATAGCCTATGGGTAAAATGTTGAAACAGCAAAACAGTTTCAACAAAATGAAATGGAAGAATGCTTTCAAATGAAACAAAAAAATGAAATGAAGCACTGTCTCTTCAAAATGGTGAAACAGATGTTTAAATGAAACAATACTGTTTAGCACGGCAGATATGGTTATTATCACCCGAAATCCCTGCTAATTCTTCCCAGCCATGTCATAAACCACTCAAGTTAATTCTAATAGTTGTTCCTGCTATACAGATCCCCCTCTTAATCAATTATTCTATCTCAGGTGCTATATTTTCAAGAAACTTTCTTGTTTAAACTCTTCCATACCTGCTCCACAAAGCCTACATAAGTGTAATGCTACTCTAGAGTCTGGACCTAGCACAGTTCTACTGAAATAAGAGGTCTAAAACAAACAAAAGACTCACAATAATAATCTTCCATTATATGTTAAACTATTGAACCCATTCCTTGACACAGAGCAGCATCAGGGATGGGGGTAGGGGGGTGGAAATTCCTTCTCAGCCTCATGGGGCTCATGTTATGTTACTGAATTTAAAACAGTTAACTAATACATGAATTTAGCTTGTTAAACACTCTTGCCTTTGGAAGTTAATATTAATAATAGCCAACATTAATACAAAAAAAATTATAGTAATACAAGGTAATAAATAACAAAAGTTAATAATAGTAGTAATAACAACAAAAACAACATGGGACTAATTAAAGTTGACATGTTCTTTGTGGCACAGATTAAATCTTTGCTGGTAACAAATGGCAAGATAGAATGAAAAAATGTGCAAGTTTTTGTTCGTTTGTTTTGTTTTTGCAATTAGGGTTTTTCACATATGCTCATCCCCACAATAGCTGAGGTTCTATTTTTCCTATACATTGCACATAGCTGTGAACTCTTTAGTACAGTGATCATGTAACAGGGCAGGCCCTGGGACAGCCATTGCACCCTCTAGGGCCACCCTAATCCTGCCCACACTGCCTGTCCTCCCACCCTGCCCTTGTTTATCTCATTTGCCATGTCCTGATGTCTTGATGTTCTTTGATAATAATCTGGAGGATTCCTCTGAGTCCTGGAGTGCCCTGAACTTGACTTATCTCTCATGATCAGATTAGTGGGCCCACTAGCTAAAATGATTCAGTTCTCCGTGGGTGTTTCTCACAACCCAGCAGACCAATTGGTGCCTAGCTGGGACTGTCAGCAATGGACATCTCCTGTGGCCATAATGGCCCCTATTTAAGCCTTGGGGTTCTTAACCTTGGCCTCCTGCTGCTCCATAGCCACAACCATGCCTCACAGATGCCACTCAGTCACCGCTTGCCTTTCTGTATAGGCTTCAGCCTTCGCAGCCTTAGCCTATGGGTTACTCAGGATGTTGGCTGGTGGCCTAGGCACACTATCTCTGGCCTGGACTTTCCAGTCTCAGGCTTTTGTCAGTCCTTGGCTATTTCAGTCATCCTGTTTGGCCCTCCCAGCCTCATCCAGCCTGTGCCTTTCTGCCTGTGGCAGGGCTCAACATATTACATGCCTATCCGGCATCTTTGTGGCATCCCTTACACCCCCTACAGCTATATCTGATTCTTCAGTACAATTTAGATCAGAACAAAAATTCAAGCAACCACTTTAAACTCAAAGTCCCTCCTCCAGGTCATCATACCACTGCCCAGTGACCGTCTCACTCTTTGGGTCTCCCCACCCTGGGAGTACCTGCCATGGCCTGCAGCTCCCACTCCCCACCAGCCTGAACTGCCAGCAACTTCTCTACCAGCACAGGTGAGGGCTACACTTCCCTTCTGCCTCAGGAACCCAGGTTGCTATGCTCTAGGCATCTCTCCCTTCCAGGCAGGTGTTCTTTTGCCTGGCTAAAGGTGTTTTCTATCACTGTAATGGGCAGCTTAGCAGCCCTGTTCAGTGTTCTATGGCTCTTTTTTTTGCAGCCTCCCTCTTAAGGGTTTCTCTTCTATGTTGTTTGTAAAGGGAAAACTATGTGTATGACATCATAAAAAATGAGGTAAGTCATGCACACAAACTTCTGTGTTGTACTATTTTGATAAAAAAAGATGTTACATGTTCATCAGCATTGTGTAGTGATCAGAGACTGGAAATGCAAGAAATAGGAATGGTTTCAAGTCTGTCAGTAATCACAACACATACCTAAATATGCTTCATTCCATCCTAAGGGTGTCCAAATAACTAGACAGTGAATCTACATAGAGCACGTTGAGCTGTTTATTAAGCATATATTTTTTATTACCGTATATAATCATTCCAAATGTATTCTATATGAATTCAGATAGTTCCGTGCACATGGTAGAAATGTCTTCTGTTCTCAAAGATGGAAATTACAGAACATATTGTGACAACAGAAATCAATTTATTTCTGCATTCACCCTTTCTTTCTTTCTTTTAAAATAAACATCAACACATCACATCAGCTCCTTGCCATTCTGCTAAAAATGGGTTAGAAGAAAGCATTACTTAGGCATTTGTGCTAGGAGTTTTTGCTATAGTCCCACAAAGACTGAACATTTTGTGTTGACCTATCAGAATACAGTGCATGCAATTACAAATCAGATACAAGTGATTATCCTTGCGGAACATAATTTAAGGCTTCCCCAAGATTTATTAAATCATGTTTTATAGAGAACTGTTCAAAAGAAAGTGTGATCAAATGATGACAAATTGTTGCACCTGACTAAATAGTTTCTACATAGAGGAAAAGTTTTTTAGAAGAGGCTTCTGTGGACATGCATGGAAATCTGGGATGCCTATGTCTTTATTTGTTGGGTAGAGAAGTCACCACACTACCAGCTTTGGGTTCCCAACCTCATGCCAGAGGTTGCAGACCTAAGCTGCCTCATGCATCCCAACAATCAAAACCAAGCTTCTCTGAGCCCGGCATGCTGGGCAATGGCCAACGAGCCCACCACACTTGTACAGGGAAATCCAAAATGAGGCATAGATCTCAACTCTAGTCTATACATACTATTGAGATACTAACAAATAACACCACCAGCAATAATGACATAGAGATATTTGAAACCAACCTCAATACTGAAAGGTCTGCTAATATTACTGATAATGTATAATAGACTGATATCTAAAGCCACAGTTAGAATGAAGACTCTACTATGCATGAAAACATGAAAAGATATTAATCTTTTTTCTCCCTATAGATTACAAACTAAGTTAAAGTATAACATAATTAGGGGCTCATATAATGCCAGTGAGTTACTATTGATTTAAAATGATTCTGTACAAGGCTGAAAAAACATAGGAAGGGAGGGACAGCAGGATGGTGAAAGTAAATATGAGCACAATTCTATGGTTTTGAAACATTTAATGATTTATGTAAATAAACCTTATCATCACTCTCTTTGTGTTACTACAAGATAAAAATAGTGTATATATACACATGATCCTAGGAGCTATCAGATTGCTTTAATTCACAAAATAATTAAAAAACCTGAAAGTAAGGGAGTTGAAGATACTTAGAAATTATTCTCACTTTGAGAGGTGTCACTTCTTGCTTCTAGGAAGATTTTCTTTCTAAATTGTTTTCATAATAAAAATGTAGCAGACCTGAGAAGGGACCATTTGAAAATACTAACACATAAATCTATTTTTATGAAGAGAAATCATCCCTATATTGTTTCAGAACTCTGGTTCCAGTCACCTGTAGAAGTAAATCTATAGGTGCACTCATTCACAGGTCCAAGCATAATCATGACCTTAATATTTTTACCAGAGTTTCAGCAATCTTTCCGCACACCCAAATCTGATGCAGTAGATTATTTTCCAGAAGCGGTAAGTTTATCACTTTATGATACTTCTGTCTGAAGAGGCATATCATTATTTCCAACAAAGGAAAACAATTGAGGTTTTAAGCTAGATAATTCTTAGTCTTTCTGTGGAAACAATAAACAACTCTGTTGCTGAAAGTGTTTTGTTGTAGAAACTGAAACCTAGAAATGGCTATCAGGGATAAGTACAGATAGTCAAAAAGCCTGAAGCTGAATTGATTTAATCTTTGCAGGTTAGTCTAAGCTGTGTAATTGAACCAATAAGTGAGTGAACAGACATTCACTTTTGATTCTGAAAATGCAACCAAATGAAGGGGCCCAGGCCAGAAGCCGGATGGTACTAGAGAATGGCCCCTAGCTCAGCTGGAGCATACAACAAAGCATCCTGGAATGCTGGGTGACTGTGAGGGTGCAGACACAACTGACAATTGTCACCCAATCTGGCCACAGAAAGTGGTCTATAGCCTTGACCCAACACAAGTGCATGTTTCCAGACCACTTAAAAAGTGGTCGGTTGGGCAAAAATCTGAATGCTTATTGTATGAGAGCTAAAATGAAGACGTTTCAAACAATAGCATCTTTTGTAACTTGGGTCTGTGCTGCTTCCCAGCCTGTCACTGTTTTTAGAATGGGAAGTGGGAAAGGGAGTGGAGGGAGTTCAGTCTGGAGCAGCGGTCAAAAACCCCAGGCATGCATGATGGATATGGCATACAAGGCCATTTTGCTTGGCACACCACTGCCAGCCCAGGCTCTAAACAGTTGCTACCAGGCTTGGAGCCCAGGCCACTTCCAGCATGCAGCTGGGAAGCTGCAATCCATGCTGCAAGCAGACTAGGCTCCATTGGCCAGCCACAGCCAGGAGGCTGCAAATAGCTGTTCTGGGCTCCAGTATGTCAGCATTCCAGCACCTTCCAAGATAGACATTGTGTTTTTTTCAGCACTCTGGACAAATAACGTTCCTACCCCTGATCTGGAGGTTTTTCATCCCCTGTTGGAGGGTGTGACAAGTGCATTGGAACTCTCTTGAATTGGAGGGTCTCCAATTCACCCACCCCACCCTGCAGCTGGGGAACCCCTAAAATGAACTCCCTGTGCTCCCTTCCTCCCTCCCATTCTGAAAACAGGCTGGAAGTGAGTAGCCATTGCTAGAGGAAACCAGCTGTATGCTGGGAGCCAGCAGCTAGATTCCCCTCTCCCTGGGACTCAGCGTTAACTTCTGTTTGGTCCAGGGGATTGTTCTAACACTGAACACTTCCTGCAATGTGTTCTGAACTACAGCAAGAAGCTGCACTTCTGTCTGTACCGAGTTAACTTGAATCTGGAGGGGATGTGGGACAAAAGTTCAATACACTGATTTAACCTGAATCAGTTAAGTCTCATACTACATCCAAACAAGTTAATCTTAAACCAGATTTGGCCATTTTGGAAGTAGTTTATGTGCACTGATCTTCTGTTCTATTACAGATTTGAACTGATTTCCAATCACTTATTCTGGTTTATATGTAATTTCTGTCTCTAGCCTAGATGAAAAAGATGAATGGATATTAATGACCTAAAATCCTACCTTAATAATTTATGGATTCTTCAGTCACTGAACTTTGTAAATTTTCAAGACAATTAATTTTAATATTGAACACAAAGTTTTGGATATGGGTAAAACAGAATAAACAAACAAAAACATCTGTTCCTATGAAAAACATGCAAAAAAATCTGTTTATTCATTTGATGCTTGTGCAATAAAATACACCAAAGTAAATATATTTTACTGAAAGTGTTGTTTCAATTTGCATCCCAATTATCAACCATGTTTTAACTGGATCATGAATGGTCTTTAAAAATATAAATTATTCAGTTAAATTGCCATAATAATGATAATACTGTGTTTGTGTTTGTACAATATCTCAAAAGTAATAGTGGTAAAAAAAATTAACAGTATATTAACACACACACACACACACACACATCTACAAGTTACGAATAAGATAAAACATTGACTGCTGTGATAAACAAAATAGATGGTGCATCTTAGCAATGTGAGGAGAGACTTTCAAAGGCACAAAAGACAGTTAGAAAGTCAATATGAGCAGTGTCCTAATCTACTTCTATCTTAAATTTTCCCCCAGGATGATTATAAAGATTAAATGAATGAGAAAACACTGCTGTCATGAGTTTAAAAATAAAAAGCCAATTCTAATTTTGAAAGGCACTAGAGTATTCACAGTTTCTGAATATTAGTTTAAGATAATTAGCTAAGTTATGTTAGCTCAGGGGACTAGAATATCTTTATTTACACATATATGTGTTTATAATGATTCTAAAATGCTATATAAGTTATGCTAATATGGATTAATTTCTCATCAATCTAATGCTTGTATATATGCAGATTTTAACTCAATCTTCTTTTTATCTAGAGACATCGACATAGATATTACATTTATCTTGATTAGTGTAATTCCCTGTTATATTATGAGTCAGAAATAAACAAACATTAGCACTATATTCTTATTATATTTTTATACTAGTGTCATTGCAATTGCAATTGTGGTTGAAAGTGCACTTTCATTGTAAGTTTTCATAAGAACATAAAAAGATAATGTAAGAATATAAGAATTGTCATTTACTGGGTCAGACCATTGGTCCATCTAGGTCAACATCCTGTATCACATAGTGGCAGAGAATGAATGCTGAAAGGGAGAGAAAACTAGGGATGTCCAGGGTTTTTTTCACTGTTCCTCTCATTTACAGCCTTCAGCCTCTAGCACACCTATACATGTGCAGAAAGGCTGATCCATCATGCTATAATTATAGTGTTGGAGCAAACTCAGTTAATTGAGTCTTCTGGAGTGTAGTTATTGAACTCCAGCAGACTCCAGCATCAGATGTATCAGCATCCTTGAACTGAAAAATGGTGGTGGGGACACTTTAACTAAAACTCATCTGATGAGCTGTAATTAAAGCACCCCCACTGCCAATTTTTCAGTGTGGGTGTGATGGTGGCGTGCCGCCATTAGGGGCCCAGAGCAAACAAGAAGAGCATCCCAGGGGATCAGCAGACCCACGGGAGGAACCAGAAAAGACACACTTACCAGCAGGAGGGTTGACGGGATGGGAAAATGGAATGCGGCAGCAGCAGCCGCTGCCATTTCAGCCGTGTGAGCTGCTCCTGTGCCGCGCATTTAAACGGCTGTTTCCAGCATGGGGAACAGCGGAGCCAATCGTGGCAGCCAGCGCGGCTACCGCAGGAGAGTTTAAAAACCCCGGCAAGCCTTGCGGCAGGAGAGAGAGGGAGAAAGGAGGAGCAGGCAGGCAGCATGAAGGGAGTGCTGCAGCTCCTCGGGTGACTGTCTCTCAGACAGACAGTACTCCTCCAGCTCAGAGGCTGAATCAGGCAATTAAAGCACAGGGTGCTCCTGAGGGGCTTACTCTCAGGGATTGTCCAGAGCAAGGGTCAGCCCCAGGAAGTCCCTCAGGGGTGAGGAATATTTCTTCTGAGGGACAAGAAGGGAGAAAGTCCCACAATAAGTAGAGATTATAGCCGGGTCTGAGGGTGCATGGACGGGGTACCAGCATCAGCCCGAACTCAGGGACCAACAAGTGCCAATTGACCAATGGACCAGGGTCCTTCATCGGGACCCCAGAAAACCAGCAAGTGACCGGTTGGTGAGTGGACGGGGCGAAGTGGTGGCGAAGTCCTGTGGAACATCAGACCTTGCAATCGTGAGTACCCCTTGGCGGGAGACCCTTCTAGTGATTAAGATCTCTATTGAACCCCTCCTTTAAATAATGGATTCCATCAAAGTCATGGCAGGTGAGACGAGGGATGGGGTGACCCACAAGAGAAGGTCATTGAGTGCGACCCACCAATGTCACAGTGGTGCATTAGCTGGGAAAGAGGTGTCAGCGTCAGCGTCGATACCCACGAGGCAGAGCCCCATTCGGGAAAGAAAACAAGATGCAGCCAGCAGGGGCAACACCAATGGAAGTATTAACCCAAGCAGTGCAGGCCATAGGGCAATTGCTGTCAGTCCAGCACCTGCAAGAGGTGAATCAGCAAGAATGGATGCAGCACAATGCAACGGGGTTTAGAATGCCCCTCATGACTAAAGACAATGACTCTGAAGCCTACATTGAGGCTTTTGAGTGGATGGCCACACAGATTGGGCTTGACCAGAGCCTACGGGGTGAAGCCCAGGTAATTGACGAAGCCCAGGCGGCCTATAGAGCCTTGTCTAGGGAGGAGGCCCAGGATTATGAGATGATTAAAGCCGCAATTTTGTACCATCTCAAAATTTCGCCCAAGAATTACCGGCACGCTTTCAGGGCCCATGAGTCTGGAGGAGGTAGGCAGCCACGAAGCTTATTGCAGACCCTCCAGGATGATCTATAGAAATGGTTACCGGTGGGCAAATTCGATTGGGCGGGTGTAATAGACCAAATTTTGTTGGAGCAGTTCCTATGGGATTTAGAAGAGGATACCCAGAGGTGGGTGCGGAGGCACCGACCACAATCCAGCAAAGAGGCTTTGCGGCTGGCGGAAGCCTTTTGTAATTCTGAGAAAGCGAGAGAGTGGACAGAGCTTCCGAGCCCCGAGAGAGAGTTCAAGGAGCAGGAGAGAAGGATGGACAGCCCCAAGGAAGGAGGTCCCAAAAGGGGTGGTCTGCTATAAGTGTGGACACCTGGGACACATCTCCCGGGACTGTGGAAAGGGACTAAGTGAGTTAAGCCGTGGTCCTGGGGGTATCTATCCCTGAAGGAAAAGCGCAGAGAAACTGGAGCATGTGAACCTATGGACTGTAGCATGGGGTTCACCTGCCCAGAAGAAGATTGGAACCGCCTCATGGTCATGGCCTGGATAGGTGGTAGGCCTGTGAGAGCCATGTTGGATACAGGGTGTTCCCATTCCTTGCTCCGGGCCGACCTAGCTCCGCAGCAAGGAAGAAGAGAAGCAGCTATTATTAGTATGACCTGCATTCTAGGCGGAGAAATACAGTTTCGTTGCTGCTATATCCCTATCAAAGTGATGGAATTCCAGGAGGAATTGCGGGTTGGATTGGTCTTGGGGTGAGAATGGAGGCCCTTTTGCAGAGTGCTGGAATGGGTGCGAGCCACAGAAGAGGGGAGAAGACAAGTACAACAAGTAGAAAGTTGGGCAGCTGAGAAGTCCGAGCCTCTGCGACAGGAAGGCATTGAAGACATCAACGTAGAGTCTCTAGTGAGTGCGGCCCAATTCCAGCAGGCCCAGCAGGAGGACCTCAAACTCCAACGCCTGGGAATCAATGTTCCCGGAGAGGGGACATCCAGGAGACAGGAAGCCTTCGAGGTAATAGGCTGGCTACTATACCGGTACAGCGGGAAGAGGGAGGCGAGTTGAGCGGGAGGCAGTTGGTGGTTTCCTCACCCCTACAACACCCGGTCTGGAGGTTGGCCCATGCTTCGCCACTAGGCGGTCATCTGGGATGCACCAAGACCTGGGCTAGGCTAACCAGGGAATTTTTTTGGCCAAACCTACAGGAAGATGTGGATCGGTGGTCGGCCACATGCCCAGAATGTCAGAGAGCCTAGGAGTGGGGTCCACCTAGGGCACCCCTGAGGCTGATGCCAGTAATTGAAACACCTTTTTCCAGAGTTGCCTTAGACGTGATAGGTCCACTTCTGAAATCACACAATGGATATCAGCATATCCTGGTCCTGGTGGACTATGCCATGCAGTTTCCGGAGGCTGTGCCACTACGGTCCATTACAGCCCCGAAGGTGGCAGAGGAGCTCCTCAAGTGGATGGCTCAGGTGGGCATTCCGAAGGAAATAATCACAGATCAAGGGACCAATTTTATGTCGGGAGTAATGAAGGCCCTTTGCAAGACCCTGGGCATCACTCAGCTCAGAACTTCAGTGTATCATCCCCAGCCCAATGGCCTAGTGGAGAGATTAAATGGCACCATCAAACAATTGCTTAGATGATGCACACGGAAAGATCCCCAATGGTGGGATACCTTGCTAACGCCTCTATTATTTGCACTGCGGGATGCTCCATAGAAATCAACCCGTTATTCGCTGTTCCAGTTAGTATATGGACACATTCCGAGGGGCCTGTTACAGGTAGTCCGTGAGGAGTGGGAATGACTGATGGGCCTAGGGGTTTCCACAGAGCAGTATCGCCAGGAGCTGCAGACACGCATACTGAAAGCCCAGCAGATTGCTGGACATAACGTGAGGGAGGCCCAGGAGTGACAAGAGATCCACTATAACAAGAGAACAAGGGCCCATACCTTTCAACCGGGAGATCAGGTTTTGGTCTCGATACCGACCACTTCCAGTAAACAACTGGCGATGTGGCAGGGACCCTTCATGGTAGTCAGGAAAATAGGGCCAGTCGATTATGAAGTACACAAACCAGGGCACCGTCGTGAGCAGCAGGTTTACCATGTGAATCAGCTAAAGGAGTGGAGGACTCCTCAGGGGTGGATGGCCCAGGAAAAGGTAGAAAAAGGAGATCTAGGACCCCTTTGTCCAGGACCGGGGCGAACCCCCACAGAAAAGACTGTTCACGTGAGTGAAGAATTGAATAGCTACCAGCGGTGGGAATTGTTAGCTTTAGTGGATGATTTCTGGAGGGTATTCCAAGAAAACCCAGGGAGGCTCACGGGGGTCCAACATGAGATGAGTACACCCACAGGAGCATTGGTGAGGGAAAGGTGGAGGCCCATAGCCCAGCAGTGGCAGCAGGAAATGCAGCAGGAGATAACAAAAATGCAAGAGCAGGGGATTATACGACCCTCCCAGAGCCCTTGGCAGAGCCCAATCATGCCAGTGGCCAAACCAGATGGTTCGCTAAGGCTGTGCATAGACTTTAGAAAATTGAATGCCTTAACGACATTCTATGCTTTCCCAATGCCCTACGTAAGCCATATCATTGAGAAAATAGGGAAGGCTCAGTATATATCCACACTTGACCTGGCTAAAGGCTACTGACAGATCCCTTTGCGACCTAGTGATTGTGTCAAAACGGCTTTTGGAACTCCTTGGGGTCTCTTTGAATTTGTGAGGATGCCATTCGGCCTTAACAGAGCAGCAGCCACATTCCAAAGGTTGATGGAGATGTTACTAGCTCCACATGCGGCCTATGAGGCTGCATACATAGATGACATCATTATCTTTACCTCCAGCTGGGAGCAGCATCTCAAGGCACTGCAGGCCATCTTGGAAGAACTCCGAAGGGCCAGTTTAACAGCTAATCCAAAGAAATGCAAGTTGGCAGAGAAGGAGATGGCCTACTTAGGATTCCAGGTGGGACAAGGAACCATAGGCCCTCTGGCTGATAAAGTCAAATCCATAAGCCAATTTCCAGAACCCCAGACCCAGAGGCAGTTACGTTCCTTCTTGGGGCTCGTCAATTACTACCGTTGATTTATTCCTCATTTTGCAACAATGGCAGCACCCCTCACAGGTGCATTGGCAGGAACCTCTTCAGCAAGATTGAGATGGACACACGCCATGGGAGATAGCTTCAATGGATTAAAGGCAGCAATGCATCAAGAGGAGATGATGCATACACCAGACTTTAATGACCCTTTTATTTTACAGACCGATGCATCGGGACGAGCATTGGGGGCTGTACTACTACAAGAAGGTAAAGAAGGGGAGCACCCGATTGCCTTCGCAAGTCGGAAACTTAGCAGGACGGAAACCAGGTATGCTACGGTGGAAAGGGAATGCCTGGCTATAGTTTGGGCCATAGAGTATTTTCAGTACTACCTCCTTGGAAGGGAATTTGTGGTAATGACCTATCATGCCCCATTGCAGTGGCTAACACAGAAGCAAAGTTCAAATGCTAGAATTATGCACCGGGCACTGGCTTTACAACCATTTAAATTCACAATAATACACCGCCTGGTTAAAGATAACTTTGTAGCTGATTTTTTTATCTAGATGGGAAGAACCAGACTATTTCGGGTTTAATGGTGCATGGACGGGTACCAGCATCAGCCCGAACTCAGGGACCAACAAGCGCTGATTGACCAATGGACCAGGGTCCTTCATCGGGACCCCAGCAAACCAGCAAGTGACCAGTTGGCAAATGGATGGGGTGTAGGAGTGGCGGAGCCCTGTGGAACATCGGACCTCGCAATCGTGAGTACCCCTCGGCTGGAGACCCCTCTAGTGATTAAGATCTCCACCGAACCCCTCCTTTAAATAACGGATTCCATCAAAGTCGTAGCAGGCGAGACGAGGGAGAGGGGTGACCCATGAGAGAGTGTCATTGAGTGTGACCCACCAACGTCACAGTGGGGATGTTGTTACATGTGAAGCTCCTGGCACTTTAATTAGAGAAGCTCTCAGAGCTGCTCTAATTAAATCACCCCCATTCGCACCATTCCCAGAGCATGTACATAAACATACTTAAGGTCTATGAAGTCCTAATTCAGAGACTGTATCCCTTAACTTTCATGGTTAATAACTACTGATGCACCTTTTCTCCAAGAATTTCTCCAATCCCTTTTTGAATCTGGCTAACTGTCAGCTTCCACAATATAGCGGGACAAGGAGTTCCATACTTGAATTGCATAATATGAAATAGAACTTAATTTTTTAGTTTTAAACTTATCTACTAGTTTCATTTTGTGGAATTAAATTAAAAGTGCCCAGGGATGCACTTTTCTTACATCACTCCGACCCTGAACAGGCTATTTTTTAGCTCCTTGGCCTCTTCTACCTGTGGACAGATAATTCCCTGCCCCCCCGCCAAAGACCCCCCCCCCAGTGGCCCCACCAACCTTCCCTGCAGACCCACTAGCTATCCCATCTCTCCACCCCATCCCCCAACCTGCCAACCCTCCTCATCTGCCAAGCCCTTCATAGAACCATTGGCCTCCAATCCTGCCTGCCCATCCCTCAATTCTGCCTGATGTAGTGCAGCTCCTGACACTGACAAATAAACATTGCACATGTCTTGCTCAATCTGTGATCATGTGGCTTAACAATAAAACAGCATGGATGTACCCTTTACATGCGTACGTAGTTTCATAATTTCTAGAATCAGAATGGACCTGAATAGATTATCAAGTCCAACCCCCAATGTACACATGTTTGAACACTTTTGTTCTGGGGAAAAAAAATGATATTGTCACACAAGAGAATCCCAATGTAACTCTGCAGCTGTCACAGGAAAACAGTTTTACTAACTTAACCATGTGGCCTTCCTTTCTTATCCTTCCCCAGTCCCAGTGTTATTTGTTATACAAACTCAAACTTCTGGAACAAATGTGCAGGACTCCTGAAGAAAATAGCTTGCTATACTGTACAAGTGTAATCAGAGAGAGGCCATCTTGTGCACAGAATGTGGCTGGGGTCCTGTGGAAAAACAGCATGGGGGCTTGTAGAACTGCATCAGGATATAGAATTCATACACATAAGGAGGTGAAATAAAATTGTGATCTTACTTCTGGCATTTTCTAGCTTTGGAGGGTTTGATTTTACAACCAAACAACGCATTTCAGTGAACTTTCATATATGTTATTTTCTGGTTTAAATAAAAATAAATAAAACTAGACACCAACTCTCTTCCTCCCTCACCCTGCTTTAAAATTGTATTCTGTGACATTACATTAACATTCATATGAATCTTCATCAAGGTTAAAACCTTCAGATCCATGATACAGACCTCTGTTATTTGCAGTAATATAGTAAATGATAGAAATAGTAATTAATTTTATGTTTGTATATGAGCATTAGAGGGGAAGTTTTACCAGTGAGTTTAACAGATACTTGTTAACAGCAGAGGAAAATCAAACTAGGTTTATCTCCAGGCTGTGGACAAGAGCATGCTATATTAAACAAACTATTTTGTTTGCTTCATACATGTATGGACTTTCCTATACCATTCTCTTTCACCTGTGAGGGAGCCATTGTTTCAGCTGAGTCACAACAAAAAGCAACAAGAAGGATAAGGATCTACTCACCTTTTGTATTAACTGGGACCATCTACGTAAGATGCTTACTGCACAGTAGCCTAATAACACTGTAGCATGCCAGTCAGAAACCATGCCAATATGTTACAGCACAGTAGTATTAGGCTACTACACAGTAAACATAAAAAATACCCTGTGGGCTGCTGCTACTGAACAGTAGTGCACGTTACTGCACATTGAATTATGCATTAACTTGGTTAATCAATTACTAAACTTAATGCGCAGTAACTAGGGCACATTAATGAACATGTAGTGTTTCAGGGATTTGAGCACAGTGGATCACAATTTATGCACCTAAAAGATTGAAAACAATATGGTCCTACGTCTTTTTTTTTGCCTGTTTTTCATCACAGAACAATTAACCTTTCCCTTAGCCTTTCCCTTACATAGCTAAAATGCTATTTAATCTGTTCTTTCCATTATGCTTACACTTGTCTACCAGAACTAATTCACTTGGGTCTCAGTAAGGCCGCAGTTAAATAATCCTTATGTAGGCTGTACAGAGATTTTAGGTTAAAGAGAATCAGGCTTCAAGGTATGAATTAACTTTCATCTGAGAGACCCAAAGGAACCAGACCTTATACAATGACTGAGGCTTTACAATACTCCATTACTTCTGGGAGCATACCTGTGCACAGAATATTCTTCTTCTGATAACACTTCATGGTCATAAAATTCATCAGCATTCCCCATAGCTTTTCTATAATTTTTCTAATGGGAAAAGTAAAATAAAATATTTTACCACTACTAATACCACAATCCCAGCATATTTCTATATTAATAACATAACAAAAGTGCCTAATTTTACATCAATATGTTAATAAATTTAAATCATAGTTTTTCATACTTATACAATGTCAGAATCTTAAAAAAGGCTATTAGTTGTAAAATAAAATATCTTCCATCTAAATTATTCATCCCAAACACTATGAGGATTATAAATTATACAATGTAATGGAGATGCAATAAGATAAGACATGCTAATGATATTTAAAAACTCCCCAACCTTTCTTCTATTGAGAGTAGATGAAAAGAGATAAATCATGCATATTTAATTAGTCCCTTATCTGGCAAAGAATTACCCATGTTCTCAATTGTACATGTGGGAGGTCTCACTAATATAAATGGGACTGCTTCTGTGGATAAACTTAAACCCATGTGTAAACTGTAGTGGGAATGCTGAGGTCTTCTTACATTAGGTTGTTTGGGGTAGGAAATCTGTCCTTTTAGTTCTGTTTATAGTGGGCACAGTGGAAAACTCATTCTTCTAGAGGCTTCTAGGTAATGACACAATACAAAAGATAACTAATAATCTTGATAGTTCAGAATCAATTCATCTGATGAAGAAGGTTGTTGCCTAGGAAAGCTGAAGCTTCTCTGAACTAGTTAGGTCCATGTTAAATATCACCTTTAAACCACTGAAAAGCACTTAAAATGGGAATATTCACCTGATAAAGGGTGTTAACCCATCATAAGTACACACTAAATATTTTAAAGATAAGCCATGAATGACAAGGCTTATCTTTGAAACACTTTACCCATATTGTTTTACAGTATTGCTTGAATGGTCACAGGAGATAAAGCACTTTGTTTTCCTTTGTTCAGCATCCCAGAATACACAGCTCCCAGGTTCTCTGCCCCTGCCCACTTTCCCAACCTCTAGTGGTCTCCCCCATCCCTGCTGACATTGAGGGCTCAAGCAGCTTAATTGTGGAGATTATTATGGAGCTGGGGGTAGTGTGCTTCTCCCAGCTGCATGATCTTGCTGACTGGCAGCTCTCTGCTGAGATAATTCAATGAAGACCATGCAGCTAGGGGAAGTAATCAAGCTTCCAACAGATGTATGATCTTACTGCCTGTGGGCTACGTACTCAGCACGGGGCTTCTGAGACTCAATTAAATAGAAACTATACAGCTGGGACAAGCCTGCTTCTCCCTGGACAACTGGTCTTGATTCTGGGTGTCTCAGATGCTCTCAGTATAAAGCCCCTGCATTAGTTTTAGCCAGACCAGAAAGAGAGTCCCAAGAGAGGCCTGTTTCCCCAAGGCTCTGTGGTCTGGCTGACATGGCAGCTCCAGGTGATATTAGAGCTGCCAAGGGTTACCTGTTGAGTTTATAAACATGATTCACAAGATAATCCCAAATATTTCAAATAAAAATCCAGTGTTTACAACTTTTGCTCCTGTTGGGTTCTTTCTGAATTCCCTGTGAAAGAAACATCTCTCCATTATTTTTCTATAGTATAAAATATGAGTGAGAACTAAGCATTGGTATCTACCAAGGGTACCTTGAGTCCATCAAGAGATGATTGAGTCTATTTAGGGGTGCTTCAAGGAATGACTTGCCAAGGGTATTTGACTGCAGCCAGTTCACTGGAGCTAGACAAGTAGAGACAAACAGCTGCTGTAAAGGCATGGCTCAATACTGCTCAAATACGTAGTAAAGATAGGCAAGGCAGACAGTGAGCATCTATCAGACCCATGCTTAACTCATATATGGATCTTTGTGTCCAGGTATTTCAAATCACTTTGCAAAGGAAACTCAGAATTACTTCTCACATTAGGAAACAGGCAGAGTCACTTCCTAACACCACATAGCAAGCTCTCAATAGAACTGGGACTAGCACTCAGGTCTCCTTACTGTATTAGGGCATGAGTTAGACAACACTGATTCTTGCTTGCTTGGGCCCTTTCACCACATAAACAATATCAAGGATAAGATGATGGGATGGAGACCTCTTTCATTCTCTTGAGGCCACAACTGAGACATGTGGGTAGCTGTTTGCTCTGTTTCTGCCTATGCTATTCATGTGCAAATGCTGGGGGTAAATTACTCCAGAATAAACCCACCCCAGGCAGGAGTCTACATGTGAAAGTGATTTCAGACTAGATTTGCTGCTCCTGGCAGCAGTTTGCTCCTGACTCCTGGAGCCCTACACCAGCCCCTACCACCAGCAGCAGGAGCTAGAGGCTCCAGCTGCAGGTGCCTGTGGCTGGAAGCCATCTTAAAAAGTCAGCTTCACACTCTGCTCCCTGACCACCTGATTTCTTGGCCTGGAGCAGTGTGCAGAGCATAGTGGCAGCATGCTGAAGCTCTGTCTCTACAGTTTTTGTCAACAGCACCATGGCTGCTCCACCCCCAGACCTCAGGAGTAGCATCCACCACCGCAGGCTCCTGCTTGCTACCCTGAGCACTGTGATAACCTGTTGCAGTTATCACTGCCTGTCCCATGCCAGTCTTAACCTTGGCAGCCTTGCTGTATTGTGTGGCTGCCTGTCCTGGCTCACCACACTGTACCAGGCCCCTGCTCCCATGCTACTGCTGCCAGGATCCCATGCTGCCACCCAGACCCTGGCAGGGGCACTGCTGATGCGTTCCTGGGCACCAGCACCAGGGCTATCCACATGCTTCTGGGCCTCCAGCCCCACTACCTATAGTCCTTCTGGGCCAGCTAGGACTGGGGGCTGCACAACATCCAGGCCACCTGGAACAACAAGTGGCTGGAGCCCTTTTGGATAATCTGGACTGTCCAGGAGGTCCTTGACAAGCTCTGCCCTCACCTGGAGCAGCATATCATCCCTCCCTGGAGACACCCAGCTGGCCATCAACCTTCTTAAGCTGGCAATTCCCGCCCACCAGCTCTTTAATATGGGTAAGATGACTGTAATGGGGGCTCTCCTGGGGGTGTGCAGCTCTCCAGGATGTGCTGGGGTACACCTCATTCTGGGTACATGACTCCCTGGAAGACCAGAGGAAGAAAGAGTTAAGCTCCCTGAAGAACATGTGAGTGATGTCACTGGACTTGTGGGGGTCTACTACAGTCCTCCTTATCAGGATCAAGAGCTAAACAATGTATTCTCTGAGCAGCTAGCAGATGTCACACAAGCGAAGGAGGCAATGGTCATGGGAGATCTAAACTACTGAGATATCTGTTGGGAGGAGCAGACAGCCAAAGCAAGCCACTCATGGAGGTTTTTACACTTTTTTCAGAACCTCTACCTAACTGAGGTGTTGTTTAGTCCCACCAGGGGTAGCACCTTGCTTAACCTGGTGTTAGCAACATGGGATGATCTCGTGGGGAACATGCAAATTTATGGTAGCCTGGGAGATAGTGATCATCACTTCGTCAAATTCACTATCCAGCGAAAGGTGGGTAAAGCAACTAGTGGGGCTAAGGTGTTGGACTTCAGAAGGGCCAACTTTAGCAAGCTTAGAAGGCTAGTTAGTGAGGGGAAGCAACTCAAGAACATAAAACATATGGGGATCCAGGAGGGTTGGAGGTATCTCAAGGGAGTGATCCTTGGGGCTCAAAAGGAGTCTATCCCATTATGTAGGAAGGGAGGTAAGGGGCAAAAAAGCCCCCTTGGCTGAACAGGGAACTCCAGGAGAGTCTGGGGACAAAGAAAGAGATGTATAGGCAATTGAAACAGGAAGCAGACACCACAGAGAAATATATCTCCCTGGCATGCTATTGCAGGGAATCAGTTAAATAGGCCAAGGCAGGGCTTGAGCTCAGGCTTGTTTTAACAATCAAGGACAATAAAAAGTCCTTCTTCAGGTATCTAGCAGGAAAAAGGAAAGCTCAGAGCAACATAGGGCACCTGCAGGACAAATCAGGACAGTTGGTGGTTGACCCAGGGAAAAAAGTAGAGCTCTTCAGTGAGTTCTTCACTCCTGTATTTCTATGCACCGACCAAGCCAATTCCCACACCTCGATCATTGACAGATGTCCACATGGTACCAGTCTGCCTACGGTTAGTTCTGGAATAATTAAGGAGATCCTGGAGGAGCTGGGTGGGTACAAGTCAGCAGGCCCGGATGACCTCCATCCATGGCTGCTGAAAGAATTGGCCAGTGTCATAGCTGAGCTGCCGGCACAGCTGTTCAAGCACTCACGGTGCTCTGGCCAGGTCCCTGAGGACTGGAAAAGGGCCAATGTGGTGCCCATTTTCAAGAAAGGGAGAAGGGATGAGCCGGGTAACTTTAGACCAGTCAGTCTTACTTCTATTCCTGGGAAAATGCTAGAGAAAATAATTAAAGAACACATTTGTGCAGGCCCAGCAGGGGAAACAATACTGAGGGGAAACCAGCAGAAGATTGTTAAAGGTAGATCCTGCCTGACAAACCTTGTAGCCTTCTATGACCAGATCACACACTGCCTGGATGTGGGAGCTGAGGCTGATGTCATCTTCCTGGACTTTAGGAAGGTCTTTGACACAGTTTTGCACCCTATCCTCATTGGGAAGCTAGCAGACTGTGAAGTGGACACCTACACAGTCAGGTGAGTGACCAACTGGCTTAGGGACCACACCCAGAGAGTGGTGGTGGATGGTTTCTTCTCAGCCTGGAGGGAGGTGGGCAGTGGGGTCCTGCAGGGTTCGGTCCTCGGACTGATATTATTCAATATCTTCATCAGCAATTTGGATGAGGACATGGAGAACACCCTCTCCAAGTTCACTGATGATACCAAGTTATGGGGCAAAGTTAGTACACCAAAGGGCAGGGAGCAGATTCAGGCTGACCTGGACAGGTTGGATCAATGGACAGAGAGGAATAGGATGCAATTTAATAAAGATAAATGTAAGGTACTTCACCTGGGAAGGAGGAACCCCCAGCACACCTGGGAGGCAGAGAGGGATCTTAGAGTCATAATTGACTTCAAGATGAACATAAGCCAGCAGTGTAACAAGGCCATCAACAAAGCCAATTGTACCTCGTTGAACATTAGTAGGTGCATGACTAATAAAACAAAGGAGGTGATGCTCCCCCTCTATGGGGCACTGGTCAGGCCGCAGCTGGAGTACTGTGTCTAGTTTTAGGCACTGCACTTCAAGAGGGACATAAGGAATCTCGAGAGGATCCAGAGGAGGGCCACTTGCATGATTAGTGGCTTTTGTGATAGACCCTAGGGGGGAGGTTGAGAGAGCTGAATCTCTTCAGCCTTCACAAGAGACGGTTGAGGGGAGATCTTGTGGCTGCCTATAAATTTATTAGGCGAGGCGCTGTTTACTTAGGCACACCGGGGATTGACTTGGAATAACAGATATAAATTAGTTGAGAGTGGATTTAGGTTAGATATTAGGAAGACATTTTCCACAGTAATGGTGGCCAGGATCTGGAATGGGCTTCCAAGAGAGGTGGTGCTATTACCTAGCTTGGAGGTCTTCAAGACGAGGCTAGATAATCACCTGGTTGGGGTCATCTGACCTCGGTCCTCTTTCCTGCCAGGGGTAGGGAGTCAGACACAATGATCCATTCATCTATTCCATAGATTCATCCAGTCTATGAATCTATGGACTTACCTTTCTTGGGAGGATAAAACCTAATTGTTAGTGGGGATGTTGCCAGGTGAATACCCAGATCTGGACAACTGGAACCTAGACTGAGGTGAAGGTTCATTAAGACAAAGTTTAGAGGACCAGATGGATTGGCTTGACTATTAATTTATAATCACACCAGGGGTTAGGGCATAATTTGATTTGGACTCTTTATTTGATGGAAAGCTGATGTTCGGGCTGCAGATTGGAGTTTCTGGCATCACTGTTTTTATGACCTCACCAGGAGTGGCAGCTCAGGACTAAGTGTTGCCTGTTGGGACAAGAGGATGAGACCCACAGTCCTGAAAGATATCTCTGCCATGGAGGATCATTTGGTGTGTGGAAGGGGTATGAGAGGAGGCAGAGCCCTAAACGTCACCCTCGTGCAGGGCATACTTCAGCTACAGCATGTGTAAACCACACTGAAAGCCAGATTGTCTGAAACTAAGGACCTGTTTCCCCAAAGGGGCAGTGTCCACATCGTCCAACATGACCCATACTGGCAGCACCACTTACATACAGGAATAACTAACTGGTAACACCTGAAAGGTACAGGCATGGCTGTAGGGGAGGCTGTGAATAGCCCATAAGGCAGTGAATATACTGGTGGTACATACAGGCCAGGAGGGCTCATCTTTGAGTCAGTGTAGGATTGAGACCAGTAGGATCCAAGAGGGATCCATCTGATCGCATATAGAGTAAGACTCATTATAGAGCCCTAGGGGCAGTTTCCCATTTCCTATTTCAATTATTCCACCCAAAGTATGGCATGTGAAAGGAAGGGAGGACTCCCTAGAACCAGAGCAAAGCAGGATCCATGAGGCCACCAGGGGCATCAAGGCGGGTGTCCTGCTATGGTCTCACTGAGACTAGAACTGGATTAAATTAGATTTTTTTGTGGACCCTGAAAGGTGTCAATTAGTTGGGATATATAACTCTGCAAAAACAAAATAAGCAAGAGGGAGGATTCCTTTTCTCCTTTCCTTCCCATTGCAGATGTTGTTTCACACTGGTCTGTTACCTCTTCATCTTAGCTTATGGTATGACAAGACTGATTTGCTTTTTACAATTTATCTAAACATTCTATTATTATTATTTAAGCATATCTATTATAGCAAAGTAACACTTAATATATTCAATACATAAAATTTAATACATACAAATACTTGTCAATACATACAACACACTATCTCTAATATTTTATGATAAAGTTATAATATAATGTTTTTAGATTATTTGATATATGGTTCTTTCTTATACTTGTGCTCTATTTATCTCATTAAATATATGTATGGCTTCCTTTACTTTGTTTAACAAGCCATTGGCTACATATGCACAAGTTCATGCTATGATCACTCAGACAGAAACTATTGAGGCTTTCTGCCTTAGCTTACCTCCTGTAGCTTTGGCTTTGACCTCTTGAAAATACCAAGCCTGGCAACAAAGTATCCCTGGCTTATGTTGCACAGGCATCTGTATGACCTACAATATGATCAGTTGCAATCTCTGAACTGGGACCCACAATCCACTGATTCAATCTGGGACTGGGACTGGGCTGGAGCCAGTTGGAGCTGGTTGTAGATTCCAGTGCAATCCCACAGTTAAAACTGAAAATCAGCTTGTTTTTGTTTTCAGCCCAGGGATTTCACTGGAGCCATTTCAAGAGTCTGATCTGGTACTATGATTTAAATATGGCACCTGCTAAGTGTCCCATATAACAAGTCCCTTAGAATATGATGAGTATGGACCTGAAAATGGTTGATTCTTTGTGTTTTATAGTGATAATAGTATCTGACTGCAACTAAATATTTGTTTAATGTCTTCACTAATAATCTGAAAGATGGGATGGAAACTGGGATGGAAATCTGGAAACTGGGATTGCACCCCCAGCAAGTGCTCACATGACACCAAGCTGAGGGGTGTAGTAAATACACTGAAGGGTAGAACTAGGATTCAGAGTGACCTAGACAAATTGGAAGATTGGGCCAAAAGAAATCACATGAGGTTCAATAAGGAAAAGTGCAGAGTTCCTTACATATGATGGAAGAATCCCATGCACTGCTACAGCTCGGAGACTAACTGTCTAAGCAGCAGCTCTGCCGAAAAGGACCCAGGGATTACAGTGGACAATAAGTGGAATACGAATCAGCAGTTTGTCCTTTTTACCAAGAAGGCTAATAGCATACTGGTCTGTATGAGTAGAAGCATTTCCAGCAGATCAAGATAAATTATTTTTCCCCTCTGTTTTGTACTGGTGAGGCCACATCTGGAGTACTATGTCCAGTTTTGGGCCCCCACTATAGAAAGGATTTGGACAAGTTGGAGAGAGTCCAGCGCCAGGTAACAAATATATTGAAGGGGCTGGGGCACATGACTTATGATGAGAGGCTGAGGGAACTGGGTTTATTTAGTCTGAAGAAGAGAAGACTGAGGGGGGGATTTGGTAGTGGCCTTCAACTATCTGAAAGGTAGTTCCAAAGAGGATGGAGTTAGACTGTTCTCAGTGGTAGCAGACTACAGAACAAAGAAGCAATGGTCTCAAGTTACAGCATGGGCAATTTAGGCTAAATATTAGGAAGACGTTTCTCACTAGACGGGTAGTATAATACTGGAACAGGTTACCCAAAGAGGTGGTGGAAGCTCCATGGAGGTTTTTTAAGCCCATCTAGACAAAGTTTTGGCTGGGATGATCTAGTTGGGGATGGTTCTGCCTTGAGCAGGGGATTGGATTAGATGACCTCCTGAAGTCCCTTCTTACCATAATGTTCTATAATTCTATGATCTGAAACCCCTTGGTTTGCTAAAATAAGTGATTGCACATTTAGGAAACAACTGATAATGAAATTTTCTTTTAAAATCCCTTACAAACAGTAACAATTGGGACAAATTCTCATAAGACAAACAACGATGGTCAACTGAATGTTTGCCCAAAGTTTCATTCTAGAACCCTGTGAGAAACAAGTTTTGTGAGGGTTTTCATTTTCAAATATCTTTGTTCAGAATGTCACTGGAGCTATCATTTAAAGCTAGTCATGGCTGAAATTCATTGCTGGACTAAGGTTAGGTATATGTTTAAAAATATATATTAACAGCTCAGGAGGTTTGTCCCAATGTAGAGACTTAAATGGTATTTAATTGATAGCTAGGTTATTTTCTGGCTCTCTGCTCAGCTCTGAATTTCATATGTAGGAATTTTGTATCCTGTGTGTATATACACTTGTTATAAGAGGAATTTAGGTGCTTGTAGGAGCTATTGAAAATGTAAGCAGAAAGCAAGAAATTGTTCAATGATTGGGTTTAGAGTGAAGATTTTCCCAGCATGAGGTAAGTTTGGCAGAAAGACAGCTGTTGTTTTATAAAACCTTTTCCTCCTGGTTGCTTTATAAGTCTATTCAGTGCTGGGACAGAAAATATCTTGACTGTAACTGAACAAATTAGATGTGAGATACTAGCAGGCAAAGTCAGATCTGAGAATTTCTAGTACTAGTGAGACATTTAAGATAGATCTATAATATATGAATCATCTATAATGTCCATCTATAATGTTAAGTGTCAGAGATCTTTGATTTAGTGAATCCCACATCATCACTACAGTGTCCAACCCCTTCAACTCTCACAGTAGTTGTGTGTTATTTAAGAATGTGAGTGTTAGGACTGTATAATGAATAAATGTTCACAAATATTCTAGTTTAACAACTAGTTCCCATAAATCAATGTTTACTTTGAAATCTTGAATTTCATTTTCACAAAATAAATACCATATTTACCCTAATACAAGATGGTCCTGAATGTAAGATGACCTCCCCCCATCAAATTCTGCACATGGAAAATTTACAATTTATTTTAATTTTCATGTATTGGATGTAATTATTGGAGGATCATCTTAAATTAATCCCACCACTCTGCAGATGGTGAGGGGAGAGGTTGTGAAGGGGAAAGTAATGAGACATGCAGAGGAGGGAGGCTGTGGAGGAGGCAGTAGCAGTGGCACGTGGGAAATGGGACCCTGGTTATGAATTTTTACCATCTCAGACCTACACAAGTTTGACTCATCACTAGAGGGCCTGGAGAGCAGGAGTGTGGGCAAGACCCAGAACTCCTCTAGGGTAGGAGAGAAGGGGGGTGGGGATAGCACATAGATAACTTGCTGTCACTTGCCTTACTCTGCAGTCAGCAGAAGCCAGGTGGAGCTGTACATGGAAAAGAACAGATTTGGAGGGGGGTGAGTAGAGAAAAAATGGGTTCAAGTGAAGGGAGGTGAAGTAAAGCAATGTGAAGGGAAAAGAATGAAAAAAAGAATAATAATGATAATAAAATAAAACAAAAAGTCCAAAACCTTGTACACATTTCACATAATTGGGTTTGTGTCAGGGGTAGTTAGGTTACTACTCACAGCAAGGCAGAGCTGAGACCCACTGGACTTGCTTCATGAATGCCATGCCAGGGCAGGCTGAGATCAAGCAATCATGCTGCATTCCACATCAAGGCAGAGATGGGACCTTGCAGGCTCACTGCATTCATGCCATGATGGGGTAGAAATGACACCCAACTGATAATGATTTATTTTCTCTGGCACATTCTTTTCACAAAAGTAGGTACAAATTCCCACCTCTTCTCCTCCCCTACCTGCCTCCACCAGGTGCATGGCAGGAGCAGAGACAAGGAGATCAGGGGCATGCACAGGTTGCCTGTTGTGGGTTCAGGGCTTCCTGCTTGGCTACCTTTCTCCTGAAGCCCCACACTGGCTACATGCCCCCTACCCATCTGGCTGCAGTCGGGGGGGAGGGGGGAACTCCATGCTGCCACCAGTCCCACTGCTACCAAGTGGGCAGAAGGTGCTTTGCCATGGCAGCATGGCAAGTGCAGGACTTTTGGGGGCAAGGTATCAGGGCAGGAAGCTCCAAACCCACAGCAGGCAGCCTGCCCCCACCCCATGCACAAGTCTGGGGGGCATATACCCCCATACATTCCCAGGAGTTCACATCCATGGCTCCATCTTGCTCCTTGTCCCAGCCCAAGAACCCATGCACCACTCTAGCTTGGCAGCAGCCCCAGCCCCTGCCACACTTCCTCCCTCACTGTGGTGGCCTCAGTCTTCTCCCCCACCCTTCTTATGCTCCCTCCTCCCATAGACTTACCTGCAGGGAGCTTCTCATCCACACTGCCTGGCTATATTCCTGGCCATGTCCATATGTGTAGGCATGCACATGCATGTGGTACTCCCTGCATCCCACTCCTGGCAGCCCCAAGCAGCCTATAAGGGGAAGCCTGGATCCCTGCACAATACTGCAAATGTGGAATAAATAATGTCCTGGAGTCATGCAGTTTAGGACCAGGACTTGAGGTTCACATTCCAGGACTGTCCTGCACAATTAGGGATGGGTTGTCATCCTTGTAGGTAGTAGGAGTGCTAGTGATGTTGCATAAGAATCGAAGACCCACCAAAAAAATCGGTGAGCTACATTTGGGCAGTCAGAATCTGCTGGGGTTGCATCCCCTGGGAACAAAAGGGGTTTGACTTGGGACTGGCACCACCACCACCCTGGGTAGTAGAGTTCAGGATGATTTAAAGTTTGGTGTAGGAAGGGCTGGGAATGGTGAATCCTGCGATTCTGCAGGAATGAAAATAGAGTGATTTTTCTCCCTGGAGCAGACTAACAATACCCTGGAACAACCTAGGTAAAATGGATCAAAATTCAGCTAAAGGGGCATAACTTTAAAAACATCTATACACATAATCCAGGGTGGGGGCACTCTAATTAGAGAGGCTCTGAGAGCCATACAAATTAAAGCTCCTGCAGCATCACATGTATTTAATGTCCCACATTTCATGACACATGACACTGGATGTAAACTGTAGCAATACAGGTTTAGAACAAATGTCATGAAAAATAATTCTAATCTGTAAATATAGTAGTCCTATAGCAGTAGTACTCTCTAAATGTTGTTGGTTGCCTAGAGAAGTTATAGAATCTTCTTCACTGGAGTCTTTCAAGAAAAAGTTGGATAGAAAAATGTTCTGTTTTCTTTTTTTATGTTATTATTCCACCATGCATATTTTCCCAAGTTAGGGATCTAGTGGACTCTTCCTCTAAAGGTAATCCATCAGGCCTTGCCCCAGGCATGGAAATGCAGACCTTCCAGAATCCGTGATTGTAGGGAACACTTTCTAATTAGAGTGACGTTTGAAACAGAAGAATAATTTTCTAGCTGTGGTTAATGCCTGGACTGAAAATATCATAGGAACATAAAGGAAGTCTACTCATGTCTAAGCTTCTCCCTTTGCCCATTTTTGTTAGCATTTTTTCCCTTTGACTTTCCCTTTCTCTTTGGGTCTTCTTTGCTTATGTTAAAACTAACTCTTCTTGGGCTTTAGCAGACCTGTGGTTATTTAAGAAGTTGGCCTAACCTAGAACTGGGGTACAAGAAGAGTGAAGAAAAGGAATTATCAGACCTTAGGCTAGAGAGAACTGTAACATCTTTTTTGAAAGCTTATTCTACCCAATGGCTTTGAGGGAATATGTTTGAAGCTGATATGGGACCCTTGAAAAGTTGTCTTAACATTTAATCAGTTCTATTCTAGGCACACACCTTGAGTTCATTGCATTTGCACTGCCTGTGCCAACTCAGAAGAACAAGGGTTTTAAACCCACCTCTTCTGCGGGCTTCGTTGGTGTATAGAGAAGGTATAGTATGGTAGAGGTGAACCTTGTGGACTAAGTGAATCATATATAACCTTTTGTGAGCCACAGCTTCATCAGATTCCATGAAAAGACAAGCAGAGACTAGGGTATCAAATAGAAGCAGTGATTTGAATACAAGGACAGGGAAGGAGGAGAAAGTGGAAAAGAGAAAAGTACTGAGAGAAGTTGAGGGGCCTGGAAAAAACAATAAAGCAATAAATGCAGTCACATAATAGCTAATTCAAACAATGGGATAAGAACCCATAGTCCTCATTTAGACTATACTTGACCCAAAACAGCCTGTGAATGATGCCTTGTTCTACAATTCACCTTCAAATCCATTTTTAGGATTCAGATGTTTCAGAACAGCTACTCTGAGGTTACTGATGGACTAGCCATGGAGGTTGAAGTAGTTTGCATCAGGTTTTTGTGTCTTTCTGGACTTAATGTCAGCTTGATTTCCAGCCATTTTGTCATGGATTTTGATTGCTGTGTATGAAAAGTATTTTGTGTTTCTTGGAAAATGTACATTTAGTACATCTAAACAGCATTGACTGGTACTCCCCAAACAGGACAGTCCCCAGCCACCTCCAGGCTTCACTGCTTCCCCACACAGCCTGGACCTGGCTAGCAACTGTCCCAGCCAGGGGCAGGTCCCAGCCAGCTCCAGGCTGGGTGGAGAACTGTCCCCATGCGGGAAGCTCCTAGCCTATGCTCTATGATCACAATGGTGATCACGGACTGGTAGCTGGGAACTAGCTCCCAGCCCCCACTCTGTGATTGCAATTGGGGAGTGGGGTCTGGAAGCTCCCTGCTACCATGGACATTGTCCCAACCTGAGCATTTAGGGTTCAGGCTGGGGAGCTTGTTCCCTGCCCAGCTTCATGAGTGTGGGAAGAACAAGCTCCCTAAACAGTTCCTCCCCCTCTGCCTCCCCCAGATCCATGCTTGCAGAGCTAGATGGGGAACAGTCTCGCCTACTTTCATCATCAGGGAGCTCCCAGTGGTGACTCTGTGGTCATAGGGCTCAGATTGGGAGACACTTATCTCCCAGCAGTGGCTCTGTGATCATGGGGATCAGGTTGGAAGATACTTATCTCCCACCAGTGGCTCTGAGACTGTGAAGCTGTTTCTGGGAGGTAAGGATCTCCCATCCCCCTGCTCCCCAATCATGATGGTGAAGTGGAGGCTGGGAGATAAAGATCTCCCAGGCCCCACTCCTGCTGATTGTCATCTGGGAGCAGGGGGCTTGGAGCTTCCTGCTGCCAAGATAGGGGGTCATAGTCCCCACCCAGTCTCTTGTGGTAGAGCCCATCTCAGCAGCAGTTAGGTCCTGGGGCAGGAAGCTATCTTCCATCTCCTGGTGGACAACTGACTATGAGCAGATTTTGCTCCTGGTCAAGCATCTACACGAGTGCTACAGAACCATTACTAATGCCGAGTAATTTTGGTACTTACATTTGCAGGTAGAAAATTTACTCAGTATTAGGGAATTTTACTGCAAAGTAAGCATGTGCACACCTGCTTGCTTCACAGTAAATTATGCTGATGCAAAGTTTAGTGTCTTGTGTAGACATGCCCAGGGAGATGTACAATTTAATTTGAACCAGGTGATTCAAAAGCCATGAAAAAATAATGTTACTCCCACTGCTGGCTGGTTTTAGTATAAAGAGCTGAATTTGAATGTGAAGTGCTAATAATCAGATGCTACTGCTTTAATTATTGATGAGACTATTGAAAAGTATGCATACTATACACATGGAACATATTTATATATTACACACACATTTTCCTCCCTGATTCATGAATGTGTATTAACTTCTTGATGTCTAAAAGTTGTACATAAATACAGCTTATGAAAGTGTGGGTGACACTTTTAATACAAAATGTAGAAGCTGAAGCATCAAAAACCCACTATAAAAAGTAAAGCAAAAAAAGAATAAACAGGCTTGGGTTTAAATGCTGGGAAGTCTTAATATAGTAACCAAAAAGTGTGTTTTATTCACTGTAGTCTCACAGGATAGTAGAAATAAAATGAAAAAGGTTTTGTTAAAGTGTCATTGCTAGCATCAGATGTAAGATTTCACAAACTCCATATACAAAAGAGAACAAGAATGCAGGATACAAAATCATCATCTATGCATGCTCTATGGAAGATATATTTGATGAACATAAAAGGTAAAAAGCAAGAGTGCTTACACAGCAAGGAGAGAATTACAATGCTGAATTCATTAGATGCATGTTGATGTCTCAACTCATCCAGTAAGTGCTGGGGCTTCAAAAATAAGATTTCAAACCATTCTGCATTTTCATTTTCTTTCTTCTGTTTCAATCCATTAGCAACAGATAAGAAAAAAAAAATAGAGTGGGAGTCCTGGCTTCCTTTGGAAAAACTTAATTACAAAAGAAATGAAGACTGAAGGAGTGTATCACAGTTAATCATACTATCACAGTATCTAGGGTCAGAAGGGGCCTAGAGCAGGCCATCTAGTCTGATCCCCCACCAATTAAAGGAATGAGTGCCAGGGTCACAGGACCCCAGTCAAGTACCTATCTAATCTACTCTTAAAGATGCCCAAGGTAGGAGCAAGAACAACTTCCCTAGGAAGCTGGTTC
>JAGPOW010003316.1:75145398-75174857 GCA_030014935.1 Caiman crocodilus
AAACCTGGATAGCTTGCTTTCCACCCCCTCGTCCAAGTCAGCGACGAAGATGTTGAACAGCGCAGGCCCAAGGACCGAGCCCTGGGGGACCCCGCTGCTGACATCTCTCCAGGTTGAGTACAACCCATCCACCACCACTCTCTGGGAGCTCCCCGTCAGCCAGTTTCTGACCTACTCAACCGTGTAGGGGTCAATGCCAAAACTCCTCATCTTTTTAATGAGGATGGGGTGGGAGACCATGTCAAATGCCTTCCTGAAGTCTAAAAAGACTACGTCAGCAGGGATGCCCGCATCCATGGATTTGGTCACCTGGTCATAGAAGGTGACCAGGTTGATCTGACAGGACCTGCCCTTAACAAACCCATGCTGGTTGCCCTTGAGCATGAGGCCCCTGCCGGTCCCTCACAGATGTGGGACTTGAGAATTTTCTCAAAGATCTTCCTCAGAACTGAGTTGAGACTGACAGGCCTGTAGTCCTCCTGGTCCTCCTTCTTCCTCTTCTTTAAGATGGGAACCACATTGGCCATCTTCCAGTCCTCCAACACTTGTGCAGAGCTCCAAGAGCGCTCATATAACCAAGACAAGGGCTCAGCAATCACCCCCGCCAGCTCCCTCAACACCCTTGGGTGCAGGTCGTCTGGGCTCGCCGACTTAAAGACATCCAGCCCTTCCAGAAGCCCTTCCACTAGGTCTACCCTCACCCTTGGCCTAGCAGTGATTCCCGAGGGGGAATATAGGCTTCCAACAGGAGGGAAGTCCCGGTCAACCCTCATGAAGACCGAGGCAAAGAACCCACTGAAGATCTCAGCCTTCCCATCGGCTGCAAGCACCATGTTGCCCAACAAGTCCTTCAGGGGCCCAACGTTGCCCATGGTTCTCTTTTTGCTTCTGACATACTTGAAAAAGGACTTCCTGTTGTCCTTGATCCTAATTGCCAGGCGGAGATTCCCGCCTTGGCCTTCCTAATAGCCCTCCTGCACTCCTGAGCACAAGAGGAGTACTCCTCCTTGGAGACTGCTCCTGTCTTCCAAAGATTGAATGCCTCCCGTTTAGTCCTGAGGGTCCCCTGAATATCCCTATTAAGCCATGGGGGCTTCCGGGCACTTTTGCCCATGTTGCATCGGGCAGGAACAGTCGCCCCTTGGGCTTGAAGGATCGTCTCCTTAAAGAACTTTCACCCTTTATGGACGCCTATGTCAGCAACCCTACAGTCCCTTAGCATCTTCTCAACCAGCCTCCTGAGCTTCCTGAAATTGTCCCTTTTGAAATCTGGGACTCTAGTCATAGTGTGGGCCCTATCTACACTGTGTCAGACAGCAAATTCTATCAGGCAATGATCGCTATCTCCCAGGGAGTCTCGTACCTGGAGCCCTCCAACTAGATCGTCTCCCAAGGCCAGGACCAGATCCAGGAGCTCATCCCCCCTGGTGGGGCCATGCACCTTCTGGACCAAGTGAAGGTCCTGCAGCTCCACCAGGAACCTCCAGGACCTCTTGGACTTGAATGACTGCTCTTCCCAGCAGATGTCCAGGTAACTGAAATCACCCATGACAATGACATCCCTCATCTTAGCCGCCTCGAGCTGGCCAGCAATTTGGAGGTCCAACTCCTCCCTCTGGTTGGCTGATCTGTAGCAGACACCCACCATTAATTTCCTTTCCCCTCGTCCTCCTTTCAGCCTGACCCAAATCGATTCCACCTGGTCCTCAATCACCCCTAAGTTGACACTCGAAGCAGAGAAATGCTCTTTGACATAGAGCGCAACCCCTCCACCGCTTTTCCCTATCCTGTCCTTCCTGAAAAGGGCATATCCATCGATGTTTAAAGCCCAGTCATGGGTTGGGTCCCACCAGGTTTCCATGAGCTCAAACAAATCTGGGTCTTCCACAGCCACCAGGAGAGACAGCTCCTCCTGCTTACCTCCCATGCTGCGAGCATTTGTATAGAGGCATTTGAGGCTACCCAATGGCGCCTCCCCCTCCCCACTTGTTTCCCCCAAGCTACAACCACCTACGCTCACCCGACTTACCTGGCTGAGTGACAGAGTGTCCTCTCCTCTCCCTGCAGTCCCGTCCCCAGGCAAATTTAGTTTAAAGCCCACCGCACAAGATCAGCCAACCTAGAAGAAAAGAAACACTTACCTTTGGGCAATAGGTGAAGTCCATCCTTTACCAGCATGCTTCATGTTGAGAATTGTGGGCTATGATCGAAGAATCTGAAGCCCGCATCATAACACCAGCCCCAAAGGCGCTGGTTTACAGCTGCAATACAGTCCTTGTGTTGCCTTCCCGTCAACTCACCGGCAGAATGGAGGAAAACACCACCTGCAACTCAAACACCTTGAGCTATCTTCCAAGGGCCTTGAAGTCTTCTATGATGTCTTCCAGCCGGCCGCTAGAATTGTCGTTGGTCCCCATGTAGACTACCACTAACGGATGGTAATCTGTGGATGTAACAATCTTCCGGATGCACTCTGTGACATCCTGAACCCGCGCTCCAGGCAGGCAGCAAACCTCTCGGCCCAAGGGATCAGGATGGCAGATGGGACCCTCCGTGCCCCTCAGGATGGAGTCCCCAATGACCAGGAGTCAATGCTTGCTCCTCTTTTGGGACCGCTTCTTCCTCTCTGCTTGTGATGAGGGTGCACAATCAGCACTGCGAGGGGGGTGCTCCTCAGCAGTCTCCTCCAGGGTGGCCAGGGCTGCATGCCTATTCCCAAGTGGCACCTCAGGTACAGGTTCTGCAGCAGCATGGGCTGCTCTGGATCTAAGGAGAACTTGCTGCCACCGATGAGTCGCTCTTCTGGGTTTGGGGGGCTCCTCAGTAGGTTTCTGGCCCTGCAGAGAAGAGAAATACATGTCAATTTCATCCTCTGCTGCCCGGATCCCCCGCAGCCTGCTCACCTTGGCCCGGAGCTCCCACAGCCACCCCCCAGGGCCTGAAGACGGTCACAAGAGGGGCAGCCAAGGGATGCCCCAGGCATCTCCTCAACCTCTGGGGGCTCCACCCAGCTACCACCCCCAGCCAGGGTGGGGGAGGTGGACAGAGAACTCCCCAGGGGCTCTGTCTGGGTGGTGGCCTCAGAGGTGCAGCGGGGGGGCAGCACCAGGGAAGAGAGAGGGGGAGGGGGATGGGCCAGGCCCCTGGCAGTGGCATTACATGTTCTCACCATGTTCCTAGAAAAAGTGGTCTTCCCACTGTTAAGTCCCTCTTCACTTCCTCCTTGCGGTCCTTCTGCACGAACGCCGGCACAAACATCGGCGCGCTCTTACAGAGCACGCCTATTTGTGTGCTCTGTTAGCTCACGGCTCGGGAGCACGGCTCCCTACCGGCTCAGCTAGGAGCGATCTGGGAGGCTCCCCTCCGGATCAGCTGGAGCTGCTGGCACTACACCCACACTCCGCTTCTCTGCCACTGCTGCTGCTGCTGCTTCACTTGAAAGGGCTCACGTGTGGCCGAGACCACATCTGAACCCTATCGGGGGTCTTCCTTGGCCTCCTCCTCCGTTCCAACTGCCGAGCAGTAAGTCAGACCCCGCCTGTAAATTTCACAGTTTGAATTTGAATTTCCCATCGTATTCCATGGCTTTTTGGCTGCCAGTCAGGAGTCCCGGTTCCCCAGAAGTGCCTGCCGTCAGCCTCAGCCTCTGAAGCTCCCGGGTGAGGGGTGCAGGTACCAAGACAGCAACCCTCTTCGGCGGGCTGGTATCACTCCCTGGAGTGGCCTCTGGGGATGCTCCTAACCCACCCCTGTCCCCTTGCCACTTCTCTGTTTGTGTGCTCTGTTCACTTACGGCTCCCTCCTGGCTCAACTAGGAGCAATCCGGGAGGCTCCCCTCTGGATCAGCTGCAGCTGCCGGCACTACATCCACTCACTGCTTCTCTGCCGCTGCTGCTGCTGCTGGTGCTGCTGCTGCTTCGCTTGAAAGGGCTCATGTGTGGCTGAGACCACACCTGAGCCCTATTGGGGGTCTTCCTTGGCCCCCTGCTCTGCTCCAACTGCAGATGTTGGATGTTTCTGAAGTACATGAAAAAAACATATTTCTTTTCATAAAGGCTATTTTAAATGTGACCTATTTATACTTTCCTTTTTATCACAGAGTAACTCAAGGTAAACTTTGACAAAATATACTTCATACTGTAAAGGTGTATTTGAAATTTTCATTAGAAAAAAGATGGGGAGCATACATTTTGACTTGTCTTTAAAGTAAGCAATAGATAGATAGATAGATAATCTATATCTAATCTTTTTTTTCTTTCTCTCTCTCTACTTAGATACATATAGATTATCTATAATCATTTTCTAATCTTTTTCTCTCTCTCTTTGTAGTAAACCAGTGTAACCCCTACCAGTGTATACAGAAATGGTAACAAATATGGGGATGACTATGAATAGAGATGCTACTCTCAGAATTTACTAAATTTTTGCACAATGTTATTAGTTTAATGATAGGAGAATATCATGTTGTATCTATATAGCAGTAAGTTATTTTGTATTTGTTGTAACAAGAAAGGTTTTCCTCCATATGTCTCTGGTCATGCTTGTTAATAAAAAGAAATCCTTTTACAAAACTATGTCCATGATAAAAAAAAAAAGGGGGGAGCAGGTGTTCAGATCGTCCCAATAAAGAATACAAAATGTATACTAAAACACAAATGAGTCAATATTTATGAGAAACATCAATATTTCTTGATTTTAAGAATTCTTTATTTTTCTCAAGTCCCTAATACCTTCTGGATCTATATTTTTATGATCAACTCAATAGAAGTCCATGAATTTATACAATGATAAGATAATGTTATAATCACAGTGCTTAAGAATGAGCACAAATATTGGGAAAAAAATGTACAAACCTTTAGAATTGAATAATCATTGCTTAAATCCTGGAAAAACTGGAAAAACTGGAAAAGGATAGCATATATCAACAATACATTGATTCAAACATGTATTCTAGACTTAAATAGCTTGTTAATTTTTATCATATTTTCTTTTCAAATTTAGATTATGATTTTCTAAATAGCTATTCACTATATTAGGGACTTGCTTTTTTGTAGTATTATCCTTTTAATGCCATTTAGTAACTTTTTTATAGTTTTCAATATTAAGAAAAGTCTGTTCTTTCTCTCTGTTTATTAGTTTTTCACTCTTGAATGCTTCCATCCATCTTCTCTTTTCTATTGGATTCTTTTTTCATTAGATATTTTGCTTACCTGTTTATCAAAAGTACTATTTGCTACTTCTTCTGACTTCTATCACTTATGTTGTTTCTTTTTATCTCTCATGTAGATTGTTGTTTTAGAGTTGTAACTTGTATTCCCCACTTTGTTTTCTGACCTTTTCTACTGGTGTGTTTTATTTTCTTTGTGCCTTATGGTCAGATCACTCAAGTTTTCATTGATTTGTACCTGAAAGCTCACAATATAGACCATTTCTCTGAGACACAAAATTTAACCAATCTAGAATCTAATTTCTCTCTTTTTATATTTCTAAAATATTTTCTTATATATTTTAAGTTTTTACTCCCTGTTACTCTACCCCCATGTGGGTTGCACGTGAGGCAATTTAAAATCTGGGGGGCTCCCTATTGACAGCCTGTCCCCTTCCCATTAGGACAGGCTGTCAAATAATGAGCTCCGATAAGAGTAGGGGTGCCCCAGAGAGCAGCCTTCTAGTACTCCCTTGTTGGAGTGCTCTCTGGTGTACCTCACAAAATAGGAGGGCAGACACTTCAACTCCTGGGCTATTTTTCTACTGATAGGAATATTGAATATTTTTTTTACTGGTAGAAATGAATGCCTGATTATGGACAAAATCTGGGGGAAGGGAGGGGCTGCTGCTGGAATTCATATGATTTTTTTAGCAAGTCAAAAAAGCAAACTTTCTAGCTATGTGAAATAACAGATGGAACTGTAGGTCTACTCTCAAAAGAAACACTGGCCATACTTTTTAAAATGTGTAAATAAGAGGCCTTTATGCCAACAATATAGATATATTCCTGATACTTCTAAAGCTAACTAGAATGTGAATAATAATATTTTTATTGGTAATTCTCAGAAGTGCTTTGTAATGTGGTTAACTATCATTATTCCCACTTTACAGGTGGAAAAAGTAAGGCGAGGGGAGGGGAAAAATCAGTCCATGGTTGTAAGGCAAACCAGTTAAGATCAAGTAAAGAATTCACAGCCCAAGTTTAATCTAACAGTAAGCCACAATAAACTTAAACATGAAACATACTTAGACTTGCCTTCAGCATTCTATATCACTGCATTACATTATCACTGGTAGTAAGAAAAGGTAAAAAACAAAACAAAACAGAGAAGAATTCTAAAAGTAGTAGAAAATAAAGTCTAAATTAATTCCAAGTAGAGAGGAAATGTGCTATTCTATGGCATTTTGTTGCACCAAAACCTAAGGGGAATGATGTGAAAACTTGCAGAAGAATTGTAAAAGTGTTATACCTTAAGTTGACTATTCAGGCATTTCTTAAAAAACAAAAAATACAGCATCTCTACAGTGATCAGTATTAAAAGTGTCTCATACTTTGCACAACAACGATGTATTCCATCCTGTAAATTACAGATATCATGGAAGTGAAGCACATGTCTCCATATTACCCTCTGAACTGGAATGCTACTACACAGTGAAATCCCTCTAAAATGTTAATGAATATTTAAGTACAAAGAGCACTATTAAATGAGCATACTGTAGCAACAGGTAAAGCATACCAGATTCTGGATTTTGAAGAATGTCTGTAGGGATTTCTACTGTATGCTTTGTACTGAAACCATCTGTTTTTTGTTTGTTTTTTAATTCAGGTTTGGTTACATAGAAGAACACACTGAAACAGGATTCCAGTTTTATGAGATTTTTTTTTAACCCTAGGCTTTTACTGAAATTCATTTTTAATATGCTCATCTCTTAATTGCCAAAATTTGCCTACACATAAGGTGGTAAGAACTGAAACAGACAAAGATTTTCTCATACTTAAGAGCATATATTGTTTCATATCATTGTCTGATGGTGGGCTTTCACCCCCAAGCCCCCGCCCCTATCTGGGGTAGAGGCTTGTCTCTATCATTCTATGTTTCACCAATCTCTGGTACTCATCACCTTGTCTGAGCTGTTTTTCTCTTTTTTTTCCTTTCTTACTCTGTCTTCTGCACCAAGGCAGTTTTAGCACCTCAGCTAGTGGGCCAAAGTCCACTGCAATGTCTTGCTGGACTCTTCCACACCATCTACGATCTTTCCTGCCATGACTTCTTGTTGTGGGAGAAAATAGAATCGGGGCGTGTGGGTTTTGATGTTTTCGCTCTTTTCAATCTGTCGTAGTGTAGTGAGGGCTCCATCAATCCCTATACCCTCGCCCGTTCCACCGGGTGTTAATTCAGTCATCTCAGCAATCTGCCTTCAAGCAGTACAAATGCTCTGTGGTTCTCTAGGTCTGGCCAGTCAATAACCACAATGAGTGCAGTTGTACTTTACCCAGCATGGAGCCTGGCACAGACCTGCCATTAATCCTAGCTAGTTCTTTTACTGGCCTATTGTCCTGATAGTTGCAAACACACTATCTATCTGGGATAACTTCCCTCTTACTCTAACAAAAAGGAGAATGAAAACAAACTGACACTTCTCCTGTCCTTATATTCCTAACTTTATGGTACCCTTTTTCTTCACCCCTCCTATCAGGGTCTTTATAGTACCTTGTTACTGCCTCCCAGCAGTTTCAGTTTCACTCTGGATGTTTCCTTCAGGGTTCTCTCCCCTAGCAGCTCCCTACACAGAGTCGCTTCCCTTAAACCCGGTCTAAACTAATAAGACATACAATTAGGCTGTATGTCAGGGACAGATATTTCTGAGTGACACAGGGCAGTCAATTGAAGTTGTATGCCTAATTTGTGCTTTAGGAAGTCCTGCTGCCTGACCCCCTCACCCATATTTAAGGCTGAGTAGATTAGGTTTTGCTGTAACAGGTTATCTGAACTGGATGGATAGGGAGGATCCTTTTATGTGGAGAAAATATTTTACCTTGTCATAAACTCAGAGGCATTTACAATAATGACAGGGTTTAGAATAATAAGGGAAGTAGATGGTATTCCTTCCCCTCTATTGCTGTTGTAATTTACTGCTACTGTGCTCAAAATTTATTATTCACTTTTTTTTAAACAAGTTTAAAATAGATCTGTAGGATTAAATTGCAATCCTATTTGACTGCAAACCATTTTAAGTTCACCCAACCATACTCTCAATCCATATCTATTTACACAATGGACTAAATGAGAAATTAGAGCAATTACAGCCTATTTTATCAACCTTTTATTATATATTTCCATATTTCTTTATTATTATTATTATAATATGTAGAGCCACGGAATACCTAACACTCAGAAATGACTATGTTATTCATAGTCAATACTATAAACTGTACGTGTTCTATTTCAACCCAAAACACTTCACACACCATCAAGCATGTAAGGCAGAAATCAGTTTTTACCCACTGATTCACATGAAAGCTGTTTATTTTCTCTTAGATATACTTGGTCTTCCATGACTTGGAACTATACAGAAATATTCTTAGTACATTGTTATTAATGATATTCAGCCTAGTAACAGTGTTAATGTTGTCAGACTTCCATATTGAGGGGACTCTCAGAAAATATTTGCTTATCCCAGGGCTGTCCAACTTGTAATCTCCCAGGCGACCATGCCATCGGGGGCTGCACGCTTCCTGGACTGTACCTGAAAGGCTATGGGCCACTGTGTTATGTGCCACACCAATACTTTCTCTCCTATGTTCCAGGAGAATACTCCCTTCACCTGTGCACTAGGTGGCATCCACTGCTACACAGCATAGGTGAACAGGCAAAGTTCTCCCTTCTCCAGTTGTAAAATGAAACCTTGTTAGTCCCCTCCCCACTGCTACACCAGGTGTCCCCCTGCTACTGCCTATATAGGTACAATCTCCCTGCAATGTGGCCCCAATCCTTTCCCAATTGTGCATGACCTGGATTCACCCTCAGTTCCCAGTGCCATGTTTTCTGTCCCCTGGTGTGAGGGCAGAAAGTGTCAGCCAGATGAGGAATCAGGGAGCCTTAATAAATGAGGTCCCCATTTTGTGATCTTTTTTCAGTCCCTTAGAAGATACTCTTGCCTTATAATACCCACAGTGGGTAAGAAGACATCTGTATAAGACAATGAGACATTCTCTTTATATGCAAAAGTACAAAGTAGAAAGGTGAGTGCTGCTTGCAAAAGGACGACTGTTATTTGTTTTTTAATCTTGAAAAAAGTTGTAAAAAGAAATATGGTGGATCACAATTATGAATAAAAAACCTGGTAGAAGAATGCTTAAAATATAGTAACATGGTCAAGATGTGGTATTAAGATAAAATAGTTATTTTACATCTAGTTGGCCTTTGTTCCTAAAGAATATGTACCTTCTGGCTTAAAAAAAAAGAAAGAAAAAACCTCATAGTTTCATAGTTTCATACTTGTTAGGGTTGGAAGGGAACTGAGCAGATCATCAAGTCTGACCCCCTGCCATGGGCAGGAAAGAAAGCAAGCTGGGGTCAAACAACCCCAGCCAGGTGATTACCTAGCCTCCTTTTGAAGACCCCAAGGGTAGAAGCAAGCACCACTTCCCTTGGAAGTTGGTTCCAGATCCTAGTCACCCTGACTATGAAGCAGCGCCTCCTGATATCTAGCCTGAATCTACTCTAAGTCAACTTATGGTCATTATTCCTTGTTACTCCTGGTAGTGCTCAGGGAGTCAGGGACTCTTCCATAGTCTGATGATCTCCGTTGGCAAGTTTGTTGATGGCCACCAGATCACACCTCAGCTTTCTCTTGTGGAGGCTGAACAGGTTCAGCTCCCATGACCTTCATTCATAGGGCCTGTCTTGCTGGCCCCTGTTCATGCAAGTGGTTCTCCTTTGGACCCTCTCAATGCTGTCCACATCCCTCCTGAAGTGTATTACATTTGGGGGCTGAGAAACGCTGGCGGAATGGGGCCACTTTTAGAGCAGAACTGGTTGAATGAGAGGCTGCAGTGGGTTGCAACAAAAAAACTTTACTTACAAGCTGTAGTACACAGACTCTTGTCGATGCATACAGTGTAGGCACATTTCGTAGACAGGAAACAGGCACACGGTTGTTCACGCTCATGCGGGGATGGGATATGTTGTGGAAAAACCGCGATGGGGATTCGATGGTGGATGATCAGGCCTCCTCCGTGGCTCCGAAGTACACATGGGAATCTTTTTCTATGCGTGTTCGAGCTCTCCTCCGATTTGGACAGGCATCGCCCAAGCCTTTTATGCGGCTAGCAAGCCAATTGCCGACCGCCACGTGTGCATAATTTAGTCCAAGCCAATCACAAGCATGCACTCACTGGTGCAGCTGCAAACCTTTGGCGGGCTCTGATTTTGCACCATGGACTTTTCCCGCCTTACAGAGAAAAATCCCTGCACCTGGGACTCACAATGTGCCTTACTTAGCTGTGCCAAGGCACCTTTTTAACCGATCTGCTCAGACAGCGCCCGGAGCTGGACACAGTACTCCAACTGTGACCTGACCAATCTTGCGTAGAAGGGGAGGATCACCTCCTTGGACCTGCTCGTGATCCATCTGTGGATGCATGACAAGGTGCAGTTAGCCTTCCTAAGCACATCCCCACATTGGCAATCCATGTTCATTTTGGAATCAATGATAACACCAAGATCCTTTTCTGCAACTCTGCTAACTAGAAGGGAGTTCTCCAGCCTGTATGTATGCTGCTGGTTCTTCCTCCCTAGGTGCAGTACCTTGCACTTGTCAGTATTGAATCCCATCCTGTTCTCATTTGCTCACCCTTGTAACCTGTCTAGATCTAGTTGCAGCTTGTCCCTCTCCTCCAGTGTGCCCACTTCTCTCCACATCTTAGTGTCATCCATGAATTTGAACAGGGTACTTTTCACTCCCTCATCCAAGTCACCGATGAAGATGTTGAACAGTGCAGGCCCAAGGACTGAGAACTGGGGGACCCCACTGCCCACATTCCCCCAGGTCAAAATGGACCCGTCCATAACTCATAATAACTAAATAAAACTTTCATCATATGGATGAAATTTAATGTATCTCTAACATTCCTTGGTAAAGTATAGTCATAGGGTAGAATTATATTACCATTTGTGTTGCTAAGTAGGAATTTTCCAGCTGCGTAAGTTGTCTTTTCAGCACTTACATAGTTTTTGATTCTATTATCTTTAATTATCCAGGAAGTTTTAATGAATGCATATAATGAACAAGTGTAGTTGGTAGCACTCTGGCTGAGCAACTATGCAGTGTACACACATTATATACTGCATAGCTGCCTGATCAGTGTGTAGCCTATTGCCTACTCAGTGCACACATGTTAATGAGGAGTAATAGAATCACAAATTGTGCTAAAATCACCAATTCTGTAGGTAGGTAACATCCATTTAGGGGCACACAAGGTATCAGAATTCTGTCCACAATGTCCATTTTCCTTTTTGAATGATTTTTTGCCACACAAGATCCTCAGCATTACATAGGTGAAAACACTTGTGAGTGAAGTATAGCAATGTTCCTAATGACTTACCTGAATAAGATGTTTGAAACTGTTCTGGAGTATGAATGAAATAATGCAAGTATTTCTTTCTATAAAAAGTCCAGTCAGCAGCTGGTAAGTACAGGTTTGGGAGCCATCAACAGGAGCATGAAGAAGTAAAACTGTTCTTGACTGAATGCCTGGAAAATGATTTACTTCATCAAGCTTTTTATTTATTTATTTATTGTTTTCAGGCCTTCTTACTTATATATAACAAAATATTCCTTAATTGTACTTGTAGTTTATGAGAAAGAAAAATGAAAGTTCTAAAGGGAGGGAAGGAGGATAAAATATTCTATTTAATTGTTATAAAGTTCTGAGTATATCACTTGTAAATGTAAAAATTCATATGAAATTTAAGGTATTGCTTTTCATCCATAAAAAGGGAGAGGTAGTTTGCTGTGTTAGTCTGAAGTCAGTCACAAATGAAGGTAGATTTCCACCTTATGGATAGGTGTCTACTTAGTTTGCAGTTTTGCAAAAAAACCACAACATTCAGGATTCTCTGGAAATCTGCAAAATCAACAACAAAAAAGTTAATAAAAATAAAATGCTGGCTCCCCAGTGGCATGAAGTGCAGCTCACAAGATAGTGGCTGCACTTTGTCCCTTCTTCCCCAGCTGGGCCCTCTCCACCAATCAGCACTGAGAGGCAGAGCTACACAAAATGACTACAGAATTAGACCTTTCAACCCAGAAAAATTGGTAAGCTCCCTGCAACTTAGCTAGACCTCTACTTATAGGTTGACTAAAATCAGAGATGAATGGCAGAAGCTTTTTGTGAGCCTGAGCCCACTTCAACAGATACTGTCTTTATAAATAATACTTCTTTTTCTCTATAAAACATGTGGGGTTACATTTTCTTCCACTTGCTGGCTTTTGAATGATCTAAAGTTGCCAAAGTCATGGCTTAGAAGACCAGGATGAAGAAGGTATTCTGTTTGCACAATTCTCCCATGTCTTCAATGGGAAGCAAGTACATATCTCATATTACCCCCAAAATGAGAACCACTGCAGAACCACTGCAGAACATATTCACTTCAATGAGCATCATTTCGATAAGAGATGGATCCTCAGCTTAGCCAAGGGGTTCCTCACTCTCCATTCATATTAGTGATGAATCTTAACTTGTACTATGCCACCCCTGCCTGCTCAAAATCTAGTTCTCCATGACAGTAGAAGGTACATGTGGCTCAGCAAGACTTCTTACTTCAGCTTTGCATAAACAATCATATAAAGCTCCAACCCTTCCAATTTTCTAGTGCTTAATATTCTTGCCCTGTATATGGGACATCTGGGTTAAGTACAGATAACCAAAAAAGTCTGAGGCAAAATCCATCTAAGATATGCTTCTTTCTGTAAATGACCTAGGTTAGATTTGTAGCAGACAGTATACCCATTCACACTGCAGAGGGGAGGGCATGCAGGCTGCCTGCTCTGGGTGAAACCTGGAGAATGGAGCACTCCTACACACTTCCCAGAATGCTCAAGCACAAGGTCTTCAGATAATCAGAAAGTACTGAGCTGAAATGAGTACCCAGACCACCCCTGACTGGCTGCTTGGCATGGACAAGCAAACCCCCATGCTCCCTCTGCCCTAATGCTTTAGGACCCTATAGCTGTGGGCCAAAAAACCCTTGCAGCATCCCAGGTGCCTATGGACTGGGTACCTGCCAGCAGTGGATAAGCCACAGAGGTCACAGTTTTGCCTCTTTGAAGGCCTTGTCCTGATGTACTGCACCTTGCCACTTAACACACCAGAGGTGAGCCACCCACACCAGCTCATGCTCAAGATTGAAGGGGAGATCCGTGCTGGGGTTCAGGTGGTAGGGACCTAGTCTCTGGCCATTAAGATGTGGTGTTCAGTCTCCGTGGGACTGTGCCCAAACATTACAACATGGGGGTACCTAGTTCTCTAATACCTGATTGAAGGGTTCTCGTGAGCTCAGAGTCAGGTGTGTATGCACATTGTGGGGTGTTTCATAATGGAGTGGGTGGAACAGCTCAGGAACATGGGTACCCAGGTCCAAGGACTCATGCAAGGGACACAGATGCCCTCTTTTCCCCCTCCTTTGCTGCCTACCTGTGGCTAGCAGATGCCTGGGGGGTGGGGGGAAGGTCTGTGCTGTTTGGCTCTTACTGAGCTCAGTGGTGAGGCCATTGGGTGCTTGGTTGGAGTCCTGAGGACAGGCTGAGGGCTAGCATACCTCTTGTTGGGAGGGGGGCACTTTGGGGACCACAAAGGAGGCTGGGAAGACAAAAATCTAACTTGAATCAATCGGGAATTGGTGCAGAAGTTCAATTCAGTGGTTTAACTTAAATCAATTTGATTTGAGTGCACATAGAACCAGGTCTATCTTAGACTAGGTTCTACCATTTTTACAACACTCTGTGTGCTGAACTTCTATACAGTTACATATTTAGACTGATTTTCAAACATTTTGAGAAGTTTATATGTAATGTCTGCACTTGGCCCTGGAGTCATGGCTATCTCAATCTCTACATGTTTGAACCCAGACCTCCAACACTTCAAAAGAGTACCATAACTCCTGAAATTAAGGACAAGATACAGAAAACAAAATACATGCATACATGTTAGGTAAGTATTTCCAGTAGGGATAGTGAAAAGACTTTAGGTTTATACAGAAAACAAAACAAGCAAACAAAAACAACCAAGGTGAAGTTGGATACCATATTGTATTCTGAAGGTTTGAAGATTCACCAGAGAGATAGGGAGACCCAAATTCAAAATCTTCTTAATTCACAGACATTTCTGAGTATTGGATAAACCCCATTATATCTATGGATGTTTATTACTCTCTAGTATTAAAGCAGTTCAAGACACTTAAGCAAATAGTTATGCATTCCCTGAGTCCAAAAGAGTGAGAAATAATGTGATGTGTAGCGCACACATCTAAAACCCATATTTTCAAGTTGCTGCCTAATATGTTATGTGTATGTTATAGACAACATAACAGGTTTAATGGGAGAGGTCGAGAGACAACTACCACAGCCTGCCCTATATCTCTGTAGTTAGGATATTGTCTGGATAGGAGTTGGATTCTTTTTTCCCAAATTCTCTCTCAGAATCAGAAAGATGATCAGAATCTTGAAACCAGAGCCAAGGGGAATGTTCTCAAGGGGTGAGGGAGGCACTTCCTTCTTAATGATTCATTAAAGAGTGACTATGTTCTGTTCTTAAATCTAGCCTTTTATTTTTACTAAAGCAAAGAAGAAGAAACAAAATTATTTATTCAAGGACACACATATTTGGAACATCACATTCAATACAAAAGAAATGGGTCCCATATATTAAATATTCTGGGGGAAAATGTTTTCAGAGTAATTTGATTATTTTTGTAATTAAAATTAATATTTGAAAATTTATTTTTCATTTCAGGTGCCGAACTAAAAAATAACATTACTTTCACAAGTGTAATCATAACACCTCAGGCTACATTTGCTATCAAGTGTAGAACGGCCAAAACAAAAAGACCATCAACTGAAAAATACTAAGAAATCATTCTTTGTAATCTTTCTGTACCCGAGCTAACCAGCCACAACACTGAAAAGCCCATCCTTCTCCATAGTTCTACTTTAATTCAACTATTTCAACACTTTATACCCTTGGACTGCCATGTGATCAGCCAAGATTTGTTAACCATTTGCTGGCTGCAGAGCCTCTGCTTTGTCATGGTAAATAATGTTTAACTTTTGTATTTTACATATACATATTGTAGAACTGAAAAGAGTTACTAAGGGGAAGCCAAAAACAATGCCAGGATATGTATACATTTGTTTAAAGCAGGTTCTTTTTAAACACAAAACTAAACAAAAACAGTTCTCTAACTAAAAGAAGAAAAAAAAGTGCTGGATTTAAAAAATAAAGGCACGTCACAGTATGCTAAAGGAGAAGTACTCTGCCTCTGGCCAAAAAATGATGTGTGGGATTTAACTAGCAGTAAACAAAACCATATAGATTAGTTATTATATAATTAAGTGTTATCTGTGTTCTGTTCCAGAGTCTGTAAACCTGATTTTAATTGAGTAAAAATCCAAGGAATAACAAATAGACAATATAATTTACATTAGACAGTGCTTATACGAATTAATTCTGACTCTGAGCATGTACATAAATGGGAGAAGAAAACAGAGAAAAATACATTCATTTAACTAGGTATTGATTCTTCTCTGGTAAATGTTTCAAGGAGAGAACTTTTACGCACCTCCTTCCCTTAGTAATTTATTTGTTGTTTTGTACATTTTACCCTTCTGGTTCTGTATAGCAAGGCTGCCTACATTCAGTTATGGGGCTGCTAACCTTAGAACTAAATGGATTCCAGACTAAAGTGGCAGCTCAATCTACCAGGGGAATCTTTTATGCCTTCGGGAGCTGCACATAAGTAATGTCAGTAGCAAAACTGAAAAAGCAACGAGTTATAAATCTCTGGGTGACATTACCTTTGCTGCTCAGGTGTTCTGTGCTTACACCACTAGTGCATTGGAGAAGGTACAGATGCTGCAAATGATCATAAGTTCCAGAGGAAGAAAAACATTCAGAAATAACAAAGGATTTATTATTTGGACCAATGAAGGAACATAGGGAAATTAAGCATGCAAAGCTAGCAGGAGATTAGCAGGACCAAAGGGTTTAAAACTGAACTGATATCTAACTTAATAAAATGTTCAGAGTGTAAAATCAGAGCAGGTGAACTTAATGGCTGAGCAGGGAGTGACACTTGAACCTATTTACAGCTAGACCTATTCATGAGGTCCAACTGAACATTAAAATCAGAAAAGCATAGATTCGTGGATGATGCCATGCCAGACAAATTGGGACGAGCAATGGGCTTTGGCTGTTTGCAGCTGCATCCACACAAGCAAAGACATTTACTTCCCTCAGGAAAGAAGCACCAGAAAATCTTGTGACACTGCTAATTGTCCCCAGGGAATGCCTGTGCCATGCACCCTCTGGTATGCTGCACGTTACCCTGGGTGGGGTAGGGAAGGCTGGGGCCAGCACTGGGCTAGCTCCAGATGCCTTACCTGGGATCCTGGGGGTCTCCTAGAGCTACATCAGTAGCTATCCTACCTCTTAGAGCCAGGCTAGCAGTCAGTTTTGAGTGGTGTGAACTGCTGCCACATGCTTTGCTCAGCTTGTCTTCTGTGGGTGTTTTTTGGCTACCTCCCCACCCCCCTCTCCTGCACTGCTATCTTTCAGGGTTAAAAACACCTGAATGTGCAATATGTGTCACAGCAGACATTTCTGCAATGCCACATACTGCACAGCCACACTCATCTGGACATGGCTGTGAATGCATCTATATGTGTTATTAATGCAATGGCACAGCTTGTGCTGGAGTTAATGGTTCCTAGGCACAGCATCTACATGTGCCTAGGACTGTAGTAGTGTAAGTTGAGGTGGAGCAGCTCTGAGCTGGTAGCAGGCTCAGGGGGTAGCCTCAGGCTCCAGGTTATGGCATCTGGTGGTGGAGAGGCTGGCTGGGGCACGAGAGTGCCCAAATAGTGGAGCCATGTTGTTAAGTGGTAGGTAGGAGTCTGGCCCTCTTCTGTCTGGATTGACCAGACACAATTTATGCCTGGGTCAGCTTTTAATGGCCTGTGACTCTTTTCACCTTCCCATCTTTTGTCTGTTGCATATTTCCAGGCTCCCTGAGGTAGGAGTTGTCTTTTACTTAATATAGTGCCCAGCAGGATAAGATCCCTACCTCAGTGAGAGAATCAAGAAATTCAAGTTAGATGTTCAGAAATACCCAAGAGACTTAGGATCACAACTTGAAAGCAGTAAAGAAAACTGAACCCTACAGTAGCATGCACATATTATTTCAACTGGAGCATAACATAACATAACATAACATAACATAACATAACATAACATAACATAACATAACTGATATAAGCATAACATCCTAATTTGGATGAAAGTATTATGTGATTTAATTTGGATGTGATTTAATTTCCTATGGGAGAAACAGGAATAGAGGAAAAATGTTAATTTTTCAAAAGTATCTGAGTTATGTCCTAGATACCCAAGGAGGAGTAGCAGATCCAGTTCCCCCTTTCCTCAAGAATGCTTTCTAGGGAAGGGCTAATGAGGGTGCAATTTATAGCTGCCTTGTGGTTCTGTAATGCATAGGCATTTTCCTTACACAAATCAGTTTTCCTCATTTCCTTCATTTTCAAGCCTAGCCATGTTACCTAGCCTGACAGCCTTGTAGGAGTTGTATCCTTCTTTTTTCACAGTCAATTTCATAATCATGAAACAAATATTATTGTATAATTTAAAACATATAGTAGAAGGCAATAACTGAATTTCGCCATGTTTTCAGTAAATTACTTCTGACACATGAGAAGTTAATCTGGTCCTGCAGTTTAATGCATGAGAAAGGAGCTGTGAATCTAAGTAAGATACATGTCTCAAAGGATGCAATTAGATAAAGCAGACATAGTACTCTCCTAATCCTATAAGGGACAGTATGCTTACTTATCTGAGTCCATGTTGACTGCCAATGACTTTAATACATAGCTCCCTGAGGCAGAAGAACTATTGCCATGTCTCAGTGTCCCACTTCAAGAATATATTGAAATTCCTGCTGTTTTGTCTCAAACTATTTATTATTTTTCAGTGTACTGTTTATTAATGTTTGAAAGATCAATACACTGAAGAAGATTACAAAAGACAAATTAAAGAATCATAAAATAAAGGAATCTCAGTAATGTGAACATAATGCACAAACATATTGGGAGATTTTCAAATACATAAATGTAAGTGGGCTCTTCACTGCCATTTATGCTTTTGGGAATCTTATTTCATAAGCTCTGAAAACCTTGAGATGTGCTTTGTGCCTGTTCTGTGTCCTGGTTCAAAGACTCTTAGATAAGATGAAACTAGTACCTAAATCACCTGCTTTATGGGTGTCTCCACTGGTATGTTTCCCAAAATTTCAGAGGGTCCAGATTGTGTGTATTCCTGTCTCTGCTTATAGCTAGGCCAAAAGTTTAATCCAATGTTCAGAGGCATAACTAGCAAGGTTAGCAACCCCGACAAAACCTTGCTGGAGAGCAGGGCAGGGTGCCAGAAGAGTGTGTTGTGGGGGGGGAAACTGTGAGATTCTTGCCTGGCCAAGGGCTCAAAGTCCCTGAATGCTGCCCCACATGCCCCACCCCAGCTGTCATTGCTGCTGCTGTTGTAATAGCAGTACAGTGTTCTTGCACTAGCTGCTGCTACTACTCCGGCACAGACTTCCTGGGGAGGAGGAACTGCTGTTCTGGCACCCTCTCTAAGTTGGCACTTGGGGCTGAGGCCCCACTCACCTACCCCTTGTTATATTACTACCAATGCCTACTTACATCAATGGAATTCTTCTATTGACATCAGAGAGGTACAGTCCAGGCCACTCTTCCATCTTCACAGGCATATCTTTTTACACTTATTTAGGATTAACCAGAAAAAGCAAAAATACAGCAAAGGTATTAGAGAAGTTCTTTGCTGTCTAAGTGTGGAAATGAGTGTTTTCCATTGATGGCTACTATTGAAAAAAACACCTGGAAATTTTCAAGACTCAACTGCCACTTAGATGCTTTAGCAGCCACAGAAAGTCAATGAGACTTGATCTCTTGTACTTTTGAAAATATAACCTTTTGAAATGCATTTTGGACAATATATCTATACATAATAATTTCTGCATTTTAATTGCTTCTGTCAGAACAACATGAAAGAAGCAGTAAGAGATATAAATACCATCAGCGCCTTCACTTAGGTTGTGATCAGAGATTTAACTTCCCAACCCAGCCTGATGCTTTGGGTTGGAAATTAGGGCAGCCTAAGTAACATCAGCCTGGTCCGTTCCCTCTGTTGTTCTATTGTATGCATTTGTTTGCATAATATAGCGGAGCAGCAGGGCAGAGTAATTACAGCAATCAGTCTCTGAACACATTAATCTGCACTAAACTGCAGGGAGTAAATGATGCAGAAAGAAACCCAGTAGAGAAATATTTCTTTTGTTTGTGGCAAATCTCATATCAAGTTTAAATCATGCAAGGGCAACCTGTAATTCATTTCATGGCTGCCTAGCTATCAGCAATTAAAATACCTGGTAAAAATATTTGATTTGAAGAGGCTTATAAAGCATTTAGTTTATGTTAGCTAATGAACATGATTTTGTAAACAATGATAAAATCTCTTTTTTGTTTACTCTTATGAAGAATAATTCTTGTTAATCACCATACTCTTCCAGTAGAGTGTAACTAATGGCTTTAGATAGCAAATGGGCAAATATACTTGATTTTTATTTCCCTATTCCTTTAAAACATTTGTGCCTTTTCATATTCTTATTTTTTCTCTGCCATCTTTCCAAACATTCACAGTAAATAATTTCAAACATCATAAAGTAACACAACTGAATGCTTCTTTTCTCAGCAATACGGAATGCACCAAAAATGCGCTTTGGGATGAAACTGATGAATGGTTCCAGCCAAAACAGAGAAAAATGTAAAGGTCAGAATGTTTCATTTTGACATTTCTGAAACAACCCATCTTATTTTTTCTAATTATGTTTTCATTTTCCCTTAAATTAAAGAAAAACATATAAACAATGTATTGCATTTCATACCTAACAAAATTATTCAAGTAAATCCAAAACATTTTTTCTTTCTTTTTCTCCTGATGGATTTTTTGTTTTGTTTTGTTTTTGTTTTTTGTGGCGGTGCAGAGAGCAATTCATAAAAGTCACTATATATAGACCTGAAACTATTTCCCTTTTTCTACTTCAGCCACATAACCAGGAAGCAAACATACACGTGAAAAAAGCACTCCCCACCCCATATAATTCAACTGAGCATCTTATAAGCCATTTGCTTACAATTACTAAAATGGATTTCAGTTTCTTGAAAATCTTACCTAAATTTGGTTGAATCCCAGTAAATGATTTTAGACAAGATATCTGAAAAAAACTGTTGCTGTTAATATGCCAAATATATACACTTCATCCTCACACAAAAATTTCATTTTCAATAACCAACACTTCCTTCAGACCATGGGCACACCTGTGGGCACCAAAATGGCCCCACTGTATGCCAACCTGTTTATGAGCCACCTGGAAGAAAAATTCCTCACGGACTGTGCCATCAAACCCTTTCTATACTTAAGATATATCAATGACATCTTCATCATTTGAACTGAAAACAATCAATCTCTGATTGATTTCCATCAGAAATTCAACAAACATTACTCCTCCATCTGACTATCTCTGGAATAGTCCAACACCAACATTTCCTTTTTATACATGATGGTCACAATGCAGAATGGTAAATACAGACTACCATATGCCATATACGAAAAACCCATAGACCAACATACATATTTGTGCAGAACCAGCAATCACCTTAAACGCATCAAGAAAGCTGCAATATACAGCCAAGCTCTCTGATATCACTGAATTCTCACTGAGGATAACACCCATGATCATCACCTCACAAATCTCAAAAGGGCCCTCTCTAGAGGAGTGTCCTTGATAGACAGATTGTACTTTTGAAAGGGCTACCTGGATACCACGTAAAAAATTGCTGCAGTACAGAAGAACCTCCCCCCGCCATGACTTGCACACCACTGGTTATGTCTTACCTTCCCTCCCTGGAACCTATACAGAAAATCTTTAAATAGTTGCAACCCATACTAGAAGACCCAATTCTTAAAAGGGTCTTTCCAAAACTACCCATTCTAGCCTTTAAACAAGCACCAAACCTCGCCAACCTCATAACCAGAAGCAAACTTCCTACGGTCCAAAACACATTGAATGGATCCAGACCATACCAGGACAAGAAATGTAAAATCTGCCAACACATCTCCACTCCTACAATGACTACCCCTAGCAACAGAACCATCAATATTCCTGGATCTTACACCTGCATCTTTTATACTTGACTTTGATCATGCCCATTGTAAACTAGATGATTTTAGAAGCTGAAGCTGTCCACAAAGAGCTGAGGGTTTATGCAGTTAATAGAAGTAATATGTAATTTAATAATTTTGACTTTATTGGCTTGAGCAGAGTGTCCTCTCTCTTGAAATTTAATTTAAGCTGCTTTCTAAGCATTAAATAATACAAATTGTTAGAATTGTGTTTATTTAAAAAAACCATGGATGCTGCTGGTTTTTCCTTTCTTTCTCAGCAAATGTGATTTCTTTCACCTTATGATCAATGGCAGATTTTATGTCTGTGATTGAAAGGACTGATTTCAAAGTTTATTGAAATTATGGTAGCCTCTGTTAGAAAAAAGAAGTGATAAAATTAGGGGGCAGACAGAAATGACATTTTTTCACACGAACAGAGCCCTGAAAACACTCTATAGCTGTGCTGTGACAAATATGCATGGCTACGGAGTACTTTTAAGGTGACTTATCTCATGAAAAAGTAATCCTTCTCAAATAAAGTATCAGGTGAGACACTGTTTTTTAGAGCACTTTTGGCAACTTGTTTTCACTAGAGTTAATTGTTAATGCTATTAGGATTGGGCTAATGCAGCCCTCCAGGGCTGTTAGCTCAACAGGGAAGGGAGGCGCGGGTGAGGGACAAGCCAGCAACAGCAAGATGCTCCTTTCAGGAGCTGCTGGCTTCTAGCCTGAGCTGGAAGGGGGGAGTGGATCAGAGCCTCCCGCCCCCTGCTTCATGGACCTGGCACAGCTTCCCCAAGAACCCCAGCTGGGGGGACTAGGGAGGGCCCAGGGGGCAGAGAGGCTCTGATACACCCCTCTCAGCTCGGGCCAGGCAAGCCAGAAGCAGCAAGATGGTATTTCACAAGCTACCAGATTGCCCAACCTGAGCTGGGGGGGAGGGGTGGATCAGAGCTCCCCAACCTTGCAGCCCTCCTCCAGTCCTCTTAGCTGGGGTAGTGGTGGGAGTTGGTCCAAGCCCAGCCCATGATGCAGGGTGGGTGGTGCTCCGATCTCCTTTGCTCACCCCAATCCAACTCAGGCCAGGAAAGCTGGCAACTCATGAATGGAGTAGCTCACTATTGCTGATTTGCCTGGCCTGAGCTGGGGAGAGATGGGGGAAGTAGATTGGATCCTCCTACCTCATGTGCCCTTCCTAGCTTTATTGAGCAGCTTCTGTCCCTTCATCTAATCAGGCATGGGCCTGTCACATGTGGACCTCAAGCTGGGCAAGGTAATGGGCCCACCCTCCTCATTGCAGATCCTGCCTACCCGCTCCTCCCTGGCCCATGTGACCCTACACCAGCCAGCTGGACCCCCACCAGGAATGCTTCAACCAGTGCCTGGGACAAACATGTGCACTGGTAGAGTGCACCTTCAGCCACCTGAAGAGAGGATGGTGTACCTTCACCACCATCCTCAAGGTTGAGGAGGCCAACATCCCCCAGGTCATCATCATAGTCTGTGAGCTGCATAACATTTGTGAGGGCAGAGGAGAGCTGTTCTGTAAGGCTTGGGCAGAAAAGGTGCAGTGGGAGGAGGACATCTGGCATTGGGATCACCAGCTGTGGTGGCAGTGGCAGTGATGGGTGCTCCCCACAAAGGCCCTGGGTGACTTGTACACCTGGCAGCAAGGGACAGGGCACCAGGTGTGAGTGGTGCTTAGGGACCACCTCCTCCTGCACTCCCCACTGTAGACTACCTGGATGACCAGCCACAGACCCCAGTCTCACTGTGTACCCCAAGCATGATGTTCATTCTGGACAGGTTTTTGAAAAGCACTTTATTCCCCTCCACAAACAGACCTTACCCCCCTCCATCTTTCCCGCCCGCCCTCCAACCCAGGGACATGTATGTGGGGCTGACATCTAAAGAGGAGAGGTAAGAATTCCCTCCTTAACTTCCGTTCCAGGCTCAAAAGCACCTTCCCTTCACTCCTCTCTCCTCCTAGTCCACACCTCCTCCAACTGCCGCTACTGCGGTCTTCTCTATCACTGGCTGTCCAAGGGATGGGTGGACCTCCAAGAGCTATTTCTTTCCTGGTCTAGCTAGTCTTCACAGGGAACCAGGCCTAGAACAGGCAATGATTGGTTTCCTCCCTTCCTGTCCACTAGGGGTTCCCTGCCAGCTCAGGAGCAGATGCAGGGAAAGGAACCTAGGTATCACCATTGAGCCTGGCTCCCTGTAGAGTCCATCTGGGTAAGGGAGATCAGAGAAGGAGCATCTCTGGAGCTCCTCTTGCCCCAGGTCAGCCAGGGACAGTGGCAGTGGTGGGTAAGGAAGATGAAGAATGGGAAGGGAGACGAGGTCTTACTGAGAATGGAAGGGAGGGAAGGGGATGCCAGGAGTCCTGAATCAGGATTCAGAGACTTAAAATTTTCCCTGGCTGCTTCTTTCCTGGTGTGGTCTCTTTACTCTGGTGGAAGAGTGCGGTGGGGAGCTGAAAGCAGGTTTCCAGCTGCTCCTGATGTAGTGGTCACTTCCCCCACATACCCCTTTAGAAAGTCCTGAATCAGTGCTTTGAAGGTAGGACTGTATTTTCCTGTGTTTTTTGAAAACAGGCAAATATGAGAGAATCTACCACATTACTAGCAAAAAGTTGTAATTTATATATATATAAATCATATATAATATAACAATAAATAAATAAATAAACAAATATATGTGTGTGTGTGTGTGTGTATCTATATTGTCCAATTTTTTGACATATGGTCAAATACAGCCCTTCAGCTAGACTAGTGCAAACCTGTCATTGCCTAATTGTCAAGATATCAGCATAAACCAGCCTTTTCCTGCAGAATCTTATTGCAGGAAAGATAGAACTATACAGCTACAGTTTCAGCTCAGGCTTAATTTGCCAGGCTGTTTATAAATAAACTAGCACATAAAGAATGATGGATGAATTTCAAATAATAAAAGCAGATAAATTTTACTTTTATCTTTATTAAATAAAACAAATATTTATAAAATTTAAATAAAGTAGGCTGAACATTTGAAGATATCAGTCCCTTCCTGCACTTGCTCTTGTCTAGTGGGCTGGAGACAAACCTGTCCATATTGTCATCCGGCTGCCACCTGTGCACCTCTTTGCTGGGCAAGGGAAATTTCAGCACCTTGCAACAGCCGCCCATGTCTTGGGGCTTCCTTTGCACTACCCCTGGGTACCTCCTTCCCTGCTTGGGCCTTGAGGTGGGGTTGCCGCTGCTTGCCCACTGCCTCATGCCTCTTCCTGGGTCTCACTTTTCCTCAGCTGGCTGCTCCCTTTGCCCTCCCAGCTGTGCCATGCTCTCAGTGCCCTCTCAGGAGGAGCTCAGTAAAAACAGCTGGCCCCTGAGTTTTTTCCCAGTTCTGGAAGTTGTGATCATCCTGACGTGGTCACTAAACAAATGCTAAGGTTTAGCAAAGAAATTTCTCTAAAGACATAAATGTTCTCTCTCTTACAGTTTTCAAGCTATTCATATTTAAAGACCATTATGGACGTACAGACACATAGACAGACAGACTAAGCCCTTTATACATATAGTTATTACTGACCATGCTTGATTCAGATTCTTTAATAGAGAAGTAATGGAAATCATTTTCTCAGAGCCTTTCTCCTCTGAAGAGGATCTTTTTCATTATGTCCACTGTTAACCTCATTTGTAGTCTATTTGATTTCCAGTAAAGCCCAGAACCTAAATGATTCACCCTGTTTAGAGTAATCTTATGGAACAAATTGGTAAACAGCCCCACTACACATAACTTAGAAGCTATTTTGCTTAGCATTAAATTAGTGTCTAGTCTTTGAAGAGATGCTGTATTTCTACTAGTTTAGTAATATAATTTGTGTGTGGAGAGCTATGGAAAAACAAGAGCATTTACTCTTTGTCTTAATCTTTCTACCTAGAAGCCACTAGGGATGCAGAGTTGCTTCATGGGATACAGAAATTAGTAAAATTTACTTCTATCTACTGCAGGCAAGGTTCTTTGGGTAAATCTGATATCTTTTACTAGACCAACTAAAATAGTTGGAAAAAAAACTTTGCAAGCTTTCAGTACAAACACCCTTCTTCAGGCATAGAGAACATCTATCTACTTCATTCATTTTTAATGTGTTCTAGAATTTGGTAGAGATGCTAATGCAATTTTTAAAAGGACCTGGCTCATCATTTGTGTCCCTGCTTCAGGGTGGAAGCAGTCCTATACAATAGCATCCAAAGCAAGATGGCTCTAGGCCTAAGTGACATATGTGATCATTTTGGGAATAGCATTACAGATGAATATCAGTAGGCCAGATTTTTGTATGCTTTTGATGTGGTGCTTTCTGGTAATTTGTCCTCTGTTACTTTTTATTATAAAAATATTGCCATACCATTCTATGACAGCCCACACATTTCTATATATTAGCCACATAAGAATCACTCTCTTCATTTTTTGTGACAAGTGAAATTTGAGGAAGAGTTAGATTGAACTGAGGATGCCAGTGTTGCTAATAGATTTGGGAGAGGAGAAAATCTCTCTTTCTATTTACTGCTAGGTTCATCTGTATCCACACATACTATACAGGTTTTAAGAACTCCACTATCCCTTTTTGTTGGGGATGATAAAGTATGTTACCCAAGAGTTTTAAAATGAATATATTTACAAAGACATGAACAGATGTATATTTAAGCACATTTATAAAGGGAGGAAGGGCTAGCCATTCAGAATTAAGTATCAGCTGTTTCAGTTTAACTATTACGCCTGTTTACTCCAGTACCTGTAAAAGTAGAACTAAACAACTGTAACTCTAAACCTGAACACAATTAATTTAGTGTAACAACAGGTTACTTCTGGTAACAGTGTAACAACAGGTTACCAGTATTAAGCAGATGGATGCAATTGTTAAATTTTAATATCTTAAAATGGTATAATTTAATATGAATATAGCTGTTACATGTCTCTGCATATTTAATGTTTAATTCTTTTCATTCCAGCACTGAAACAGATAAATATGTATAAATATGTAAAAATAAGTATCTGAAAATGTGGAAGAGAGGGGAAAGGGTTAATTTTAGCTTTCTTTGAGTTTTCCTTGCAGTTACTACTAACCTCAAAACTACAGAGAAGAGGAAAATTCTCTGCTGGAAAAGACACATTGGCTGGATCCACCTATGCTGGTAGATATGGTTTGTGGTGCCGCAAACCTCTTTGTGGTGCCAAAAACCATACACCTGGCACATTAAAATGTGCCCTGCATTGCAGATTTGGAGAACAGGAGAAAAAATTGCTACAAGAAAATCCCAATAGCAAAAAAACACCCCAAACCCTATGAAAAGAAGTGAAAGAGTGAAAGAAGTGTTGTGGCATACATCATAGGAGTACTTGCCGGCAGACATAAAGACTCAGTCCTCTTGGGAGATATTCTCTCCTCTAGCACTGTGGCTCTTCCAGCACACCAGCAACCAGGAGGAGTGTCGAAACAGCAGTTTTCCCTTGCAGCAAAGCACACAGGCAGGGGCATGCACAGTAGCAAAAACTAGAGGAAAAAACATGTATTACTACTTCTTTCCTGCTGTATGTGTATGCCCCGACATGTGGGGACATGTGCAGGTGCATCTACATATGTCCTTTACTGAGGAGTAGATTAATTAGCTTGGCAGTAAAGCATCACAGTCTACAGGTATGCTGGTATTAGGGTGCATCAAACTAATTAACTCTGCTGTAAGATAGTCATTAAGTGCAATCAAATGCATGTGTAGATGCTGATTGCTGGGCACCAGACCTATGAAAATAAGGAATTATTTGATTCAGATTCAGATTTGGACAATTCAGAGGACAGTGATTCAGTTTGGATATTCAGATCACTGTCCTGAATGGATTCAGCCGAATCGGCTTCAGACGATTTGGCACTGATTTGGAAAGATTTGGAGATTTGGCCATAGACTATAATAGGGAATCACTCAAATACCTATAAATTCGTCATTGTTTGGCTGATTCAGATAAAAAGTGCATGGGTGGTAGCCCCTTCTGCAAGCATGAAGACTGCCACATTTCAAGGAGGTAAGTGTAGGGGTTTCTGGGAAACTGTACCTCAAACTGCTGAAAACTAAACTTGTGTGTGTGTTAAGGCAAATTTGAATGAAGACAGCAGGGATAGTAGTCCCTTCTGAGGGCATGAAGCCTGCCAGGTTTCAAGAAGATAGGTGCAGGGGTTTCACTTTCAGGGAAAATACAGATTTCTTTTTAAAGGGGGAAAAAACAAGAACAATATAAATTGAAAGAAATGGATTTGATAAGGACAAGTAACAGGACTAGTAAGCTATACCCAATCCTTTTCAAGAACAGAAAGTATCAGGAGACTTACTGGCTAGTCTCTTAGTCAGTTTTTTCAGATGCTGTTGCTCAGGCAGAAACAGCTCACAAAAAGCACAGAGGGCCTCTGGACAGAGGCTTATGTACTGTTTCTACATCCCTCCTCCAAGCACTGTGGTTGGAAGTGGAGTGAGGGAAAGATCACAGTGACTGGCCAGCTACAGATGTCAGTCTTTCCTTCCCTGATCCTCCTCCCTCTTCTCAGTTTCTCTTCCCCTGAAAGACTGCCTTCTGAATTTCTGAATATTTTCCTAATCGTTTCCGATTTGATTCAGAGGCTCCAAATAAATCCAGAGGTTTTTTTCTTCTCCCAGTTCAATTCAGATTTGGTGATTCAGCCTCCCAGTTGGGCCAAATCTTCTCCAAATCAAATTGCAGACTAAACCTTTGCAATCTTACAGGGCACATATTGCACCTCGTCAGCCTAGCCAGCCCCTCTGCTGCCCAATGCTGCCACCCAGAACCCGGGACAAACCACCTCCCATTCTCCCTGCCAGCCCGGGGATTCTCCACCCTGGGTCAAATTGCTGCTGTCCCAGGTTTAAATAAAAACACCGCACCCGGGAGCAGTGTACTCTGGCTCAAACAGCTCCAGAGTTTATTGTGTTATGTTAATTGCATATGTAAATGCACTCATTTAGTATGTTGCTGTGTCCTCTTCTGTGGGACTGTTCATGGATTTCAGTTAACTCGTTTTTCATACTATTGTACTATTATACTTCACTATGACTTTGATACTGACTACTCTAGTTTCACTTGTAAGTTCATAGGCTGGATGAAAATAAAGCAAAAGACAGTAGTTCAGGTAATAACCCATTTTTTTCATTGTACTGCATCTTTCAATATAAAACTATATTATATTTAGGGTGTGTACCACTCATCTTAGGCACCCAGTTCCCCTACTCTCCAGGACCCCAGTGCCTCTCCCACTAATCTCCTCAACTGACTGAAGCTGGCCCTCTTGAAGTCAAGGGCTACTGCTTTGCTGCAGGCCTTGACACCCTGCACTGGATGGTGAATTCCAGCAAGTGATGATTGCTATTGCCCAGGTGGTTGAGGACCTGGAGTATCCTCACCAAGTCATCACCTGTGGCCAGGACCAGGTCCAGCAGGGCATTCCCCCTGGTGGGACTGTGCACCTCCTGGTTTAAGTGGAGGTCCTGTATTTCAGCAAAGAACCTTCACGAGTGGTCAGACCTGGCTGACTGCTCCTCTCAGCAAATGTCTGGGTAATTTAGATAACCCGTGACAACTACATCCGTTGCCTTAAGTGCCTTCACCAGCTGACCTGAGAATTCACGGTCCAGCTCTTCCCCTTGGTTGGAAGGTCTGTAGTAGACCTCCACCATTAAGTCCCTTTTCCCACGACCCACTTGTATCCTGACCCAGAGCACTTCAGCCTGCTGCTCCTCAGACCCCATCCCGCTGGTTGTGGATGTGTATTGCTCTTTGATATAGAGTGCCATACCCCTTCCTTTCATAGTATCATAGTATCATAGTGTCTAGAGTCGGAAGGGACCTGGGCAGATCATCTAGTCCGACCCCCTGCCTTGGCAGGAAAGAGCACCGG
>JAGPOW010003316.1:75174957-75215832 GCA_030014935.1 Caiman crocodilus
CACGTCCCCCAGAGCACGGTAATCCTCCATCAGGCAATCAGGGGCGCTCCTGGCCGCATCATTAGTACCCACATGGACAAGGACCATGGGGTAATAATCCTGGAAATAATAATTTCCTCCCTGTTCTATCCTGCCTGTATAGTCTATAGACCCTAATGTTAACTGCCTAGTCATGGACTGAATCCCACCAGCTTTCTGTGAGCCCTACTGTGTCTGGGTTTGAACTAGCTATCTGAAGGGTGAGTTCCTCCTGATTATTCTCCATACTATGAGCATTGGTGTAGAGGCATTCAAGGGCTTGAATTGGTGCATGTGTCACCCCCCCAATTCCCAGAACTGTCTGGACCCCTGTTGCTTACCTGGGTTCTCCTTGTGCACATCACCCGACTTGGTTGGGAGCTGTCCTCAAGTTCTCCTGTGGCCCCATCCCCCAGTGAAACTAATTTAAAGCATGCCACATGAGATCAGTCAACCTGTAAGAGAAGATGCTTGCCTTTAGGAGTTGAGGTATAGCCCATCACACCCAAGCAAGTCCCCTGTATAAAAGTATAGGTTATTATCCAGGAACCCGAGGCCTGCCTGGCTCACAAAGGCTCAATGTCAGTTCATTATTCCTACCATCTAATATTAAAACAAATTGTATGTTAATAAAATGCTATTCACAGACTGAATGCCAGAAATAATCCTGGTGTTAAATCAGCACTACTGCAATTTTCATGGTGTCTGATCAAATATTATTTCTGGAACTCATGGAAAAACAGGCTGAATTGCTACTCTAGAAAATATATCAAGATATAGTTTTTCCCTTCCTATTTTTTTTCTAGACACATGATACAATTGATAGGATTCTATATATTAAAGGCAAAATCAATATTAATATAGGTCTCAGCTTTTAATAAGCTAATAGCCCTCCTTTTTTCTCAACGTGTCTCCTTAAAACAATAGAAAATGAGATATGTATACTTTGCAACTTACATTTAAAAATTCAAATATATCATTTAGCCAGAACATTTATATCTTTATCCCAATACATTAAAGACTGTATTGTATAAGAACATTTTAAGTCATTTATGTTTACTATATGCCCATATATTATGTCATTATAAAGCTATTATAGTATAACACAAAATTTAAAAATCATGAGAAAGTCTGGAAAAAAAGAGAAATAAATACAAAAAAAACCTTCTACAGAAAAAAACAAACAAGCAAAAAGATTATGCAATACAACACATGTGCATGAACCACCTATGAATAGTGTAATAGGTAGTGCTGGGCTTCACTCCATTGTGAGACTTCATGCAAAGCAGATATCTTCCTGATTTTCAACTGATATACTGGGTGTGTCACCATGAGAAGGGAACATGTTTTTTTGGGGGGGGTTTCTGAGTGGACAAACAGCAATATCACAAGGTGTGCCACTGCTCCTTGTCCCTAGGGAACGCCCATGCCATGTGTGCTCTATCACATGACATGTTACCTCAGATGAGGTAGGGGAGGCTAGGACCAGCAACTGTGCTGTCCCCAGCCATCTTAACTGGGGTCCTGGGGGCCTCCAGGAGTAGCCATTGTGATCCTGCAGCAGGCATCCTATCCAGTAGCTAGGGTGTGGCTCTGTCAGGTCAGATTCTGGTTTGGGGCTACATGTGCTGCTGCCACATGTGCCACCCACGTTTTTCTAGGTGCGGGATTTTTTTTACCCCAGGATCTCAAAGTTTCAGCATGGGGAATGCCCAATTTTGCTGAATGTCTTTTTTTTCCCCTCCTTGTCAATTATTTCAGCTATAAGTAACTGCTCAAGTTATATAACATTTTTATTTCTAAGTTATAGGTAACAGCTTAAATTACTGAATATTAACATTCTTAAATATGCACTATTCCTGCTATGTACATGTAAAACATTGGAACAGAAAATCAAAACCAAAAAATTGGGCAGCAAAACATCAGATAGTGAATGCTAACAGTTTGCCATGAAGGTCAGAGAAACAGTAAAAATAAAGAAAATGTATTGATGCATAATGAATGACATGGTGCAAACAGAAGATGAACAGAAGAAGGGTAGATAAGACATCAGGATGATGATTGCACATATTCAGAGGATTTAACAACTGCACAATGAAATTCAATACAGGCCACTAGGTTTTGCTGATATCCACACATCTGCCTGTACTGAATGTCACTCAATTTGACCATGGTGATGTGTTGTTAGCTTGTTACTACTGTGGAAAAAGTTGCTTTATTATTGAGAAAACTGGTAACCACTCCATAGGATATTTCTGAAACGGAAAAGTAAATTAGCAATATTGACATATACCAGCTTTTTCTGAAAAGCTTCTTAACTTAGGCAATGAACTCTCAAAGCCTTATCTCAACAAGTTCTAAAGCTACAATAGTTCAATATTATTTGTATCATTTGAAGCAAACATACATATATAAAGAACTTCAAGGCCACACTGCTTTCAAAATTCATGGAGCTGTGTATCATATTATCCAAGTGCTATATCTGCAAGACAATGAAAGGCCAAATTATGGTCAACTTTTTTGTAGTGTAAAGTGGGGATGTCTACATGCGTTACTGTCCAGTAACAACTGCATAATCAAGGACTAAATGACTGCACAGTAACATCCTAGCAGGGTTGCCTAGTGATGCTTGATGTGCAGTATCTCATTACTACTAGGGGTGTGTGAAGCGGGCAGTATTTGATTCAGATTTGGCCCAATTTGAGTACAGTGATTTGATTATTTGATTCAGATCACTGTCCCAATTTGATTCGGTTGAATCCAAATCTGAAGATTCGATGCTGATTTGGAGAATCAGTAATTTGGCCATAGACACAGCTTTAAATGTTTTTTCTACATACCTCGATGTACCAAGCATGGCTTGTGAAGGCTCTGCAATGTTAGGGTCAATGGAGCATCCCACAGGACCCCAGGTGCCCCCACAAACCCAGAACACACCAGCTGCTGAGCCAGGGTGTGTGTGTGTGTGTGTGTGCGCGTGTGTGTGTGTGGGGAGGGGGGAGGGGTGCTGCACGCTCCCTGACAGACCAGGAAGGGGACTGGAAGAGGTTCTGTCCCACTTCTGTGTATGCTGCCCAGCATGTTGGGGGGGCCCTGTGCTCTCATGGGGAATCCATCTGCCCCATTATCTCAGCATTCATGAGCCACCTGGTACCTAGAGGTATGTAAAAAACAAATAAATAAATAAACTGTGTCTTTAAATAATCAAATCTTTCTGAATCTCTCCAAATCAATTTGGAGGGTTCCAATTTGATCTGGAAAGATTAAAGTGTCTCCTGATTTGATTCAGATTCAGTGATTTGGCCACTAAATTGAGTCTAATCTCCACCAAATTGAATCAGTGACCAAAGCTTCCCACAGCCCTAATCACTGTTGCACAGTAGCATCACATCCTGGTTCATGCCTAGTATTGCTACTGTGCTGTAGTAATGACCTACTGTGTAGTAACGGCCTCTTGAAGGCTCAGATCAAGTGTAGTATCTCATGTAGATGCAACCACTGAAGAACAATGCGTGAGAATATGGCAAGACATAGAAATGAAGACCTAAAGATACATTTACTGCAGAACTTGAATAGAATTCTTGAAACCTGCAATTCATGTTACACTGTAACAAGTTGCCCTTCTCAGCACCATTTTCCTAGTACTCTGCACCCTTGGATCCTTCTTTAGGGTTGTTCCACCCTATACTCACCTGCCATGTCTAAATGGAAATTATGATGCTGTTCTTGTGAGCGGGAAGCTGCCTATTGTATTGGGTATGTTGGGCCCTATGTGATGCTGACCCCTGATTTTCTCTATCTAGGCCTCCCCACCTAAACCCACTAAACATGTTTTGACTCCGAGACTCTAGCCTTTTCTATTGTCTTGAGGCCCGTGGCCCCTTTTCCTGCTCCAATCTGCAGCCTGGCCCAGAGGCTCGGGCATCAGCCCCACAGTTGGAGGGTTGCAAGCCCAAAACCAGGGGGCGACCCTGAACCCGCAGTCTCCCAGGCCACAACCCCCCTCCCCCCCCCCCCAGCAACACAAAGCTGCACAACAGGTACACCAGAGCTCCTTGGCTTCTTTAAGATCATGCCTTGCTGGCACTGGGGTCTGTGCCCCTCTCATGGGCTTCTCACTGCCCCCTCTCTGCTCTCTGGGACTGGGGTTCCCACAATGCTGAGGGTCCCCTATAAGGCCTCCTCCAACCCCTAATAGCCTCACCCAAACCTCCGGTATAACAGCAAACAAAACACCAGCTGTGTTGAAATACCAACAGTGCTGAAAGATAATGTTACAATCCAGCAGGGTTACTGAATGTTACAGCATTTTTCTTTTTGCTATGACAATGCTCCACTGGCTTAAATTCATGTCGTTGCTTATCCACCAAATTTTAGCTTTGCAACTCCTTCCACTCACATTAAAACTATATTATGCATAGATCCAAACAACTATTATACATTGATCCATTTGTGTATCCAAACGAGTCTGGCTTTTGTGTAAGCTTAGAATACCATGGAAAAAAAAAACATTCAAGAGTGCAGAACAAAGACCTCAGTTCAGTTTATTGAATGAATCTGGCAAACTGACACTGCAGTACTTTGCTGATGTACATTTGAGGATACAGGCAAATTATTTTCAATATGTGAGAGAAAACCAAGCTGCAGAACTTGTTGAAACTTAAACAGATTTAGCAGATGTGCTTCACACTAGAGAAGAAGAAGAATGTCTAAGATCAGGAACTGTTGTAATTCTAGCCTAGACACTTATTGGTATAAGGAATAAGCAACTAAGGACATATGTAGATGAAACGGGGGCCCTAAACTGAAGCAGTGGGTTTTAAAAAACCCCGCTTCAATTTAGGGCTGATTAAACCCCTCTATCATGTGTACACTCCACTGACTTACCTGCCTCTCTGCCAGTGGAGGGAGCAGACCCTGGGTTGCAGGGGTGGAGGGGAGGCTGTTGCTTCCCTCTGGAGCAGCTGTGCCCCCCCCCAGGTGGCCCCCACCTACAGGCACCCAGCTTGGGATGTCCTGGGGACCACTACAGCCTCAAAATACTCCTCAAAGGAGTTTTAGTTTGCTGCACCCCAAGTCATTTAAGGCTCATTAAGCTGTCAAATATCCTACAGTGGCTAGAATTAATGTGCAGTATGCTGCCAAGATGTGCAAACACCAACATCATTAAAGTAGTGCAAAAGCATTTAGCCTGGTTTAAATTGTCATGCTCACATGCCTCTTGTTTCATCTACACACAGCTAAAATTACCGAGGTATTATGGCTATGGAGCAGACATTTGTTAAACCAGACCTATTCATCACCTTTACTTGCAATGCTAAGTGGCACAAGATCACTACCAGCCTCCAGCTTTTCCAGAAGGCTGAACCTAACCCTGATATTGTGGCCAGAGTATTCCATGCAAAAGTAAAGGAAGTCATCAGAATTACCCCAGAATCAGGTCATGTATCTTACAGGGTTTCAGAGAAAGGGTTTGCTACTCTGTCATGTATTGGCCATACGTCAAGATCAGCACAAAGGATGTCTATACACATGCTTTGGGGTGAGGGCGGAATGGGGGACACTTTCTTCGGAGCTGCTCTGAAAGCAGCTTCTAATTAAAACACCCACAGTGTCCTGTATATCTAGCATACCATGCTTCAAAATGGTAGTGGAGTAACTTTAACTAAAGTTCATTGAAAGAGCTTTAGTTAAAGCACCTCTGCCGCCATCTTGAAATGTGGGGATGTTGAATGCATGTGAGACAGAGGCTGCTGGAGCAAGCTAATTAGCACACTCCAGCAGACTTTCAGCAGTTTCAATTAATTGAGTCTTCTTCAACATGTGCTAATTAGCACATGTCAGAGCAGAAGTTCATCACATGTATACGTGCCCAAAATTTGCAATATTGATGACAGACTGAACTGTCTGTGCAGAAATTTCCAAAGCAGAGAATGATAGGTGACTACATAAATTAGTAAGAGACTCATAATTCATAGCCCAGGAAGTTTGCTTAATCCCTCAAGTGTATGTTTTGTTCATGGTTCCTGTACAAAGGAATTTCCAATGTGTGACAACATGAGAAATTATTCTCTGTATAGACACAGAAACAAGACACCCTGGATCATAAGTTTAGGTAGATAGTAACTTCATTTAGACCATGATGAAGTTACTAGGTGCCTGAATACCAGGGATCCTGTTTTCTTTGATAAAAAATCCCATTTGCAGGTTAAGAAAGGTAATCCAAAATCCAAATGTTTCCATGATCAAAATGATTTTGGGTTACTTTTCTTAACCTGCAAATGGGGATTTTTTTTGCTTTAAAATCAGAGAAAACCAGGATCCCTGCTAAATACCTATTAGGTTAGTCTATAAGAGTCAGCATGATAAATTCCTGGGTCCTGAATCCTGAATTCCTGAATCCTGGGTAGTGGGCTACATCCCACTCCCTTCCCCCAAGGAAGGTGAAAACTCCCACAGTCTGTACTAATCTGACCATGAGTAAAACTCCTTCCTGACCACACATATGGCAACTGGTGTGACCCTGAGTAGAAGGGCAAGACCCACTAGCCAGGGATCTGTGGCTTTGGTCCAAGAAGGAACATTGGCACAGCCTAGTCAAAGTCCTCATCCTTAGTTACAATCAACACCCAATGCCTCTGAGGCAAGCTTAAAAACACCCTTGCCAATGTAGCAGAAATGTGTGACAGGTGCAACCAGCAAATCCCAAAAGCATGGGAAATACCCATAGTAGAAAATAGGCATAGCTGTCCCCAACCGGTGGCTCTCTAACAGATATTGACACCTCCAGTGAAGGAGAGTTCACCCTAGGCAGTCCATTCCACTGCCTCACTATTCTCACAGTGAAGACATTTTTCTGGATATCTAATCTAAGCTTGCTTTACTGTAACTTCAAACCATTGGACTGTGTTCTCTTCTCTGCAGCAAGAGAGAAAAGATACATTCCCTCTTGTTTATGGCAACCCTTCAAGGATTTTCCACAAGCTGAACATGCCTAGCTCCTTCAGCCTTTCCTCATATGATTCATGTGTGACATTTAAAGATAAAGCCTGAGAACTGCGATTGATTGCTGATTATACAGAATGTGAACATACCTTAGATGAAGCATCACCACTCCAGATACCCTCTCATTTTAGGCAACTCTTCATATAATATGTGCATTTCAATAGCCAGCAGACTGTAGGCAGCTGTATGAGCAATTTAATTACAATTTCATGAATTTTAGGAAAACAACTAATGGGCAAGAAAAATGTTGGCAATAACAGAGAGAATCGAAATTTTGAGGCGGAATAGTGTTGATCCTGCTGTGCTGAACCTAAATCTACTAAATGACAGGTATGTAACTACAGAATTAAAATACAGTGAGACAGATGAAAACACTGGCCAGTAGTTGTATACCATGGCCAAGAAGGGTGCAGAAAGTAATAGTGGACAGCATTATCAAAGCTGTCCAGTCTGCTGAAACAGGTGGGTGGACTTGGTGGTGCAGGTAAGACATGTACTTAAAATATGTTTGTTCCATCCAGTTCATGGACCAGGAGTGTTTTGCATTGTTGTTTCATGAAATGCTATTGCTGCAATGTTACTTAAAGGAGGAATAACTGTCTGTGATCACTTTAAACTTTTGTTGAACTAAACTGAAACTTCCACTTCAAGTATCAAAGTCCAGTGGCCAAAATACAAGGTCCATCAATGTGTTCTAATCCTTTGGGACAGATCTCCAGTGCTTCCTGGTTTGGTGCATTGAATGACTCCTCTGAAACGTAATGAATGCTGAAAGTCCATTAAGATGGAAACTCATAGCTTAAGGAGGAGATTTCAGGTAGGTTTTGTCTGTTGTTCCATATGGCTGCCACACATCTATAACAGAGAACTATCTTAAAACATTGTTATTGTCATTTTAAAATATTGAAACTTCACCACAGTATGAGAGCAATGGTTATAGCAGATGAAATTGTGGCTTATCTCAAAAGAATAAGAAGTTATAAGCCTACATATGGGGAAATCCCCAATTTTTAGGTTAAAAAAGGTAACTCAAAATCTACATTGTTTAATGATCCAAATAGATTTTACATTTTTGGGGGTTGGAAAGGATCTATTAGATCATCGAATCTGACCCTCTGCCCCAGGCAGGAAAGAATGCTGGGGACCCCAATCAGGTGCTTGTCCAATCTATTCTTGAACACCTCCATGGTACGGTAGAGCACCACCTCCCTTAGATTCCCGTTCCATATTTTGGCAACCCTCACCATAAAGAATTTCTTCTTGATGTCTAATCTAAATCTACTATCCTTCAGTTTGTGGCCATTATTTCTAGTAACCCCAAGGGTCACCCTGGTAAACAGAGTCTCCCCTATTCCTTGTTGACCTCTCTCCCCCCTCTTCCCCCCCGGATGAATGTGTAGGTAGCCACAAGATCACTTCTCAACCTTCTCTTGTGCAGGCTGAAGAGATTCAGGTCCCTCAGTCTGTCTTCATTGGATCTTATCTGCAGGCCCTCAACCATACAAGAAGTCCTCCTCTGAATCCTCTCAAGGTTATTCACATCCCTCTTGAAGTGTGGCACCCACAACTCTATGCAGTACTCCAGCTGTGGTCTCACCAATTCTGCATAGAGGGGAAGTATCACCTCCCTAGACCTGTTCATGATGCACTTACTAGTACGAGAAAGAGTGCATTAGCCTTACTTATTATAACATCACATTGGCAACTTATGTTCATTTTTACATTGACTAGGACTCTGAGGTTCCTTTCCACTGCTATGGTACTCAGAATGGTGCTCAGTCTATAGGTGTATTGGAGATTCTCTGTCCCCACGTGCAGCACCTTACACTTATCCTTGTTAAATTGCATCCTATTCTGATCTGCCCACTTCCTCAGTCTATCCAAAATACCTGAATTCACTCCCTGCCTTCCACTGTGTTTATTATACCCCATAGTTGGTGTCACCTGCAAATCTGGACGAAGTGCTTTCAACACACAAATCCAAATCACTGATGAAGATATTGAACAGTACTGGTCCAAGGACAGAGCCTTGGAGGACACTATTGCTCACTTCTCTCCAGGGGGAAACTGAACTATCTACCACCACTTTCTGGATGCATCCCATAAGTCAGTCCTTTAAGGGTGGCCTCTTTAATAAACTTTTCTAAGATCTTCCCCAGGATAGAAGTCAGGCTAATGGGCCTATAGTTAGTCGGATCTACCTTCCTCCCTTTCTTGAAGATAGGCACCACATTGGCCCTCTTCCAGTCTTCAGGCACTCCACCAGAGCACCAAGAGTTTTCAAAGATCCATGCTAGAGGCTGGGCTATGATGCTCGCCAGCTCCTTGAGTACCCTGCAGTGAAGATTGTTAGGGCTGGCTGACTTGAAGATATCCAGCTGCTTAAGATGTTCCTTCACGAAATCAGCATTAATGGAGGGCAGGAGATCACCCTCACCCGGACTTCCCCGTCCTGTAGCGGGCATGGGCATCCTATGGAAGTGATGAAAGACTGACGCAAAGTACCTATTTAATAGGTTTTTCTCATGGGCGTCAGTTGCCCCATCTGGTTCAGCAGGGGTTCAGTGTTGCCCCTGCTTTTCCTCTGGCTCCCCACATATCTGAAAAAGGACATTTTATTGTCCTTGATGCTCAAAGCTAACTGGAGTTCAGTCGCAGCCTTGGCTTTCCTGGTATGCTCCCTGCAGGACCGGACCAGTGCAGAATAATCCTCCTTGGAGGTGAGTAATCCTCCATCTTTTGTAGGCATTTCTTTTTAGCCTCAGGAGGTCTGCTAGGTCCCTGGAGAGCCAGGGGGGCTGATGTGCCCTCTTGATGCCTTTTCTCTGAGATGGAATAGACTTAGTTTGTGCATTGAGGATCGCTCCCTTGAGGAGCAACCACTCTTTTTGAACTCTCTTTTCCCTGTGGTCACGGTCCCTAGGGCCTCACTGACAAGCCTCCTGAGCTTGTCAAAGTCAGCTTTCCTGAAGTCAAGAACTTCCATGTTGCTGACTGACTTGCCAGCTTTTTGGCAGATGGTGAAGGTGATCAGCTTGTGGTCGCTGTCACCCAGTTTCCCATTGATCACTAGGTTGCCGACTAGGTCACCTCTAGTAGCTAGTACCAAGTCGAGCAGCGTTTTGCCTCTCATTGGCCCATAGACTTCTTAAGTCATGCATGAGAGGAAGCTTCGCAACCACTCAGATTTTGCTGAGTGATCCTCCCACGAGATGTATGGGTAATTGAAGTCACCCATGACAACCATGGTCCTGGAGCATGCTGCCTCAGCCAGTTCCTGGGAAAAATCCTGGTTAAGCTCAGGACTTTGAGACTTATATATATATATATCCATTGTGTGCTTCATCTGCAGCTGGATGGTATATACACCATATATATATTGTGTGTGTGTGTGTGTGTGTGTGTGTGTGTGTGTGTGTGTGTGTGTGTGTAGTGTGGAATACAATCTCATTCTTAATTTTAAAATAAAGATTTTAAAATATATGTATATAGATGTATATATATATATGTATTTGTGGCACTGGATATCTTAAAAGAGTCTTTAAAGAGTAGCCTCTGAACTTTTGTCAAGGTTCTGAATAAACTGACTCTGATGATAATGAGAACATTCTAACTTCATGCACCCAAAATATGGAGCTGACATGGTTGATATGGATATGGAGTTCAGTTTGGGTCCATTACTAGTACAAATACAATCAATATGAAAAAAGGTAATGATTTTATAACTGCACATGCTTAGTACATGAAAGGATACCAAAGTGTTCTGTAAGTTCCACCTCACATACAGTACAGAGTAATCATTCCAAACGCTAATTAAAAACAAGGCTGCCAACCCAAGATTTTTTTTGTACTGACAATAAAAGTTTTTTTTTTTTCACTGACCTGCTTGTACTAATATGTTTTACATAATGTAAATATAATGCTTCTGTTAGACCCTGGAAAAAGGTCAGACTTTAATTTAGGGTTTTATTACTAATCATAGTCATAAAACAAAAATTTAAGTATAAAGGTATAATGGATCCTACGACCCCAGCTGACTTCCTGTCCTTTGGGCAGGGGGCTGGACTCGATGATCTTCTGAGGTCCCTTCCATCCCTAATGTCTATGAGATCTATGATATCCCAAGTATGGAATACAATCTCATTCCTGATTTTAAAATAAAGTTTTTTTTTCATGACCAAACAGTATAGATGTATATGCTAAATATGATCTGGGGATGTGCTCTTCTGATTTTCTTTACACTTAAGACAATGTAAATTGAGGGAACACATCCACTGAAATCAATTGAATTTCCACAGTCTAGCTGAGATCTCAGATATACTCAATAGCTAAAGCTACATCTCTAAATACACAAGCATGCTATATTTATAGTAACCTATATATGCCTATACCAAAATGACTATGTGATGTCATCATGAATTTTTCCTCCCCAAATGTTCATATTTGGTAGATGGAAAAGTTAATAACTGATGGACATTGAGGCAGAAAAGTGAAGAAAAGTCTTTCTTGAAGGTAGCTTTGATGTATGGAGCATGGTTTCTATTTCAATTTCTTTTTTCCTTCATTTCAAGTCAGTGAAAAGATAAGCTTATCCATGTTGTTATCAAATGCCTCCTGACATGTATGCTATGGCATATTTTCTAACCTTACTTAGGCTTTGATTGTGTGAACCCAGCCACAACATGAAGGGAATCATTCATCTACAGCAAAATTTAATTCTGTCACCCCCATTTGTTTGGTTCCACATAGTGATAAAAGTAATATAGTTTATTCATTGCATTAGAAGTTAAGAAACAATGAAATCTATGAATTCAGAGAAAATCTGAAATCTGAAAAGTTATGATCATTTGCCAATACTTTTTTCTACATCCTGGGCACATCTACATGTGAGCTTTTACTGTGCAGTACCTGACATTACTGTGCAGTACAGGTGCATGTCTAAACATGTACACTCATACTGTGCAGTAAATATGGTGAGTTAGGCCAACTTGAGCATAAATTTGATACCTGCATCATACAGGAATCAAATTTACACCTAATTAGTTATTATGCAATAACACACGTGTAGGCAACTTACAGCACAGTAACACTGTTTGGGATATACTAAACTTAGTCCCAAGTCAGTCCACACACAATATTAATGTACTTTAATGCCTGCACATGTAGATGCTGGCCTAGTCCTGCTTACTGTGCAGTAAATTTAAGCTGGCATAAATGCACATGTAGACATGCAGCCTCTCTGTCTAGTTCAGATGAGATTGTAGAATAAACCTTAACTCCTGTAGATTCTAACATATGCCTTTTTTTTTTTTAATAAACGTTCTGTGAAGCACCAAAAAACAAAAGCATTTAAATATTTGCAAAAATGGGAAGCCAAGACAATGGAATATAGTTGCTCAGATGCATATTGTACAAATTCCATATGACTGGATATGGGAAGATTCATTCAACAGTGTTTCATCCAGCTGCAGATGAAGCACACAATGGATGCAAATATATTATAGTACTACAAATACATGAGCAGAAAATACATATCACTTATTACATGTCACTTTCTACTTCAATATTTTTCTTGACTTATGCCCTAGTGTTGCCCTTTAGTCCCATCTTCGAAGAGACAGTAATTTTATAATTTATAAGCCAGAGAAGGCAAGCTGGACTGAAATCATGCAGTCCAGAAGGCAGAAAGTGATGTTTATAACTGCATCTAGGAGAAGCATCCATAAACATGTTTCCAAAGTAGCAGAACTAACACATTTTACCTGAAAAGTGTAAATTTCTGAATGGCCAATTCTAAGTAAATTAAGTTCAGGAATCATCTGTAAATCAATGGCACACCTTATTGTTTCCTGTCATCTGCAAATGTCTAAGGGATATGACAACCAGTTACGTCTTGGTGTAAAATAAAGTTAAAAAAAATCCAATACAATACCATTTGTTTACTTTGATAGGTAATTGTTAGCAACAAAAGGCCACATGGCAACATCCATACTCATAGTAAGATTCATCTTAGTCTGAGAAAGTTCCCATTGATTAAAACCACTTTTAAATGTCAGTTATGCCTATTTACCCCTCAAGCCATTATCATCACATTGATTTCTTAAAGACAGCTTGGCATAGGTGTCTTTTTGGAGGAGATGTGTATAGGAGATAATAACAGCCTTATGATCTGTACAAGGAGGACTATCTATATATGAGGGACAACACCATTAATTTCTGTGAATATCTGACTGTTGCGGGGTTGAGCTTGGTATCACTGGGTTACTGGATGAGACAGGAGAGGACAGAGACTTGAGAACTGAAAGGAAGAACTAGCTATCTAGCTAGATAGATAGATAGATAGATAGATACACACACTCTAGTTTGTTTACCTCCTCCCATAGTTTGGTGTCATCTGAAAATTTGGACAGGGTGCTTTCTACTCCCTCATCCAAGTCACTAATGAAGATATTGAACAGTACCAGTCCCAGGACAGGGCCTTGGGGGACACTGCTGCCCACATTTCTCCAGGTAGAAACACCCCTCCACCCCCTCAAGTGCATATGCACTCTCTGGGTGGATCCCATAAGCCAACTTTCCACCCACTGGGCTGTGTTATAATCTACATTGCAATCGTTTAGTTTATTTATAAAAATTGGGTGTGCACTGTGTCAAAGGCCTTTTTAAAATCTAAGTAGATAACATCTACCTCTAGTCCTTCATCCAAGCATTTTGTGACACAGTTGTAAAAAAAAATCAAGTTAGTCAGGCAAGATCTGCCTGCTATGAACCCATGCTGGTTGCCCCTTTGCATTATTTTACCTGCTGGTCTCCCACAAATGTGATCCTTAACAGTTTTCTCAAGGTCTTGCCAAGGATAGAAATGAGGCTAACCAGCTTAGTTACCTGGTTCCTCCTTCCTCCTCTTCTTGAAAATAGGGACCATGTTGGCCCTGTCCTGAGCACCATGAGTGCACAAACAATTGTGCCAGTGGTTCCATTAACCACCATTAATTCCCTAAGTACCCTAGGATGAAGATCATCAGGGCCTGTTGACTTAAATACATACAACCCCTCCAAGTGCCCCTTTACTAGGTCTGTGCTAACAGTTGGTGGGTTGGTATCTATCTTGCACTTACCTAAAATCCCATTGAGATGCATGCTTGTATCTGCATCCAGGAACACATATGCAAATAAATCATTTAGAAACTCTTCTTTGGCCATCCTATCTGTTACCAGTTGCTCTAGTCCATCTTGAAGGGGCCCTATGCTAACCTGTGCTTTCTTTTTGCCTCCTATGTATTTAAAGAATGACTTTTTGTTATCCTTAACTTTTGCTGCCAGCCTAAACTACATTTTTGCTTTGGATCTCCTTGCTGTTTCCGTGCAAGCTTGAGTCAAGGAGGTATACTCCTTGTTGGTGGCTGCCTCCTGCCTCCACAGCCTATAGGCCTCTCTTTTCCCCTTCAGGCTGTCTTGGATTTCGCTGCTCAACCAAGAGGGTTTCTTTTCTCTTTTTTCCCCCTTGATGTGTACTTGAATGGTCTCTTTCTGTCCCTGCAGGATCTGTCCCTTGAGAAACACCCACCCTTCCTGGACACCCATCTCTCCAATGCTTTTGCCCATCAGTCCCTCCCTAACTAATCTCCTGAGCTTGTTGAAGTTGGCCTTCTTGAAGTCTAGTACTTCAGCCCTACCAGCTATTTTCTCCACCTTTTGCTGGATAGTGAACTCTATCAGTAGATGGTCACTATTCCTTAGGTTACCTTGTACCTGCAGATTCCCCACCAAGTCATCCCTATGGCCAGCACCAAGTCTAGTAAGGCATTTACCCTAGTGGTAATGTTTACCTCCTGTGATAGGTGAAGGTCCTGTAAGTAGGTTAGAAGCTTACATGAATGGGCATACCTGGATGCCTGTTCCTCCCAGCAGATGTTTGGGAAGTTTGCCTTACCCATGACAACCAGGTTGTCCAATTCATTAAGAGATCAAATGAAAAATTAGCAGTTGTACAAACCTGTGCTGTGCCAATAGGGTAGTACAAGGAAAATTTCTACCATTGCCTCCTGCTGCCATCTTTCATATAATAACTCCCACTCTGTCTTTTCCTTACATTTGGAATGTTTTATATACCTGTGTCACTACACATCATCTATATAAGATGTTTACTATTGAGCTGACTAATTAGCTCTGCAGAAAAAATCTCACCATCCACATGTGCCCCTATTATGTTTCACAAAACTAAAACTGTGCATCAGGATAGTACTTGTATATACAAGTACTATCCTGCTGGTGAGTGTTTTCATTCTCAGCAGCATACATGTAGATGCTGTTCCAGATGGCTGGGACATAAGGGTGTTTCAGTGCAGGGGATGCCTGCTTGCTAGCCCTGAACTGAAGCTCCCTCAGCCTCTGTTCAGACAGAGCTGGGAAGCATCTCTGGGACTACAGGCGGAGCCCAAGGACCCCTGCCAACCAGGGCTATTCAAATGGCATGCTCAGAAGCAAAAAGCTCTGGAGTAATAAGCTCCAGAGTTTATTCATGTGCACTAATTGCACATGTGGATTTACCCAAAGGGCGCATCCACACATGCAAGCATATGCACTTGCAGCAGCTCCAATAGAAGCGATGAAAATTTGAGCTGGGCGTTTTGCCTCAGCGCACATTCTCAGACATGCACTTTGGTTTGGGACAATTGTGCCACTTTGGACAAAATAACCCTGCCTGGCTCCACTCAGATCTGCAGTCAGCGGGGAGCTAGAGCCTGGAGCCAGCACCTGTGCTAGCACCAACACTATAAAAAGCTGCCCTTTGTTGGCCCCAGCAGTATAAAAACCTGTCCTAGCAAGCAACTCAGGGCTAGTCCTTCTCAGGAGCTCCTCGGGGCCAGCCAATTTGTATCTGAAAACACTAGCCCCTTGTGTCAGCTGGACTGTTGCAGTAGCATCCCAAATCCATTTTTTTAAATACCCCAAATCCACATTCTTCAAAGCAATTTGGAGGCTTACCATTGTCTCGATCATATTAATAAAATACATTTTAAATATCTTTGTGTTGATGTGTGCTTTTGGTTTTCTTCTCACAGGATGGGTGTGTGATGGGAAGATATGGAGTGCCAGAGGGGGGTCAGAAGGGGGTGAGGGAAGTTGGGTGGGTGTGGAGAGATGTGGGGGGATGCAGATCAGTGTGTGACTAGGTGTGGGGTGATTGCAAGGGGACTGTGAGTGTGGGGGGACCCTGTATGGAGGCTGCTCAGGAGAGGTGTGTCCCCTGGCTCCCACAGGGTGCAAGCCCCCTACATAGCACATAGACTATCCCACCTGCAGGGCCCCAGCTCCACCCTGCAGGGCCACAGCCCCCCCATGTAGGGTCCACAACTTATCTCCTGCAGCAGCAGCGAAAGTGGGGTGTAAAAATACAGCACAAGGAACATTGTTTTTAGTCCTATACATGTATCTTGCAGTGTCCCAAAGAGGTATGAGATGATGCAAGTCTCATGTGTGTGCTTTTCTGGACATGCCCACAGGGTGCACTTTCCTGCATAGACAAATTAGCTCCACAGTAATGCATCACTGTCTACATGTGTGCCAGTATTAGGGTGCAGTAAACTAATTAACTGTATTATCCACCATAGGATAATACTGTTGGGGACAGTACCATCTTAAAGCAGAGTAACTAACTCTGATCAAACACATATGTGGAAAGTGACTGTGGGCATACATTGCTCCTGGTCAGCCCAGAGAGAGGCCAGAATCTTGCCTCTTGCCAACCCCTCTGTAGTATTACAGTGAGGGTTTTGCTTTGGTTGCTTATCTTGTTATTGACTGCAATTGTTTTGACTGTTTATTTTGTAATTTTTCTTTTTTTATAAGGACCATTACAATAAAGTTAATCCTATTATGATTTACTAACCATCAAGATAAAGTTATTTAATCAATTGTTATTATTATTTGGAACTGATCATCTATTTTAAATTTCTTATTGCTTAGCATAAAGTGTATTTGACATTGGTCTTATGATTTTAGATATGTTTGACTCATGACTTTAAAACTTAAATTTAGTATAAAGAAAATGCTGGTGTAAAGGTTTGTGGTATGTCTGGTGTATGTGGATATGTCTGGTTTCTGCAGAAAGAGATAATGAAAGAATAAATAATAGATATGTGTGCCAGCAACATAGAAAGACAGGCCTCTTGCAGCAGGTGAAAATAACCTCCTGTGGTCTAATGGTTAAGGGCTGTAGTGACCTCAAGTCAGCAGTAAGGAATTATCCAACACTAAATCATGCTCCGTCCTGATGGCTGAAGACTGCAAATGACACCTCCTGAAAATTACAGACCACAAAGCCAGAAGGTCACGGCCTACCAATCCCAGACTGTCAACAGGACAAGAAGAAACACCCTTTATCAGGCATTGGAGATTATAAAAGTTCTCCTGAAAGAAAGTTCATATTTCATAGAAGAGATGAAAGTGTGGTAAAATCTCCTGTTTGGAACAGTTAATTTTCTATGCAGATTAGGTTCAGAGAAAAGTTGGAACCTCTTTTCTCTACCACGAGTCCTGATTGCCTTTTCCTGTAGACCAATATGGCTACATCCTGGACACCTGACCATTGTAGAATATTAATTTATAGTTTAGTTTGAAACAAGGGTATGAAAGCTAATTAAGACAAATTATATTACAACAACTGAAAGTGAAGAGGTTTTGCGTTTTTTTTCAATGTAAGAAATTATGGCAGAAAATAGTGGGTTTGTAGCCACAAATGTTTTTGAAACCTAGAATAGGATTTAGAATGAATGCAATAATCTAATTCCAGCACTGATTCACAAAACTTCCACCTAATTTATTAAGCAATCTATTTATTTACTAGCAGAGTCCTCAGTGCACTTAGAGTTCTGCTGTAAGGCACGCAAAAAATCATTCAAACAGAACTGAGCAGCTCCATACCTATTGCATATTTCAATTTTTTTCAGATTAATTAATTAGGTACCCCTGGCATATACCTCCTAAAGGGACTAATTCAGGAGATACATCCACGCCCAAGACATACTGATAGCATTGAGGCTAGCAAAAAAAGCTACTTCTGTTCAACACCATCAGCTGTAGCTGGTCATGCAAGAGCCCATCTTTTCTATATGTGGACCCTGATACTCCTTCTGGTTGAATCTGTGCTGCTGTGTAAAATGAATACAAGATTAATGGGGTCAGAGAAACAAGTACATGGCTACGTACCCCAGTGATGAAGCCACTCAGGGTCCTGGTCCTGGTTCCCAACACTATTTAATTTTGTTTTTGTTGTTTCCCGCAATTTCTGTTTAATACATAAGGAGTCCTGGGAACAGGTATCAAAACAGGACTTCCCTCTCAGAGGGAGATGCACTAATCGCCAAACTATAAAATCATGCTTCCTCTTACACATTCTCTCTAATACATGTAAATCTTGACTTTCTTACTGAACACTAGGACAACTTCAACAGGAATGGTTTAAAGCCCTGCCTCTCCCCACAACCTACTCCAACCAACTAGATATGGGCACTGTCCCAGGGAACATAGGTTGCTGAGGACTGTATAGAACCCTGGTCTTTCAGGTCTTGCATGAGTTCTTTAACCACCTGGGTGGGCTTCTCTTACTAGCAGCTAATTCCATGAGAGGCATTCACTTGTGCAACATGGACACCTTCCCACAGGACCAACTTGTGCTCCTGAATGTGGGATAGAGAAGGCATATCAAGCAAACCCCTCTCTGAAGCTAGCTTAAGTACCACAACTGCTTAGCATGGGGTGCTATGAATCCCATTCTTAGTGCCCCATTCTTCCTATTAATTTAGTCACCTAACTGAAGTTTATGAAATCTAGTCGATATGCTAGAGACTACAACTTTTAAGTGCAGCTGTGCTCAGTATCATCCTTCTTAAGTCCCTTTGTGGATCAGAGCCTAGAAATTTAATGTGTACATATTTTGTTCTATCCTATTGCTTAGGACAGCATTAAAACCCTCATTAAGTTATCATGATCAATGTGCACCAACTAGAAAACAGCCACAAGGAGTACTTCAGTGAGCAGATTTTGTTGGCTGACTCTCAGAGTTTCTTGCAACCAGGAAGAAAACTGTCAGCTTCTCTGCTCTCCTCTGCTGTGCTGGGTTTTTTTGTTTTTATACAAACAGTACTATACCTTTTCTGCTAAGTGCATGGGGATGAATAAATCCTATCAACATTTATGGGAATGCAATGACATCAGGATTTCTTGATTTTGTACTACAAGCACCTTACTTATTAACAGGGAACCTGTTTTTCTCTGATTTAAAAAAATCCCCAACTTTCAGTTAAAAAAAAAATCCCGAATCCACATTTTTCTGTGATTGAAATGAAATACCTCTCTCTCTCTCAGATATATACCCAAACTAGCAAATTGTCCATCAAGAATGATGGGGTGGAGGCAGGGAGTGGGCAGGGACAGAGACCTGTGCCCTTCCCCATCTGGGCCAGCTTCTCCCTCCCCTCCTGATGCATGGGGTCTGAGCCCAATGAGGGGCAGAACCAAGCCCAAAGGTAGAAAGAAGCAACTCTATCATTGTACCCCACCATTACAGACACCTGAAACTGCACATCCCAGCATGGACTCTCTGGGTGCGCCCCATCAGCCAATTTTTTACCTATCCAACTGTGCAGGCATCAATGCTTCAGGGAGCAGGGTATTTCAGTTAGCCGATCAGAGCATGAATAAAGTGTTATGGACAAAAAGACAGACAGATAGACTATAGTTTTATAATATTAGAATAGAGTGGTGCTTCATTTTAATCATGGAAAAATGGGAATTGGGGTTACATTTTTTTTAAATCAGACATTGGGGATTTTTAAAAATCAGACAAAACCAGGATCCCTCCTTATTAATAGAATAGTACAGTATTTCTTGTGAATTCTAACAGTCCTTTCACTGTTAAGCAATGCACAAATCATTAAAATATGTAATCAGTATTTCTCAAATCAACAGTGAACTAGCTATAAAATTCCTGCATTGTGTGCAGTATTAGAAATAAAAATGGTTTTCTATGTTTATATATAAAATAATTCTTAAAATAGCCAAAGAGTAACCCAAACCATCATACTCTAAAATATATGTTTAGCTGTTTGCCATGGATATCAAATATCATGTGAAAATGTAGCAAAACTCCTATTTTTTTCTTTTTTTCTTTTAAAATGCATTCCCTCCCCTTCCCCAAACATTTCTTACTTTTCTCTCTTTCTGTATTCCTTATAAATAAGTATAAGTGAGTTCAAACTTACGGTAAGTTTTGAACATTTTTATTTTGCTAGTTAGTTTTTGGTTTTGAATATCCATTGTTTTATATTGTATAATTATAAGGTTTATATTAATTTTTACTGTTGTACATTGTATTATTATCATTTTTTTATTGATTCTTATTGTTTCATATGGATATTGTATGGTTTAGGCCTGTGTTTTTAAGTGAACCAAAGTCATGTCAAGTTTCCATTTTTTTTGTCAAGCCTCCATCTTCTGTCCTCTGGGCATCCCCTGTTGCAATAATATGATTCATTGTATCCCACCCATGTAAACTGGTTCCCTAATGAATGAGAATGATTGAGAATGCTTAAAATACAATGGTAGCAGGCCTCTACTGAATGGTCTGTAATGACCAGGCCATCACCTGACAATAATTCACCCAGGAACCACAGACCTCACCGAGGAACAAAGACAAGACCAGCATTTGAAAAACAAAAGACCCTGCAGAACCAGCAACTCTATCATTGTACCCCACCATTGCAGACACCTGAAACTGCACATCCCTGAATGGAGCACGCATGCTCAGTACACCAGGAGCTGACCCTTACCTGGGCATGCCTCCTGTCACTAGGGTCACACATGGTCTGCCCCTATAAAAAGGGGCAGTGAAGACAGACTATCACCTATCCACCCCAGAGGCCCTTACGGTGACCCCCTCTGAACAACACTGAGCTGAAGGATACCCTGACTGGCCATTGAGGATCAACGTCCAGCCTGGGATAGGTAGATATTACCTGCACACCTCCTCCTACAATTTGGACTCTCTCTTTCTCTCTCTGATTCTCTCCTCCTGGACTTCAGTGGACTTCAGCCCCTGCACCAAGCCTCTCTAACCCCTGCTGCCATTGTGTGTGGGGGTGGGTGCAAGCAAACCAATTTGGCATTGTGTCACCATCTCCCCTGTTCAATAAAACCACTGTATTTGCAACCCCGAGTTGGGTCATGTTTTACTTAATCCCAGTTCCTTCCTTATTTTAAATTCCAGTCTCATTCTCTCTCTTTCTCAATTCCAGCCCCAACCCCCCTGCACTAGTTTCCCATTCACCTCTGAATTCCTACTGCCTTTTCCCTGTGATCTTCTGCTGTCTTTCTCTGCTTTCCTGCTACCCCTGCTGCCTTTCAGTCTCTCCTGCTGCTCTTTCTGTGATATTCTGATGTCCGTCTCTGTTTTCAGGCTTCCACTCCCCCTTCCCTGCAGCTTCCCAGACTTCTCTAGCTGCTCCAGAGCCATCCTCTGGCTCCTCCACACTCAGAGCCCCTTTTTAATACCCACACTTTCCCTGACTCCTGTTTTTCCCTCTCCCCATCTACCTTTTCAGTTTCCCCATAGCTCTAGCTCCAGATCCAGCCTCTGTACCAACATGCTTCCCTGTTCTGCAGGCTTTGGGCATTGTCTTTTAATCATTTAAAATCAATTAACCTAAAGTAACCCCCAAGCCTCAGTTCTTCAGCCTAGGACCCTGCAGGCAACTGGTTCTAATCCTGGTCCTGGTAACTTTAAATCCTTACACTTTTACTTTCTTACCTTAACCTTTTTCCAGGAATCCCAAGTACACGAAGCATGTGCAGAACTTTGTAAATCCCCTTTAAGCTTCCAACAGAGATGTAATAAAGTTTATCAAATCTGTATCTTTGAGAAATCAATGGGACTGTGGAACCCAAAAAAGACTACCTAAGACTATACATTCTTACAGGAGAATTATGTCTCTGAACATTTTATTTGGCTCTTTTATGTATATGATATCATATCTATTTCTGTTATATGAAAGAGATAGCTAGCTGCATTGAATTCAGGCATAATGCAGTGCAGGGACATACTTCAGAACAATGATCCTCAGTCAGGGTACCCCACTGCATAACAGACAGCTTTTAGTCCTTCTGGATAATAGCACATCCTCTAGGTCACCAGGTCCTCTGCTTAGACAGGAATATACAGGAGTGGAGGCTGCCCAGACATACAGCCCTCTGGCATACAACTTGGCAATGGTGGAGCACAGGGCAATGAGTCTCCAGTTGCCCAGGTTGGTTGGGTCTCCCTTCTTGGGAATGAGGGCCATCATAGCCCTCTTCCAAGTGGTAAGCATTCACTGGAACTCTCTGCACCTGTTGAAGAGAAGAGAGAAAACAAGGCAGCCCAAGTCACATTTCTTTAGAGACTATACCTGATGCCGTTCCTTCCAGGGCAGTGTCCCTGGTTCCTTTGAGGCAGGCTTCCACTTCCTGCAGTGTGAAGTCTTCCTCAAACCCCTCTGCCAGGGGGATGGTTTCAGCATTTCAATGGTTGCAAGGTGTGGGGTGGGAGCTTCTGCTGTGGGGTTGAAGACCGTGCTGAAGTAGCTAAACAGAATCTCCTGGAGGACCTGGCAGAAAGCTGAGGGTCCTTCCAGGATCTCTCTCACTGCCTTGTGACAGTTAGCCTAGTACAGCTTCTGGATCCAGAAGACTGCTGCCGGATCATAGCATTGGCTGTCTCTGTGGTTGCAGTCTACCCCCAACCTCCAATGATGAATTTTCAGCAACAGAATGAATTTTATTAGTAGATATTTAGGATTGTGAATCCAAAAAGTTGACAAAGCCAGTAGAGAAATGCAGATTGCCTGAGCAAGGGACTAACATTAGAGGGATGGGGGCAAGGAGGGGAACACAACTAGGTTACAGAAAATACAATGTTAGCCAACTAAACTCCTAGTGTCACCAAACCACCATGCCTTACCACAGACCCAGATGCCAACTTGGCCCCCTTATCAACATGACCATATCAGCACTGTATCAAACAAGATAGATAACGTCTGTGGTTTCCATACCAAAATCCTATATGCTATCATTTACAGTGCCTCTCTGATATCTAAATTGGAATGCAGGGTGATGCCTATTTGAAAGAATGAATGGACCAAGGTTCCCTCTAAGCTGTGCATGTCTGTGACAGTAAGTTACTGCTCAGCTGTGTGGAGGTCACTCTGCTCTGCTCCTCACTGCTCCTGCATCCCCATGGGGAGGGAGAGGGCATGGGACAAGCAGCAGCTCTACCCTAAGGTGAGGCTGGGGCGGGGGGTGGGGTAGATTCAACTTGAGGTAGGCTGAAAGGAATTGCCTGCTTTGTCATTCATCCAGAGATGGAGTTCATTTGCAAAGGGGAGAAGGGAAGTATATATATATATATATATATATATATATAGAGAGAGAGAGAGAGAGAGAGAGAGAGAGAGAGGCATGGGATCTTTGACCCTGAAGCACTGGGGGGTTTGGCCTGCACAGCTGAGCCAAGAGCATACTCCCTCGACATGTCTGAGTACCTTTGATGTGGGGGAATCGCTCAGAGTCACTCACACACTTTTGAGTCACAGTGAGAGTGACCTCAGCATATATACACCTTCTAAAGGAGCTTTCCTCCAAGCTTGGGAAGAGGGTGGGGGCTTGGCCCCTGCTGGGAAAGCTGGTGCTCGGGGCAGGGTGCATTCCCAGGTTGGCCCCACCAGCCTGTACACTCTTTGGAAATCCAGATCAGGGATTTTCCTACTGCTTAGCCTTCCTGTTTCAATCTGGGGTCATCCTTCAGAATAGCCCTGGCCTTTTGTTCAAGGCCATCTCAGAGAAAAGCTAACTCTAAGTTAAGTCTATGTGGCAGGCTCCTTTTTCAGACCCAGTGGGAACTTCACAAAAAGTGGCGTGTTCATGGACTGAAGTGGTGCACTCACAGATCACCTCACCTTAGAGGGAGCATTGGAATGGACACTAATTTGATATCAATTCCAGAAAGGCAAAAGGGCCTATGGCAGAACACCTTAACCTTCCTAGATTCTCCATAGCTGGCCTCAGAGAGGCTGTTCTTTAAAAACAAAGCAAAAAAACCCCCACAAAACCAAACCCCAAAAACCCTTTAAAAACTACTTGAATGAAAAAATGCAAAACAAAAATTCATCCACAGACCGGATTGTTTTAAATATGATCTCTGTTAACACTCTGCAGTCTTATTCCATTATGTGGGCTAGTTTTGTTATAACCCCTATGCTCCACCTTTGCCTTGTAGGAGTTCTGGTTATGTTATACTGTACTTAAGCTAAGGCACCAAAAGGAACTTGGAAAGAACAGACTTTGCTTACCTCTAGATTGTCAGGAGAAACATAAAAACAAATGCAAAAAGTAAACATCCATCAATAAGCAGAAAATCTGGTACGAGAAGGGAGTTGTAGGAACAAATAAAATTAATGAGGGCAGTCACTGCAATAAAGAACTGAAACTGCCAGGTGTGTGAACTTGGTAAAAAAACAGTATAGATGAATAGCTGCACAGAAAAATAGATAAGAATTGGAATGAAGCTTGGGTATTTGGAGTATAAACAGGAATGCTGAATTAGTTGTTTTTTGTAGTGACCTAGGGGAGTGTAATTGACATACAGTGCTGCTACCTTACCCAGGCAGTTTTACTGAGTTGGGCCAGCTACTAAACAGACAAACCAGTGTACTGTCTGTGTGACAATAAACCTCTCTGAGCTTTCAACAACAAACATGAATTTGAATAGTTCTTTCTGTGCCAGAGGCTGTTTGCTGGCATTAGTGACTTCCAGGGCACCTAGACCCCAGAAGATGAACACCAAAAGTGACAGTGAACAAGAGGCCACAAGGATAACACCACACACATCAGAACTACACATCTCTCCCAGCCCCCTCCCCTCTTCCACCTATTCATTCCTTCCCTTTTTATTATCTTTGTATTTAAATTATGTTATTTCTTTCTATTTCATACCCCTGCTCTCTGCAAGCCCATTTATAACAACTAACAAAGAAGGCTGTCATTTCCAAAAGCTCATGCCTCTCTGAATGAGCTAGTGTCTGAGGTGAAATTCTGCCCTACCTTTTGCTTTAGATATGAAAGAAAGCTTCTGGCTGGTTTGTTTGTTTTTTTTCACATGTTGAATTGATAGGAACTTGAGAGTCATCTACTTTCAACCTCTGTATGAATACAGAAATGCTTTTCCTAACTCAACCCTGACCAATGCTTATTCAACCTCCTTTTGAAAACATCCAGTGAAAAAGTGTCACAGTATCAATCTATGATTTTATATAATTTCAAAATAACTTATTTTTTATTAATCTCAGACTGCAGCAAAGTAAGTGACCTCCCCATTCTTTTTACAATTAAAATTCCACAAGTGAAACTTTAATTCCATTCATTGCTGTGCAGTTATAGCAAATAAGGATATCAGTATGCACAGACAAATATGTCCTGGTTCTGAATGAGAGATGACAATATAAATCAATGGGTCTGTAAGTGTATGCATTTTACTAACATGATTTAAAAAGCTATCAAGAACAAATCTTTTAAAATCCAATATTGAATATCTTAATCATTATCTAAAATGATCAAAAAGTTTAAGTAGGTTACTTTCATTGCACTTTACTTTCTCTTATAAAAGTTAAGTAATATAAGAATCCACAAAGTTTCAACAAGATGAAAATCCTGTTACTTGTAGGTGTCCTTCAGTATCATCAAATTACCCCAGATAAGGTTACTTAGGGATCATTCAGAGCCAGAGAGACTGACCATGTACTGATTCTTTATGCATCTGAATTCTAATTTGTCAGCATCATGTAACATGAAACTTTTGCTTATGCAAAATCTTCATAATGATGCTGCTTCCAACAACTAAGAATTGGGCTGTGTGAAACTTTGATGGGTGTTTTGTTTTGACGCTGTTTCGACTCATTTTGAGCTTGAAACAGTGAAATTGAAATTAAATGAAAGGCTTCAAAATAGCCTCGAAATGAAATGAGGACACCCAAAACATTTTGAAAGATCTGAAATGTTCTGCGTTTCAAAGCTGGGCTTGCTTGCAGCTAAAGAGAAACTAAGGTGAGATCCAGTGAGGGAAAGCAGAAAGAATGCTCTCATATTGACTGTGTAACTGGACAGTGACTGTGATCCTTCCCTGAGGTCCCCTCCAATCCCAGTGATCTGGGGGAGGGACAAAAAAACAGCATAAAAAGCAACATTGTTTGAACTGAGACTTCTCTGTGCCTTGGGGTCAGTTTACTGAGCTGTGTCTTCCAGCAGCTCAGCAGCATCAGAGAAAGGCTATCACTTTCTCTTTGCTAGCCTGTTACTAGCAAGTGGGATCCAATAACTTTGCTTTTCTAATGTCCTTTATTATTATATTCATTCCTTTCAATTTATTCCTTCCCAAAAATCCTTTTTTTGTTTTTGTTAGTCTATTCTGATTCTTTTCCCCCAGAAAAGAAATCTGTGCTTTCTATCACAGTCTGCATTCCATTTACTGTAGAGAGAAGCACAGCATATTAAAATATAAAATGTATATAGGAACACATACATACATACATCAATATGTTTTATTTATTACATAAATACATAAATATATACATACATTGCATAAATACATATATACATCTATCTACATATATTACATAAATACATATTACATTACAGAAGAAAACACAGATTTTCCAGCACAACAAACACACTACGAAAGACACTATGAAGTATGGTGGAAAGGTAGCTTGCAAGCTTTCAGGGAGGGGTGGAAGAGAGGGTAGAGGGAGAGCTGTAAGTTCCCCCCCCCCCAAACTAAGACAGCCTCTTTCCTGCAACTAGCAGGCATGAGGCTTCCAGTTCTATTGGCAGAAAGGAGAGGGGAGCAGTGCCACTGCCTAAGTCTGCATTTCCTCCAAGAACACCAGGCATAATCTCCCATGCCACCACCATGACAAGAAGCAGCACCAGCATGAGTCTCTTCCACCCCCATTTCATTTCCCATGATGAGCCTTCCAGTGCCAGAGGCCAGAGAAAGAGCTGGATCTAATTGCCATAGCAAGGGAAATTCCAAGAAAGGAGGGGGAATCATCTGAGTTTGTTCTCCCCACCCCTCCAGTTTCCCCCAGAGCCAGGTCTCCTTCCCCAGAAGGCACTTCAGAAGTATAGGATGTGGAGGCAAGTGGTTCTGCTGAGTCTACTCCTCCTGTTGCTGTGCCTTTGCCTGCTGTGGAGGGGAAAAGGCAGCATCTGCGCATACACCTGCACCCCAGAAACGAGGGGGTAATGTGTTATGGGATCATTTTAAATGGCAGATGATCCCATATATGCTATCTGCCTACACTGCTGAGCCCAAACCAGCTGGGGCAAGGGAAAAAAAAAAACAACACATGAGCACTACAGGGATGCTAATGCATCTCTGCAGCTACCACCCTCTTGCCATTCCTCCTCCTCAGCCTGACACCAGTGGAAGCATGCCAAAAAAGAAGTTCCCCTCTTGCTCCAAAGCTCCCATCTCCCCAAATCAGAGGCAGGTCACTCTGGAACAGTGGGAGAAAGGTGGACAGAAGTGAGGTGGGGGGCACATTGCAAAGGCGAGTGAAATCACCCAGAGCACTGGGGAGTTGCTTACTTTGGATGAACAACCCTTCTCCTTAGTTGAGCAGCCAGGATTTAGGTGGCTCATGGCACTCATGGCCCCATCATACCAAGTGCCCTCATGTACCATCTTCAGCAGGACAGTGGTGCCCTCCCTGTATGAGGCAGGTAGGGAGTACTTGACGGAGGAGCTGGACAAGGCAGGTCCACAGGTGGCCTTGCACTTCACCTTGGACATCTGGAGCAGCTGGGGTGAAGATAACGTCTACCTCTTCTTCACAGGGCACTGGTGCAACCAGTTAGCCCATCAGTGGGCTCTCCTTCAAGCTGAGGTGATGGATAAGTCCCACATGGCAACCGAGATCATGGAGGCCATGAACTGCTTGGTGCAGGGGTGGCTCATTAGGCAAGGCGAGCTCACCTGTGGATTCATGGTCACCACCAATGGGGTCAATATGGTCAAGGTGGTCTGTGATGCCAACTTTGTTGGCATCTGCTATGTGGCATACAAGTTCCACTTCATTGTCAGGGACACCTTGGAGGGGGACAGGCCAACTGGTGATGGCACCAGCACCACCAGCAAGCTCATTTCCAAATGCAAGACGGTGGCAGGCTAGTTCCACCAGAGCATCAAAGGTGAGCAAGATGCTGTGGGACAAATAGGCAGAGCTGAACATCCTGCAGGACAAAATCATGCAGGATGTGGAGACTCAGCGGACCTTCATATACCTGTTGCTCAAGAGGCTGATAGAGTAACAGAAGGCCATCCATGAGATGGCTGTACTCAGGAAGATTGGGATCAGCAGCCCCTTAACAATGCTGAGTGGGATACCACCTTCCAAATCTTGGTGTCCTCAAGCTCTTCCTTGAGGCCACTGAGTGCCTTAGCGCTGGCAATGATCTCAGCCAAGTGATCCCTGTAGTGAGGGAACTTCAGAACCAAATGGAGAAGCTCCAGGTGATCAATGTTCCTGACTGGGGCAAGCCTTTGTCACCAGACATGCAGGCAATGGGGAGGTGGCTGAAGAAGGGCATCAGGAAACAGCTTGATCCCTTTCAGTCCAGTACAGTCCACATGGTGGCTGCCATGTGTGACACCAAAAAATGGCTTGATCCCATGCAGTCCATCTGCCGGCCACCATGTGTGACCTGAGGATGAAGGGGAGCATATGCCCCTTCATATGCGCTTTTGAAACAGTGAAATGGAAGTTGAAATGGAATGGTGCTGTTTCTTACAGCCCTACTAAGAACATATTCTTAACAGCTATTAACAATTATCCCCAAATCCTCAACATGGAACAGATGTTACATGAGAAGAGACTGAGAAGCCTAGGAGTGTTCACTTGAAAAGGAGTTGGCTGATAGAGGGGCCTATAAAATCATGAATTGTCTGAAAAAAATGGCGAATAGGAATCTTAATCATGTCTCATAAAATAAGAACTAGGGAATGATGTTTTATACAACACATACATAATATATGGAAATCATGAATAGAGGAAGTTGTAAAATATATAATGCATAATATATATAACCAGGTATATAACCCGGTTCATAAAATGTTTAGCTGAATGTAGGAAGATAGGTTCAAAAGGATCTATTTAAAACAATATACTTAGGATGTACGCTGAGACCCATAGTTTTTCTAAACCTCTACCTCCTTGATTAGGAGGGGATCCAGAGATAGATTACTTGTATTTCTAATCTAGAATTATAGAAAAGTAGGGCTGGAATGGACTTTCAGAGGTCATTTAATGAATAAAGAGAGAGCTATGAAAGGCATCAGTATCTATGGGGGAAACTGAAAGTCCCAGTTAGCAGGGGTCCCAGAGAGGAGGGGGAGGAGGTAAGGATGGGATTGGGGCTCTTAATAGATGATTAAGGTCAAGAGGCCATGATTAGTGCCCATTGGGCACAGGGCAGTGGCAGTGAGGCACATAGTAGTAGTGGTAGATTAGGTAGGGCTTGGGCCTAAAGCTATGTGAAAAAGATAGGAAAAAGAAGCAACTGAGGCCAAATGGGAAAGCAGAACATCCCAAGGCTTGCTCCAAATATCCAAAATCAGCCTTCCAGATACACAAATCATCAAAAAAAAGTGTGGCAGGTAAAGAAGAGGCAGCAGTCTTGGGAGGCCAGAGTTGGTGAAGCAGAATCAATTCAGCTACCAGAAGGTTCCATGGCTGCCCCCCTGGGCTGGTCCTGCTACAGTAGCCTATAATAAATCTCCACTATTATATCAGTACAGTATTTTTCACCATTTATCTTCACACAAATACATTCTGATCAACTATCTTCTTCCTCCTAAGTCACAGAATTTTTTTTTAATTTTTTGACATTCATTTTAATATATGTTTATTTTGCTTTATTATTTTGTTTATTCATAGCATTTCTTGACGTACAAAGCCACCACCTTTCCTCATAACCCTGTACTTCCAAAACAGAGTATAGCCCTCACTGTTGACATTCAGTCCCCACTGCTGTATCCTCAGCTGTCCTGATTCAGGGTGCTTGAAAGCAGTTGCTAACTTCAATCTGTTCCTCCTGAATTCTGGGAACCCTCCTTCTAGCAGACAAATGTCATCACTTCTCTTTTTTCCCATTGGCCTCTTTAGTGACAACCTCTCATGACTCTGATAAGGAAGTTTTTATTTTCCTTGCTAGCATGTAACATATATACCTGTGCTTCCAGCCTTTCAATCCAAGATAATTGCTTACAGGTAGTACAGAAAAAAATGATTTTGACCTTCTGGGAAGAACGTGATCATGGTACATCCCCCACAAGTCACAGATCCTGATTCAGTGTCAGTTTGTGCCTTCTTTGCTCCCTGGAGGACCTAGGCTGTAAAAAAGAAAGAAAAGAAAAGTGAGGAAGGAAAAAAAATCCACAAATAAACACACCTGTGCATGCACAAGTACACAAACAGAGTCTCCTTGTTACCTGGCTCCTTTTTGTAGCAAACACCCAGGCAAATTCCCTCTCTGTTTGCTGCTCTTCTTTTCACTGTTTCTTATTCTCTTTTCTAAAGCAATGACCACTTGCCACTGTTGGAGACAGAAGACTGTGTGAAATGAACCTTTGGCCTAACAGTATGGCAGTTCTCACATTTTTATGTCTTTTGCAAGTAAGGACATAGAATAACAGCTCTAGTAAAAATTAGTTTTCACTACAGAATGCAACTATCATGAATATAATGCCCAGTGTCTGGGGAGAATTCCTGGAACCAAGAGAAAAGACCCAGGCTGGATAGTAAAAATCCTCTTTCCCATTAACATTTCTTGGAGGCCTTTAAAAAGAAGGCAGACAATTCAAATATTCTTTGATATAGAATAACAATCCTGTGGGCACATAAACACATGGGTGTACCAATGCTGATTCAAGTGAAATAAAACAGGTACACCAAAGGTAAAAAAATGTTTCACCTACTTATACAATACCACAAAATAGTGTGTAAGGACAGAATTTAATCCACCTATTTGAGAGTGTTCTCATTCCTGCAGTCTTATCAGCATGAGTTGGCTGTTTTGTTTTGTTTTGTTTCTTCTTTTTCCTATCATCTGCAACATATGCAGCTACATTGCAAGAAAAACACAAATCACCCACTGAGGTCATTTCTCTCTGTATCTTCTGCTTACTTAGGGGGTACATAATTTATCACTAGATAGCATAATACAGGGTCTGCAAATTCTATTTCTGTTGAATTTCACTTTTTATTTAGACAACTGATGTTGTAACAAAGAACTAGTTACGTTAATTACAAACCAAAACAATGAAGCCACCAACATTGTAAATAAGTTAATTGCCCAAAAGCCACAGATGTACATGACATAAGCAAGCCAAAGAATTCATATGCAGAATGGACTGACACTTTTTGGCCATGATGCACTTTTTCTGGCATGTATTCCTATATTCGGTTTGGTTTCTTTGCTTGAACTTTTAGTTTATGTTTTCTGATCAGCAGACTATCAAATACATGAGACTTCTGGATGTATACTGGTAAATTTTGAAGGAATGATTAAATTGTTCTGATACAAATGACAAGCCCTAAAACTACGGATACAATTCAACAGAGAAAATAGCATATGTCTTTACTCTGCAATTGACTCTGCTGGACTCCTTTCAATTTTCAGAAAATGCCATTAAAAAGTTTTGTGTGAGTAAAGAGACCTGCCTATGTAGTCCTCTTTCCAGAAAGAAATCTTAGATTTTTCCTTTGTTTAAATATTATTTAAATTGTTTTAAGTGTTTAATTCAGTAGCATTGTAACAAAATGCAAAATTATAATAGTTGTTCTTGGTTGATAACATTAGTCATACAACAGTGGCCAAATATTAGCAATTAGCTTAAGCTTCAAGTTCCTACCTTTATTCTACAAGCAGATGCTTTAACTTCATGCATGTAAGTAGTGTCATTGTCTTCAATGGCTAGCCCTAATCACTAAGATCTATTTGATTCTTTACATTTGAAATATCACTCTTACATACAAGAAGAAAAAAGGTTGTATTGGATATTTTAGATCAGTGGCTCTCAACCTTTTTAAACTCAAGGCACCTGCTGTTAGCCTCAAGACAACCCTTGGACAAATCCAGCTCTTAGCTTTCATTCATTTTTTGACTATGGGAAAATAAGAAAACAATTCTTCTGTTACAAAAAATTCAGAAGAACTACAACTGGTCAAAATATTTTTGACACTATAGATTCCTATTTGAAATCTCTTGGTTTATCTTCTGACTGATGTGTAGGTGTTTCCATATCTAAAAGAATTAGTATTGTATGGCACCCTTAAGAGATTTTCCCAGCACTGCAAGGGTGAGAATCACTGTTATAGATTATGAAGTTACATTTAGAATGTTACACACAGAGAATGAGCTTGGGAAAGTTGGGATCTGTGATATTAGTAGAAAAGGGCATCACATGAAAAAATCAACTTCTACTTGTCCTATACTTTTCAAAGTAAAAACTCTTCTCTAGTATACAAAAGTACAGACATGGACACTACAGCAACTCAAATGCTTTACATAAATTATTCATTTTAGAATATAATTCAGTTTAGAATATATTTTACATATATATCTGAAATGGAAGTTCCAAAAGGAACATTTAGATGAAAATGCTCTCTGGTCATGTGCCTTATCAGCAAGGGTACTGGTTTTCTCTGATTTAAAAAATAATCTATATATACATGCATATATATGTGTGTGCATGTATGCATGTATGCATGTATAGATAGATAGATAGGAATGTGTGCACGTGAGCGCACGTGTGTGTGTGTGTAGTGGTGTTATATTTTAATCATGGAAAACTGGGTTCTGGGTTATGTTATTTAATCTGAAAATTGGGGATTTTTTTTTTTTTTAAGCAGGGAAAACCAGAATTCCTGTTTATGAGGAAGCTGGGCACATTGAATCAATAGGAGTCTTTCAGCTGACTTCACTGTATTTTCAGTCAAGCTCAAGATAATAGAATCATAGATTCACTGAACAATAGAACTAGGAGGGACCTCAAGACACCCAAAGGTGTCCTAGAGCCCAGCCCTATGTTCAAGTCAGGATCACCCTTGGTTAAATTTTCTGACAAAAATGGTTCTCTCTGACTTGAATTTTAAAATTTCCAATTGTGATGGGCTGGCTGGCAGTGACTTAGCCCAGGGTTTTTTAAAAGACACAAGATGATTGGAGGACTTGGGATTCCCTTTCCTCAACAATCAGGTCCAAAAGACTCACCCTCCATATCCCCTGATTGGCTCCTTGGGTCACCTGGAGGGGGATAAAAGGGGCAGTGCGGCTGACTCCGAAAAGAGACCAGAGAGGAATCAAAAGGAACGAGCTGCAAGGAGCTGGCAAGAGCTGAGTCAGCAGGGCAGGAGCAGTTGCCCCAAAAGAGCCTGAAGGAGTGGGACCTGCAGGCAGCACCGGGGTCCTCAGCAGTGCGGCATGCAGCTGGAAGGACAGGGTCCCCACTAGGCACCAGGATCCCCTATGAGAGACTGTGGCCAGCAGGAGACGCTCCCCAGCTCCACCGAGATCTGAGCAGTGACCTGAAAGGATACCAGCTATGCTTCTAGCTCCTCCAATCTGAGGCCAGGAAGCTGAATGAAAGGCTGGGACTCCAGGAAGGTCAAGACCTATAGCAGCCTAAAGTAGTGCTAGTACTGATATCTGTGTAGCAGTGTTTCTGCCTACCATGTGAGGAAATTTGAATTCAAGTCCCATCTTGGGTGGTGAGTGACTTAACAAGGAAAAATTCCTCTTGCAGTTGGGCTGTTTGTGTTTTACATTTTGGTTAACCCTGTCTTTTGTCAACTGGATGAATATGTCTATGATTGTAAGTGTCTAACCTTTGTTGAATCCTGCCCCTTCGGGGCATTGTAGTGTCTCCTATACTCCCCTCCAGTTTATACAGGTTATGTTCCCAGTATTGTTCCCTCATTAAACTATATATAGTCAAGTCCTTATTAGTGATCTGGCTCTGCTCTATAGTGGGAAGAGAGTCCCTACATCTCCCACAGAGCTTATGCACCTGCTTTGATCCCTTCAATTGGACAGGGGTACCTCTTGGAATACTGCCGGGTTACACAATGATGGGAATTCCATACTTTTCTCCAGGTAATCCATTCCAGGACTCAACTCTCCTCTAAGATCTTTGTGCCTATAGAGGGTGTATTACTGTATTGAGTGTTATGTCTGTTCAAAGATGCCACTTGATTTTGTTATACCCCCAGTGCATTCTGCTGCTGGTAAATGAGAACGGGAATGTACAGCTGTCTTCTTTTCCTGTTTTTCTCTATGTTCTGTGAGATGGCAGTACAAATGGCAACTGGAGACTGAACAGTTCTTGAATTTAAGAACTGTGATTATACCAGACCATTGTGAGGTTGATGTAAAATAAGGAAGCCTCTTGCCTACTTTTATGTTAGTGGAAACCATCTAGGTACCTCCCCCCTTAGTTTTTCTTTAAAACATGGGAAGACTATAAAACAAAATACTGGCTAACAGTAACACTCTCCCCAGTCCCCAGGAACAGCTAGTACTAAAGTAATGCTGGGTACATGTTGTCTTGACAGCCTCTGGCACTGCCTGATTGCAGATGCCTTAGTGTCAAACCATTTCTTGCTGTTCAGAAATGATACTTTGTTGTTTCTATTATGACAACAAAGTATCTGCAAAGGAGATGAGTGTATGTAAAGTTTGTAGTTGTTTACTCCAGGATAATAACATCCAATTACCTGTTTTTTTCTTTCTCTAATCCATACTAAAATGTTCCTCATCATACAAATCTGACATAACCTAAAAATCTTAGTATTATAAAATGCCTATTTTATGACACCTTTATGCACTAGTGGACTAAAGGGGTTAAAGTGATTACAGTCAGGTTTTTTTTTTTTTACATAATTAAACAAATTCCATTAATTTTAGGTGTGGGAAACAAGGACAAATTCATTTATTTGGCTCTGTACAAGGCTATCCAGAAAAGACTGTACCTATTTTACCACATATTAAATTTACAAATGCTAATGAAGATTAAAGAAACCCAGCAGCTCCCCAAAGGCAGGAAAAATGTCCACCTCATCCTTAAATAATAATAATTAAAAAAAACCGTGCTCAAACACTCTCACAAAAGTTCTCAGCATATCCCTCCCTCTCTCTCAAGAACTCTTAGAAATGCATAAGTTTTACAATATATTCTAATGATGAACAGTCTGTTCCAATTCCATTAAAGTCAGTGGAAGTCTTTTTATTAACTTAAATAGGCTTTGGATAAGGCCCACTGTACACATGTTTTTAGTGATTTGTACTAAACATTTGAAAGGAATGACACAGCACATTAAAATGACATATTGCAAATGTGCCTTAGTGCTATGCTAAAAATAGTTGCTAAATAATTTTTAAAGAGAGAGCTCATAAAGGTTGTAGAATAAATGGAGTAATTGCTGTCCAGATGCCATAATGAGATTTATGTAAAATATTCTGTGGGCAGAACTTATAATTGCTTTTTTGTTGTCACAAAAGAGAGGTTTCCACTTTTCAATATGCAACTTTGGGAAGTGCAGTTAACAGGCAGAGATTACAGTTTAACTCTAGGATCACTACACTGTATATACATTTGATACAAAAACTACAATCCTTAGCCTGTTGTAGGATACACATGTTCACATGATTTGCAGTAGGGGTGTGCGAAATGGGCCATATTCAATTCAAATTCAAAGTTGGCCCTAATCAGGACAGTTATTTGATTTGTTGATTCAGATCACTGTCCCAATTCAATTCAGACAAATTTGAGTCTCAAGATCTGATGCTGATCCAGAGAATTAGATTTTCAGCCATGGACACGCCTTTAAATATTTCTTCTACATATCCCAAGGTAGCAGTTGTGGCTCATGAATGCTGCAATGCTTGGTTGAATGGAGCATCCCACAGGAGCATGGTGGGGGTTGGGGGGCCTGTGCGCTCAGCAGCAGACCAGGAAGTAAATCAGAAGTACTTCCAGTCCACTTCCAGATCCTCTGAATTGATATGGAGGGTTCTGATTCAATTCAGAAAGATTAAAGGGTCTCCTGATTCAATTTGGATTTGGAGATTTGGCCATCATATTGGGCTGAATCTCCACCAAATAGAATCAGTCACCAAAGCTTTGCACAGCTCTAATTGGCAGAATGAAACATTATGGATTCTAGGGGTATGTGTTGTATCCATGTTTGTCTAAGGACATAGGCAGACAAGGTTCTTTGGGTAAATCTGCTATCTTTTATTAGATATTATTTTATTTGAATTTGTCTAGTAAAAGCTATCAGATTTAGCCCAAAAAACTATGGATTTTAGGCACTAAGTTCTTATCTTTTATAAACTTTATACCTGAGCCAAATTCAGCAGTCTTTTAAAGTTATTTTTCTTTCTTTTGTATATGCAGTCAAAAGAGAAAACTTTAATTAAAATAAATAATCTTGACAGTGGTTGAGGCGAATTGCCTACCTCTGCTGAGCTGACAGTGGGAAAATTCACAGCATGAAAAGAAATATTACTACAATCAGTACTTTATACTAGCTGAGTATAAAATACCCAGCTCCAACTTAGGAGTAGTTGGAGAATCCTTGTGAGGAATGGATTAATCTAAAGTACATCTGGGCAGATTTCATGTTGGGTCCTCTGGCATGTTCTCAAATTCTTCTTAATAATACAGATATTTCCATTTCCTTTAGTTTTGATATATTCCCATAAGCATAATGGGTGCTTTCAGACATTTAAAAAATGGCACTTTAGACTCAGTGTGTTCCTACTCTGAGTTTTGTGCATACCCAGAAGAGGCAGCACATAACTTTAAATGGGCTCACCCAACATCTGTACAGATAGAGTGCTTTATTGGGTTGTTGGGGTTTTTTTGGTGCTTTTATCTAATAGCTGATTGAATCATCTTTATCTAAAAGTGCCAATAAGCTCCACTAAGTGCCCAGTCTTTACAGAAGATGTAGACCTGGGTAGAAGTAATGTGCTGCTTCAGTAAAGCCTTTTTTTTCCCAATGTCTGCAAGCAGCCAATGATACTTATGGGTTTTAGAAATATCCTATATTCATTCAGAGGGTTGATGCAGATGGCCCTTGAGGTCAATTCCAACTTTCTAATTCCATGTTTCTTTTAGAATTTGAAACAAAAAGCTAACACTGCCCCTCTAGATCATCTCATCTTTCACCACTGTTTTCTGTCCAGTGTTTTCTATATGACATCTTTTCTAACATGTAGCTCTATCCCTCACTTTGAAAAAACTGAATAACAAAAACCATTTGTTGAAATATGCTAATTAATAATAATACAGAAATTCTATTATACAGAAATCTTTCCATTGATCAAGGAGGGAGCTATTATATTTAATTCACTGAGCATGAGTATGGTTCACTCTGAGAATGGCAAGGCTAGTGAGACCACAAAAAAGGACTTAGACACCTATAATAGGTCTTAATCACTGTTGTGGAACAATCCAAATGTACCTTTCAGAGGAACTGATACCAGTTTCTGACATATTAATCCCTAAACACAATCGCAATACACCCTGGTCAACAGCTGCTGAAACAGTATGATTTAAACTGTTCTTATGTATCTCCATTTTGTCCTTGTGAGCATGTTCCAATGCAGTCCATTGAGGCTATTTTTACATATTCTGCACAGTCTTATTTGACTACTGCATAGTAGAGTCATATAAAAGATGTTTGCTGGTGCTGCTGCACAGAATCTTCAAGCTACTGCACATTTATTTAGTACTTGTTAATACTAAATAAATATGAAGTAATGACAGCATGGTAGCATTGCATGTAGATGCCTCCTGTCTGTTTCAATCCTAATTTATTCTGGAACATGTATAAATTCTACTTAATTTATTCACAGAAAAAAATACATTTGCTTGTGAGAGAAGGATAAGGGCCTACCCCTTCCATCAGCACAATAGGTTAGTGTTTAGGACCTAGAAAGTGGTATCCTGCTAAGGCAGAAATAATTTGAACTCACATCTTCTTCTTCCCTGAGAATTACTCAGCTATGGACTAGTCAAAGCCAAAAGCATTGAACCACTCACCTGTTGAAAATGGCCCACTTACCAGTGAAGAATTAGAGTCAATGAGGAAGAAAAATAAAATGCAGGAAATGGTATGACTCTGTGGCTCAGTAGAATATCGCCAGCCTGGTAGGTGGGAGACCATGGTATGTCCCCAGCTCCCAAAGTTGTTCTTGGATTTTATGCAGTAAAAGGTATAAATAATATTATGAATGCAGATGAAAGCAACAACTAGAACCTGGGTCTCCTGGTCTCTGGGCAGGTGCTTTAATCACCAGGGATTCTGGTTTTCTTGCATTAAAAAAATCCCCAATTTTCAGGTTATGAAAGTAACACAAAATAAACATTTTTTTCTGTGATCAAAATGAAATACCACTATATATTTTTTTCATGATTAAAATGAAATGCCATTAATACAAGAAGATCACTCTCTCTCTCTCCATGTATTAGTGACATTTCATTTTAATCCTGTGCATTAGCTTAAATCAAAGCAATTTTTGGCAGGTGTCTACACATGCAAAAGATCAGGAACTAAATTTAGTGTCAGGTCCCTCCAGACCTGCCATGTGCCCATGTGACCACTGACTGAGGCAGACAGGAGGACCCTGTCTTGGTTGCCAAGGGCAGGGGCTGGGGCAGCTATGGGCATGCAGATGGGGCAGGAGCAAAGCTCCTGTGTGCTGCCTATGTCCATGCCTCACTGCTTGTCTGCACACTGAAACTGGCTGCCCAGACAGCACAAAGCAGGGGTATTTATTTAAATTAGCTGCCAAGTCCTGGAAGTTGGGTCTGGCTTCAGATCTAGCTGCCAAGTGCTGGCTGCTGGGACTAGACCCTGGAGCTCCAGGTCCTTGGGTATATGGTGTCAGGGCCAGCAGTGGGGTTGGGTCCAGGTGGGTGGTAGGGGAACCAGGGCAGAGGCCAGACAAAGGTCTCCTGTGGGCTGGAGGCACTTCATGACCTTCTTCCAGGACCAAGTGGAGGAATGATGTGGAGTGGTGGGCAGCTGCCAGGAGCCCTTGCAGGACCATGGATGGGGCTAGGCAGTGGGGGGCACACATGTGACTGCCAGGTCCAGGAGGGTGTCCAGGGTCTAGCAGTAATTGTTTGTGACCTCCATCACCCAGTGCTGAGTGGCAGTCTCCTTGAGCAAGAGCTGTAGGTGTTCCTGCTCCGCAGTCAGGAGCTCATGTCAGAAAACCTCCTCCCAGGTGACGTTCTCCTGGCACCAGACCTGAGCTCTCTTCTCCCACTTCTCAGCCACTCCTACCAGCTACTGAAGCAGGAGAATCCTGTTTTGTATGCATTGCTGTTGCAGCCAGTGCATGCAAAGGGCTCCAGCATTAGATGGCAGCAATCTTGATGTGGCATCCCTGCTGGAGCTGGTTGGTTTACTCCCTACATCCAGATGTTAGCCATAAAGAGTCAAAAGACAGAAGTCTTTTTTGTGATTTTGCAACATTTCAGAGATAAGATGCCCTGCATCGGGGACTGTGTACTGCCCAGCCTCAGATCAGGAGTCGGGCACGCACAGATGCCCAAGGAACATGGTAAGTTGGGCTGAGAAGGTCCTGGCCCAGGCAGACACCAGACAATCCCCCTGCCCCACACTCCCCCAGGGCCAGTGGCCCACTGGGTGCTAGCCACAGGTGCCTTGCCTCCCCCACCCCCTTCCTATGGAGAAACAGGCCAGGCTCCTGACAGCACCTACTGCCATGGATCCAGATGCTACTCTCCCACTCTGTTTGTGCAGGCCAACTGCTAATCCTGTGTTGCCACTCAGCCCATGGCACCCATGCTTGGTGGACATAGGGTTGCCAGACAACTGGGGTGAGGGGCTGGATGCACCCCTTCCCTCCCCTCCCCTCAAAGGGCCTCTCCAGGGAGGCGCCCTGAGCATTCCCCTGGTTTGTGTGCCTCAGGTGGTGCACAGTAAGCTGTTTTTGCAGGCAGAGGGGTGCCTGAGTCACTATGTCCAGCTGATGATGATCCTTTTGGTGTCCTGGGCACACCTGCACTCTTGGCTTGGGAACCCATGCTATGGTGGTATAAGGGACAACCCTGGGCTGCCCCTTAGCCTTTGCCACCACCTGAAGGGGTACCTGTTGCACCACTAAATGTCCCTGCTTCCCACTGCCAAGGAGGACATCAATGCTGGTATCAACACCTTCCTCAGAACATGAATGGCCCTTGCCTGCACAGTTTCAAGAACATGGGTTGCTCAGTAAAATTTTAAAGTGCGTCTCAACTCTCTTCATACTGTAGAGGTTGAACAGCACCATGGGACTGCAAGTGAGCCAGGCAGGGAGAAGGGGCAAGGGCAAGGGCTGGGACAGGGCCGGGTGGAGGTTGGGACCAGGGACAGGGTATCACATGGCCAGGGCTGGTGAAGCTAGCATCTTGGCATGAGTCTCCCCATCAGTGATGGTATCTGGCTGTGACCAGTTTCTGTGGCTCGCACTGCATGGCAGGCCAGCTCCCAGCCAAGGTCTCTCCCCGCCCCCATGGGGAGGAGCTGGTACCACTAACAGCCGGCGGTGTTACTGCTGGATGTGCAGATTGCATTGTAGGCGGTGACTCATGACACCACCTAAGAGGCCAAACCCTTGTAGTGAAATCAAACCCCTTGTAGTAATGCCTGAGGCCAGCTTCATACCATAAAAGGAATAGCA
>JAGPOW010003316.1:75215932-75239079 GCA_030014935.1 Caiman crocodilus
GGGAAATCAAAGCCTAGTGCGGGAAAAAGAAATTAGTTAGAGTCCGTTCGTTCTCGCCCTAGGGGCCTGTCGGAATTAAGGCTCCGGAGGTGCGACACTGGATATTCCTCATGGTGGGGTATGGGACTGTGGAGCTGGGGAGGCAGCCACTGGCCAGGGTTCCCCAAGCAGATAGTGGATGCAGCAGCTGGGGAGGTGGGTGAAGCAATATGCTAAGAGCCCAATGGCCACTCTTTCATTTATGTGCCACCAGAGGGGTCATGACAGGGCAGGGGGTTGGGCAGGCTGACCCTGCTGATGAAAACTGTAGGAATGTGGCCTAGGTTCCAGGGCCATTTTGTGACCAAAATGTTGGTCAGCTGCCACTTAAAGGACATAGTCTTGTGTGGGTGACAGGATCAATGATTGTGGTTGTTTATGGCCACCCACTTTCCCTGCAAGGCCTTGACCTTGATGCAGCACTATAACACTGACCAGGAGTGCCCTTGCTTCTGCATCCCACCCAACAGGGCCTCATAAATGTAGGTGTTTTAGCTCCCATCCTGCTGAAAATGCATCAGCACCTCCGCATCACCCCAGAACACCATAAAGTTACTTATATCTCCTAGTTGGAGGCCTGGGAGCACAGCATGGGCATATACATGTGAGCAGGGCCAAGCCTCAACAGGAGGGAAGAGAATGACATAGTGTCCCACGCTAGCTCACTGGGCCTCTATGTGGCTGTTCCGGTGCTGCAGCCATGCTCAATTGCCAGTGCAGGAGCATGGCATGGGACTGGAAGCCATGTGGCAGAGGCAGCAGGCCACAGCACCTGCAAACACAGGACAGACTGCTGGGGTTGAACAGCATCAAGGAGCAGATGATGGCCCTGCTGCCAGAGACAGCCAGCCAGCAGTTCTGGGGAGATATCAGGGCTGGGGAGAGGGTGCAGCATGCAGCCCTTTGCAACATCCACCTAAGGCCAAGGAACAGCTGTTGCTAGGTGGCAGGACAAGCAGATGCTGGGGTAGGGTTACCGTATTTCTGAGTTTTTCCAGGCTACGTCCTCTTTTTGAGTCTTCTGATTTCTGTCCAGGCAGATTTTTTAGATCTGACCATATGTCTGGAATTTTGGTATGCTCTGCTGGTAGGAGAAGGGGAAGGGTGATCAGAGGCAGCAGGGAGCACAGACATATCTGCCTGCAGCTGCAGAGGCACCTACAGACCCATACTGTGCTCCCTGCTGCCTCCAATTGTCCTTCCCCTGCTTCCACCCCTATAGCAAAGCAAAATGCCCTGGACCAAAGTAAACTACTCAAGAGTAAACTTTCCTGGGCACATGTCTATGCGTGTATGGACATAGGAACAGATTTGCTGCTTCTAGCAACACACTGCTCCTGCTCCCTGAAGTCCTACAGTGGGCCTCTGCAGCAGCCAGGAGGAGCTCTAGGCTCCCCCTGGGTGTTAGTCCAGTTACCAGGAGACAGCTGTCTTCTGGCAGGGGCTGGGACATTGCTCCCTGTCCCTGGGTGCTGCCTGCTGCCGGGTTGGGCTTTGTCATTGGATCCTGGGTGGGGACAAAGTTCCCCTGCCCCAGCAGCAGGGAGATCCCAGCCCCCTGGTCCATGACTGTGAGGCTGGGGCTGGGAGATCCATAATCCAGGTGGACAGAATAGTAGTTCAGCACACCTAGACTGGTTTAAAATGTCAAAAATCTAGTTTAAGATTTGCCATCCCTCACCTTGCCAAAAGATGAATGTGTATTTTGTTTACTATCTATCTAACTGCGTAACTTAGATGGTTTCCTCCTCAAACTTTTTGAATGTTTGTACCTAGCTTGAATGATTACTTTTCTCAGCCAGCTAGTCTTTGTTCCTCTTAGGTACAAACATTATTGTCTGAATAGTAAAATTTTATTTAATTGTTACCATATTGTTCAATCCCACCATGTTCTAAAAAAATAAGAATACGTTCACATCAAATAATGTAGTCCATGGAAACATCAAAATGATGATACTAAACACGGCTTAACATTAAGTATCACTCACTCTATTAATCTAATTCAGAAAAAAAATACGAATGATATTCCATGAAAGCCTAAATCATTCCCACTTTTAAGATGAGATTGTGACTCCATGTTAAGACACAAAATGTTTTATAAAGAAATATTATTTCAAAATCTGTATAAAATACTTTATTATGAAGAATTCATATGGTGGTGAAAGCATGCCTGAGTTATGAAAGTCACCCCAGAATACCATTAAAAACTGTATGTATCATTGTATCAATATGTATGCTCTCTATACCATGTATTTTACAAAGCCTGTTTTAAAAATAGAATGCCATGAGGTTTTGCAAAGGCTTTTTGTCTTATTTTCATCATTTTATTATTATTAATGTATTTTATTTGTTATCTTTATTGTAGTAAAGTCCAGAAGTAGGTCACAGTCCTCTTGGGGTAGACATTCTGCAAACATACTGGCTGATAGTCCTTGCTGCAATTTGCTTATAGAAAACTTCATTCTATTTATGTTATTTCTCTATCAGTGCAGTAACATCTTTAACAACTTGAGTGCAATTCCCTGTGCCTCAGAGGGAGATAAAACACTAAGTAATAAATGTTACAGATATTCCGATAATTAATTAAAATAGTAGTAGCGTTTCATGCATAATGTTTTGCAATATTTAAAGTTTTCCATAATTCTCCATGCCTAGAATCACGTATTCAAGCCTACAAGCTGTGATTCTCCCTTTTCTTAAAGTAGGGTCTTAAATTTGTTCTTTGCCTAGTCTTGCAAATTGCAGAACAGGTTTTTTTTGGTAGTTAAGGGCACAGATTTACTCCATATTTACAGAAGTTGGGGGGGGGGGAAGAAACCCTTGGTTAGCTGAATACAGGAATGTCTTAATTCAATGGAGGTCAAGCTTTTGGGATTTGTCACAAAATAGCTCCGGGAGTACTACTCCAGTACGTTTCCTTTACCCTATCTGCTGCTTAGCCTGCTGTTCCCTGCCCCATGTTCCCTCTCCAAGATTTTTCTCTTTCTGCTCCCTGCCCTATTGGTCACTGTACTACCTGTTCCTTCACAGTCTACTACATGTCATTCACAGAGGCGTCCCATGTTAAATGTGGCACCTATGCTGCAGATTGGCCAGCTCTGCTCTAATTTATAGTATGCAATTCTAAGTGCAATAGGTTATTAAGCTATCTTAATTTCTGCCTTGTCCTTACTTAATAAAAAGTAGATTCTATGGCTCTGTGCAACTTGCAGTTCTCATAAATGAACTTTAAAAATTAATCTGTGGGGACCCCCTAAATTGAATCCTATAAGCAGCCTTTGAAATTACATTTCCAGACAGCTCATCTACAAATTCTTTTTAATTGTTTACCTTGACCTTGCTTTTTCCAATAAGAAATCCTCTTAGAAAGTGTAATGTTTCCCTGAATAGAAAAGACTTAATTAGGCTTAATTTGCAAAATCAGGGATCATAAACAGATTATAATTTGCATTGCAAAACTGCAGAGCATCATTAAGGTTACATTTGGTATGGTAGTTATAAGAAATTGTATTGAATAAATATCTGCAGCCTAAGGTCAAACAGAATAATGAAGGCATAAATCCTTATCTGAAAACATAATTGTTCTTTTGGATATCACTGTCCACTCTAGAAAGGCTCTATTAATGCAGCACTTTCTATGTATATTTGATAAATATTTTAATATGGCACAAGATAATTAGCTTAAAGAACCATGTCAGTGAAATCTCTTTAGTGTCTAATTAAAGAACAAATACAAAAATCCCCTCAGTCAGTCTGTACTAGATATGTGTATGTATTCACATACAATCTGGAAGGTCAAGCAGAGTTCCTTTTTGGATGGATCAAGGCAAACCTAAAATTTACCCTGTCTTTGTTAACTTTCCTTGTTCTTGTTTTAGAATATTTGTTCATGGCAGATTAAGATTACGCTTTTGGTAAGCAAAATCTTTTGGTTAACAATATGCTTATAGTTTGTACCTGCTAGGAGAAGCATTTGCTGCTCTGACACTTGGCCCACAGACAAACTATTACTTCTACTGATATGCCTCTCTTGTTATTACTTCTTGAGGGAAAAAATGCAATGTTATCAAATATTTTTTGAAATATAGCTGTCTCACAAAAGCAAGCACTTCCCAGTGAAGCATGATTGTGTGACCTTGGTCTGAATAAGTATCAACATATATTTCCATTTAATATCTAACAAAATGGGAAATGCTTTGATTGAGCCTGCAAGGGAATAATCAGGGAATAGATCAAAACACAATGTGAACTGAGATGTCAATCCATACTTCATCATTCCGTGTTTGTTTTTGAAATAACTATAGTTTAAAAAAAACGAGTTTCTGTTTGGATAAACATTCCATTATTTTGTCTATTTATCTAAAAAAATATCTGGAGTATTTGTATATGTATATACCATTCCATTTTCTACTCTTTAAATTCCCACCATAGTCTTCCATAATATAAACATATTTTCTACACTTTGGAGGGAGATGCTGATACTGCTTTCAGATAGGTCTCTGAAATATATTTTTGTCCTATAGACATAACCAAACAGATCCACTGATTTCAGTAAGAAGTTGATAGGCTCTCAGAACTTTAGAAAACCATGGATTTAGAAACAAACCTTTAGGCATCCCTGTTTGGAAAAAAATTTGGGTATGTGTACATGTGGGCATTAAATGCACTTTAGCCAGATTTAAGGCACATTTGGGGCATGTGTCTAAATGTGTGCACATTAATGTACCTTAAAATTGGCATTTTTAGGCTAATAGTGCCTAAATTTGATACCTGCCTAAAGCAAGTATCAAATTTAGGTGTGATTAGTTAAAGTTCATTAATGTGCATGTAGATGTGTACATTAAAACACAGGGACTTTAGTCCTAGGGCTGCCCAGCCAATAGGGGGCCAGCCAGAGCCCAGCTCCAGGGCTCCTGTGTGGACGGTTTTCCTCCTTCAGGACAAGGCTGCCCTCTGGAAATCCCTAGCTGCAGGTTATAATCTCCAGCTATTTTGTGCTTTGCGGTGCATACACAAGGAGACTGGTGACACCTGTTGTGTACAGAAGCGCACCAAGGCCTGTGTGCTCTCTGGGACAGGACTCTTGTAGCTTCTACCTTTCCTGTCCCCTAGCTTGAGCTGCTCTTTGGCTACAGGAGAATATAGAACAGTGCTGCAGCCTGCTGCATCCCTTGCCTAGCCCTAAGGTTCCTCCAAGGGCTGCCAGCCCTGCTATGGCAGCAGGGTAACACCTGCTTCCTGTTCCTGGTCAAGCCCAGATCTGTCTCCTTGCAGACACTGTGATGAAGCACCTCTACCACATGGGTCCTCATCCCTGGCATACCCCTGTCCTGGGTGCTGTTGGCAGCCTTACAGAGTTATCATCACAGGGAGAACTGCACAGCAGACTAGAGAGCCGGCACAGGGAGCATGTCCAGCACATTGTTCCCATCAAACCCCAGCCCCACCCATATGCCCACACCCATCCCAAGCACCCAAGGCCCCAACTGGACAGGGAGGAGGTGTGTGACCTTGTGGTTCTCTGGGGCAGAGCCAACATCTAGAGATAGTTTGTTTGGTGTACATGCTTGAACACCTACATTTATAAGGACATTTAAGCCGGGATGCATGCATAAGACCACTCCTGGATGGCACAGTAATGCCATGTGAAAGCCAAGGTATTGCAGACACAGTGGGTGGCCATGATTGACTTCAATCATTGGTCTGGTCATTCCTGGAAGACCACGAACTTCATCCAGGAGCTGACCCACATTTTGGTTCCCCAGAAGACAGGCTGCACCCCTGCAAATGCCACCAGCAGGGTTGGCCTACCATTGCCCATATGCTGCCCTGATGCCTCTGGTGATGCATCAATGAAGGAGGGAACCTCAGGCCTTCAGCACCGACTCCCCACTTGCTATACCCACTGGCAGCTCAGGGAGCCCTGCCTAATGGCTGCCAAGCCCTCAGCCCAACCCCACACTTCACCCAGAGGAGTGGCCAGGCACACCAGCAACGCCAGGTACTCCCTTGGTGGGAACTCCGGCTGGATACTGGCCTGCTGCTCACAGTCCTGGAAACAAGGTAAATCCTGCACTGAGGGAGGGCCCTCCAAGTCCCTGGCCCTGGGCCCGCACCCAGCCCCAACCACTGCTCCCTGCCCAGCTTACCCACATTCCTCTGAACCCGAGTTCCCTCCCCATAGCATGCAGAGAAGCAGGACACAGTTCAAAACTTTGTTGTGCAGTCTGTGCCCCTGCAGCTGGATGGGCACAGGCATCTCACATGCTGAGGAAGGTGTCAGTTCTCACAGTGATGTCCTCCTCTGCAGCAAGGGACAGTGATGTGTAGCACTGTAGCAGGTAGAACTCCAGGTAGCAGCAGAGAGTACAGGAAAGCCCAGGCTTGGCCCCCACACCATCATAGCTCCGGGCCCTGAACCAGGAGTGCAGGTGTGCCCAGGGCATCAGCAGGATCAATAGCAGCTTGGACAGCCCTCCATCTGCACAAACAATTAATTGCACCACCCGGGGCACATGCAGCAGGGGCATGCTCAGGGTGCAACAGCAGTGCAGAGGGTGAGGGGGCTAGCCCTTAACACCTCCCTGAAAAGGCCCCCTGCAGGGAGGGCAGGGGCATGACCAGCCCTTTACCCCAGTTGTCTGGGAATCACATGCAACCTGATTCTGGACACTGTGGGCTGGCCAGAAGCACAGCAGAGCAGTTGGTCTGAAGGGACTGGGAGGAGGGAAGGGTTTGGCATTGTGGCAGCAGCTGCTGTCATCAGCCTGGCCTGGCCCACCTGGGAAAGGGTGACCATCACCTAGTAGGCTGCTGACCTCAGGGGATCAAGCAGGGCGGAGGGGCTAAGCCAGTGGCACCTGGGCCCAGCCCTTTCCCAACATATTACCATGGTCCCTGGGCACCTGAACACAGCCAACCTCTGGTTTGAGGCTGGGCAGTTCAGGGCTCCTGATGCAGAGCATCTTATGCCCCTGGTGGCAGCAGTTGAGAACTGGACAGCACAGGAGCAGGCACAGCAGCAGGTGCAGGAGGCACAGGAGCTGGCATGGCAGGATGAAGACATTGCCTGGGAGACTATCCAGGAGAAGTCATGGGACCAGGCACAGCAGGCACGCTGGGCCTAGCTGGAGGCCCTGGAGCAGCGTTGCATGTTGCTGTTCTAGCAGCAACAGGCCAGCCAAGGCCCCTGGGTCCCACCCACCACCCTGGGCCAGATTCATGGAGGAACTGTCAGTGGCTAGGGTGCTGGCCCCTTGTCATCAGGCTTTGCACCCTGGGCACCCCTACCACTTAGCTCCCCACTCCAAGACTCAAAGGACTGAGACTTCTGCATAGAGTTTTAAGTTTGGGAGGGGTGTTTTTTATTGTTGGTGAATGGGGAGGGTGGTGGATGGGCTTTGTGGATTGGGGATGGAGGTGAAAGGGGGCTCTGTTGTTTGAAGGGGGAGGTAGGGAATGGTGGTGGGGGTTGAGAGGTGAATAAAGGTTTTCATTACGAATGTGCATATCCTGGAGTGGTGCTGGGGTATGGGCAGGGGGCAGGGAGTTTGTGGGAAGTGTTGCAAGTAGGTATTATTGGGGATAGATGGATGCTTCTCCTTGTCCTGGTGCTCCAGGTGGGGCTCAAGTTGATGCAGAAGGTCTTCAAAGGTGGCATGGGTCATCTAGAACATGTCAACCCACTGATCATCATCCCTTTCCTGCACCACCAGTTCTGGCTTATGCAGCAGGCCCGGGGCAGCAAGGTTGGTGAGACAGGAAGGTGGCAGCGGTTCCAGGGGTAGTGTCCTGGAGCATGTGGTCTCTGAGACTGGTGGTAGAAGCTGCATGGTAGTAAGGGCTGCAGAAGGCCATATACCAGCAGTTGGCTGGAGCAGGTGTGGGAGTCAGGAATTGCTAGGTGGCCAAGCAGCAGGCATCCAGAATGGTGGCAGGTGGGCAGAACAGCTGCAACAGCTCTGAGGAGCAGGGGACCCTGTCCCTGGGTGCCAGAGCCAGGAGCTGGGGCAGGTAAGCCTGGGAAGGTCAGCTGCAGCAGGATCAGAGCACGCATATGTTGCCTATGTCTCTGCCATGCTGCTGCTCTGACACAAGAATTATCAGCCCAGAGATAACAGTACAGAGGGTGCACTTTCAAGATGGCTGCCAAGTGCTGGCAGCTGGCTTTGGCTCTGGCTTCAGTATGGCTGCCAAGTGCTGGCAACCATGTGGCCAAAGCCTGGATCTCCCTCCAGTGGCCACAGATGCGCATGGCAGGGCTAGACAGGCCAGGGACTAAAGTTAGTCCCAAGTCCTACCACATGTAGAAACCTGCCAAAAAAATGCTTAATGTGCATTAGCTTAAAGTGCATTAAATTTGAGCCCACTTAAATTCATGTGTAGACACACCCACTGATCTTAATATTCCATGGAATCATATCAAAATGCATTAGACGCCTTGAAAAAAAGTAACTTTTGCAATAATCAATAGGCATTTTTAATTAAAATAATATTTAGAAAATGAATAGCCCATCTAAGCAGGCTTATTGGAAATAGCCAATAAGGTCATTATTTGGAGCACCTCAGAACCTGGATAATTTACTTTGCATGAAGAGGTTACAGATGTTGAGTATCCCATACCATCAACTTATTGAAGAAAGAAGATTCAAACTTGATTGCTTGGATGCAAAATTGCTTCTCCAAAATTGCTTATTTTCTTAGAATTGGTTGTCTTTTCACTCCTGAAAATATTACAGTTTCACTTGCAAAATACTTTAAAATATGTTAGAATAGGTTTAAGCATTGTCCAGGGAAACTGTGCCCATTAAATATGCAGAGGACTTTACTTTCAGCAGAGGCTTAGAAATGAATAGCAATGTCTAAGTTGCATGTATTGCACAATGATTTAATATAAAGTATGATAGCTTAAAATACTATTTTCAATAATATGCATGCAATTGCACAAAGATGCTTTATATTTATTCATAGTAAAATGAGTAAAATAGTAAAATGTTATATGCTGTAGTACCATCCTAACTTGAATGAATATATGTTATTAAGGAGTATGCATTGAATAAATAATACTTCTGACTGGGAAAAGCTAAACTTTGGTAATAAATACATTGATATGGATGAAAATGCATTGATTTTGACAAAAAGATATTAGCTTGCACAGAAATATGTTCTGAGAGAAGAATCAATCAGAAAATGCAGCTATTGATTTCAGTGGCAATTCGCAATGTATTAGATTTCAGAAAACTGACATTGATTTCAGTGCATAGCTCATGTATCTCCCTGAAATTGTATTGTGTTGAAAAATGCAACAGACATAAATCCAACAACTCCAACGTTTCTGATCTCAAAACCTTTGGTTTAAAACTAAAGATGTTCATTCATATAGATTTAAGTATAGGTCACTGCTTTATTTTGCACAATTTTATAATTTTTTTCTAGTCTTTTTGATTTATTTGCAGTTTATGTTCTTGAGAAATATGTTTTATTTCCTCATAGCTGTCATTCATTTACAGTCTTTCTTTTTGTAAACAATGAACTTTTCATTTCAGTTGTACTTTTGTTTGAATCTCTTGATACACTGATGTATAATCACTTCACTCTCAAGCTTTCATTCTTTTTCCCCTGCCTTTGTCTCACTATATTTACGCTAATTCCAGGGGGAGAAAAACAAAAAACATCCCATTATCTTAAAAAAAAATCCCTATTAATTAGAATCTAGCTAAATTTTCTGTACTATAAATCTCCCTGGGTTATATTTACGCTCTTAAAAGCAAATATTATCACCACTTTTCTTATATATACATAGTACACTCTCTGAAAAAGGGCCCAGCATTTTTGTCTTGTTTATACATTTACTTTTGCAATGGTGGAGAGATCCCTTAGTGAGGTACTAAGGAAAAGAGACCTGCAGACAACAGCAAAAATAAGTGGAGGTCTAAGAAACAGAATTTACAAAGGAAAGATTAGAAGAAATTGGATTATTTAGTCTGGAGGAGAGAAGACTGAGAAGGGATTTGGTAACAGCCTTCAAAAACCTGAAGGGTGGTTATAAAGAGGATGGTGATAGATTAATCTCTGTGACTGTAAATAACAACACATGGAATAATGGTCTTAAATTATAGCAAGAGGAAGTTAGATTGGATATTCAGCGTTGTTTGTTTTCAACAGTCTACACTTTACTTCATTCTTTGCAGTAGATTGTCCCTCAGTATTGAGTTGCATAATCCACACTGAAGGTCTGATGCAATGATTTATTTGGCCCTGAAAAGAACCATTCACATTGCCATTGCTTTTGTGGCCATGAGTTGGATGACTGAAGTTCAGCCACTGCAGCGATGACATTAGTTGTGCTTTTTAGCAGGGAAGACCACAAAACAAGGACATCTTAAAGTGCCATAAAGAGAGAGTTGATGCTTAATTTCTTGCTTCCCTCCATCTGATAATATTTTCCCTGCTGCCCTCTTCTCTCTCTCTCCCAGTTAGATGGGATTATTTTCCTATAATTCATGCCTTAGTTTGCCTGGAAACATTTTCACCTTCTTTTACAATAAACGGCCTGGACATTTGTAAAAGGATTTGAAAATGAATAGGAGGACTCAGCACCATACAATCTGCCAGCTCTCAGTGGATCACAGTAGGAAAACTCCTACTGAACAGTGATTTAGTTTATCAGATATCAGAAAGTAAATTAGAAGTATGCTAGACTTCATTGTTGTGACTGTCTGACTAAGGTATGAAACTAAACAAATAATTTGCAAGCATCAGACACGGAGATAGTTTAAACATTGTGCAGTCTAAGTCAGCTGCATGGTACATGGATAAATTGGTAGTTTCCACACAATTGCTAGTGAACAAGTTGGTTCTCAATTCATTTAGTGCTATTTTGTATGAGCAGGCAAAGCACTGAACAGTCTTACAAATAGAAATAGAAATAAAACACCACTGAAGCATAACAGTGGGGAAGGTTACCCAATTGCTGTTTGCATTTGATGATAAACAGATCCCTTCGAGTTTTCAGTCAAGTGCCTGTTCTGAGACTAAAGTCACTGATTCTTAAAGTTTGTGCTAAGAGGACTTGAAGGTTAAACAATGCACTGACAATGGCACAGGTTGATATAGCTATATAATCAAAAATCCTATGCCAAGACTGTTTGAAGAAGGATATAGCTAAAATTGTTTAAGCTGAACATCAAAAGGAGTTTCCAGAACTTCTGGTATTTATTATGTAGACAGGTAGTCATTTTTCAAATATAAATTATCCTCAATGGAATGGCATGACAATGGTAGGAATGAAAATTAGGGCAAGCCAGATTTGTCAAATATTTTGTATTATAGTATAGTATCCAGTACTTTATAGTGAAAGTGTTTGATTTTTCTTTCCTAAAACATACTAAGTTCTAACATAGTTCTCTAGGCATTTTATTTGTGATTTTGTCGCATGTTCCCACAAGAATAAAGTTAAGGGAAACTTGAAAAAGTATGAAAAGACTAAAACTTGCAATTATGGCAAAGCCCACAGCAAGAGAGCTGTGTAAACTTCACAAATCAACACTAGAAGTGGCATGTTGGTTTCTGCTTTGAGAGCTCACCAAAGAAATATTTTTTTAAAAATAGAAATAGAAAAAAGAAGAATTGTTAAAGAATAGGACATGTCTTTGCTTCAAACAGTGTGTGACTGGATATAACTGAATTAGAGATGAAATATGAGTTAAAATAGTAATGATAAGAAGAAATTATGAAAGATGCCATTGTCAAACAAAGAGGTAACTGTATCAAACAGCTTCAAGAGTGTGTTTCTGTCAAAAAGGCAGCCAGTTGTAGATGACATGTGAGACAGGGTGCATTGCACTTTCAGTTACATTTAAGCGTAGTTGGAAAAGAAGGAAAAAGACAGTGTAATAGAAATGAGACTTGGTCTCTTGACTGAGAGCTATGACCTTTAAAAAATTGTTTGTTTGTTTTTGATGAGGCAAAGTAGTGCAATAAATCCCTTCTGAAAGTAGCCAGCACTCCAGACATGAGTTCAAATCCTGCCCTAGATTCATGCTGAAGGTGCACCTATCTGACTCCATTGTAAATGGGTACCTAGTCATTAGGGGAGGAGAAGCAGTTACAGGTGGCTGGATGTGAACCTGATATACCGTGCCCTTATGTGAAGTTTGCTACAAAAAATTGTGTGCCCTGACTGCAGGAGCCCAAGCTGTTGTTAAGCCTGGATGAACCTACTGAAGGCACTCAGGCTGTGGAAAGCTCAGGTTTAGAGACTATTCCTGATTTAGACCTGGTAGTGGAACCTGGTACTCATCTATCAAAGCAAATGTTGAACTATAGAAATAGGCAATTTTCTTTTATGTGCTTTAGCATACATGTGAGCCAGGTAAGTCCTGACATTTTAGTCACAGTTAAGCCCAATGGATAGGTATTAGACAATGGAGGAAGGGGACTGTCTTATGTTTTAGCCCAGTAGTTTAGTGTTTTAGGTAATTTATCTAGAGAGCAGAAAACTTCAGTTCTAGGCCTCTCTTCTCCAAAAAAGGATTTGAACCGCCTCCTACTTCCCAGCAAAATGTTTTAAACGTCAGGCAATACACTTCAAATTTTCCAAGGTTTTCTCCAGCCCTTCTCTAGATCAGTGTTTCTGAACCTATGGGTCATGGCCCAAGAGAGGCTGCAAGAATATATAAAACTTTAAAAATGGATTCTCCTTGAAAGGAGAAAAAAGCAGGCAACTGTGGCTTTTCCCTTGAAGGCTGTCAGAGGTCCAACATACAAGAAGCTGGTTCCCCCCAACCACCACCACTCCAAAACCTGGGGGGGGGGCTTGGCATGGGGACAGTGGGTAAGGAGTGAAGGACATTGGGATGGGACTGGCAATAGATGTTTACAAATGGGTCCTGGCACAAAAAAGGTTGAGGGTCACTGCTCTAGATAAGAGCCCCTAGGGATGCCAAAAAAATAGGGTAATAAGTAGGGTGTAAAAAATAAACTATAAGTTAGAGGGTGTCTGGCTCTGTGAAGTGGGTGCTACCTTGGAACAAAGAGCATCTTATCTTACAGGCTAGGCCTCTACTCAGGGGTAAAAAGTTTCCTAGTTCTGTGTAGTCAATGAATATTAAATAGTAGGATAGCTTTATACAGTAAAAGCCGCATTATCTGGTACTGTTCAAACTGGCATGTTCTAACTGGCATGCCAGTCAACACGGGAAAAGTGAAACCAGAAGTGACCACCATGGCATTTCCAGTTTTACTGAGCCCCCATGGCCCGGGGGAAAGCAGCCTGTGCTGAAGAGTCCCCATGGCCTGGTGCATAGCAGCCTTTCCCCAGTGTGCCCAGGGCCCCTCTCCCTGTCCCCTGGCACACTGATGTGGTGGGAGGGGTGATGGCGCACGTGGCAGCAGGGGCGGCAGCCCAAACAGGCAAAGATGCCTGTTCGGGTCTCTCAGATAACTGGCATATTTGGTTATCTGGCATCCCCCATTCCCCATGGGTGCTGGATAACAAAGCATTTGCTACAGTAAGGTAAAAAAGAAGGCTAAAGTTGTCACTTTGTAACCAAGTCATTGCCACAAGTGGCACCAGTGTGTTTTGATTAGAGGTTGTTTACTTGTGTCAGAAAAGGCATCTTGCCAATCTGGCAAATAGTGAGTGTAGCCACCACATTGAAATACAAGATGACTTCAGTGATTTTACATGTTGGTCAATATTTCAGCCCCAGTAGGGGGCTTAATTCCAGTGATGAAACCAACTGAGCAGGTCAATCATAACATTTTCATCATGGTAGCCATATTGGATTCCAGGATGGTGGCCAAATTTTACATTTTTGTTTATTTGTAGCAGGAATCTTGGTTTTTTCCATTTAAAAAAAAAATCTCCAATTTTGGGTTAAAAAAAGTAAACCTAAATCCATATTTTTCATTAATATATATGTGTGTGTGTGTATATATAAGTGCTGTTTTATTTAAATCACAGAAAAATGTGGATTTGAACTTACTTTTTTTAAACCGAAAATTGGGGATTGTTTTAAAGTGGAGAAAACCACTTAAAAAAGACTTTTTTTTATTCAGTAGAACTTGAATAAATGGGCTAGTCTGAGTTATAATGTTTTCAGTACTGTTGGCCTGCTATGAAATTCGAAGTGATAGAGTTTGTTAGGTTTTAGTATTAGAGTATTGTTTACTAGGCCTGTGTAAATGGGGAAGTATTGGATTTGGATTCAGATTCATCTGGTTCAGGGGACAGTGATTTGATTCAGAGATTCAGATCACTGTCTTGGAATGATTTGGCTGAATCAGCTTTGGAAGACTCAGAGCTGATTCAGATCAATTCAGTGATTCAGATCGGCAGGGGAGAGGCAGGCGGCAGGTGGCTGCAGGTTCTCCTGCAGCTCCTCCAGCTGTGCCTGCATCTCCCTGGATGGGGGGAGTTGTGGGAGAAACCCCATGGCTCCCCATGGCCTTCTGTGGAAGAAGCCCCTGCCGGGCCCCATCTTCCACTCTGCCCCAGCCTAATCCCAACACTTAAAAAAAAAGAAAAACAAATGTCCACACTCATCGGCTGTGCCTTCCTCTGCTCCTAGCATTGCTGTGTCCACATCAGTTCTGGGAGCAGAGGATCTGCCCTACCACCGCTTGCCAGCCAATGCAGAGGGTGTAGGGTGCTGGTACAGCAGTGCTGGGAGATGGGGCTATGCCCTGCTGCTGCTTTTGCCCTTCTGCCTGGAGCAAGCTGCACCTGCATGCCATCCCTCCCCACCCCAGCTGGACAAGCATTAGCAGGGCAGAGCTCCTGCTCTCAGCACTGCTACACCTACAACCCACGTCTCCCCATCCCCATCACTGAGTAATGCTCCCCCCACCTCATCTGGGCAGCTTGTCCCAGCCCCAGCTCCAATCCCTCCCTACCCCACACTCCTTTACTCCACCCTTTTCCAACCCCAAGAGACTTACCAAGTGGAGGTAGCTGTCAGCTGCCTGTTTAGTCTATGGCCAAATCTCCAAATTGGCCAAATCTTTTCTGAAGCTTTTCTGAATCAATTCAGAGCTTTTCTTGGTAAAGAAGTTTTCTTAGTTCAGAGCTTACCTCTGAATCTGATTAAATTCAGATTCATAGACACGGTCCCCAAATTGGGCAGAATCTTTGCCGAATCTAATCAGCTACCAAAGCTTTGCACTGCCCTATTGTTTACTAGGTTTTCAAATTAACATTGAGTGGATACAAGCTTGTTAATGTGTCAGCCACTCTGGAAGCCAATATGGACACAGCCATCACTTGCCCTACCCTCAGTTCCCAGACCCTGTGGGAGCCCCATGAGCCCTTCAGTCTGGACTCAGCTTGTAGGCTGTGGGTGTGTCTTCATAAGATGCTTACTGCACAGTACACTAATAACAGTGCACAGTAGCGTGCCAGTTAAAAACTGCTAATAAGCTACTTCACAGTATTATTAGGCTACTGCAGTTACCATCATGAAAAAAGAGCACTGGTGTTCCTGCACAGAAACTACTTTGCATTAATAAAAGTATAGAAACACCTGCATGTCTGACATCCCTGCTATACACAAAGGGACATATGCTATACTAAAATAAAACATCTTCATATTGATCTAACAGTATCCCCTATGGGTTCTGTATTGGTGTAACTACTTGGTAAAAACAGCATATCCCATTCTTCCTCACTTCTAACCAGAACTGTTACATGTGTAAAAAAAATGTGTAGACTAAAACTTTTATTGGTTGTTTCCCATAAAACTAAAGTAGAGAGGGAAAAAACTTGGACAAAATATGTTCCAGATTTTAAGAGTAGGGTGGTTACCACATCTGTTTAGAGTTAACAGCCAGGTTTATTATAATGTGCTTCACATGGAAGTTGGCAAAAGTGAAGGGAGAGTAGGTAAAATTTAAGGTAATGGTCTATGTTTTGCTTTCCTGCTTTTAACTTACCCACCTTTTTTTAAATTTAATTTCTCCTGTGGTTTGATTACGAGTGGACTATATTCATAATGCAGCTGGCTTGGAAGCTTGTTCCTGTCACATACCTTGTCTGTAAGACACCTGTTTAGTAATTATGTGGCCAGTAGTGCATTAGTAGACTTGCCTGCTGGCATGCAGGTGTCTGAATCTATAGGGAGAGGGTCATTACATTGCTAGCATTCTCCATCTGGCAGTAACAAAGCACTGTGTATGTGGGCCACAGAGCTGGCTCACATCAGAAAATGTCTTTTTCCTGCTTTTCACATAGAACTGTTCTTTGAATTTTGAAATAACCTATTTTCTAGATACTTACAATTGTTACTTTTCCCCCATAAATCTTAGTAGAGCAATACAATGATAAGACAGTGAATAAACTTATATTCAGGTACACAGTAATTTTTGTATCTGTCTATTAAGAGGGATGTACATCCATATTTGTGTGTGGGTATATATGTACACACAGTATATAATATTTGGATGTAAAGTATGTGTCCAAGAGAAAAGGGAGGTGAACAGAGCATTTAATGTTCTAGCTAATATCCAGCTGCCAGAATGTTTCAGAGAGGCTACTGATTGCCTAGCGTGAGTGAAACATACATATCAAGAAAGTTCTATTACATCAGGTGAAAAGAGAATATGTGTATGTGGCATCTCATATGAGCCCAAGACTGTTGCCAAAAATAAGCACCTCCTCCATGCCCTGCTAGCACCCACTCTGCTTGCATGCAACCATAAATCTGGAGTTCACCTGAGCAGCCCAGAGCAGTTCTGAAAACAACCTCCCCCACTACCCTGCAACCCAACCACCACACCATCCACAAAACAAACTCAGGTTCACCAGACACATAGATCCTGTGGGCTCACACCCAACTCTGAGATAGCTGAAGAAATGTTACTTTAAGCATTCATCTACTTTCATACCAGAGCCATCCCTTAGTCTGCTCAGCAGTGAATGGCTATCCAGTCACACAGAACTGACCGTCAAAAGAGGTCAGTTGTAACCTAGACAAAATCCCACTTCTGTCCTATTGGTAACAGAAAATAGTGTTTCTTTAACAAATCAATCTGGATATCTCACTTCTCCTTTTGGTTCTGGACCACAGTGGCAAAAAGAATGCAAAAGTCACAAGAATGCTCACCAGAAAGAAAGCAAACAAAAAAGAGCTTTCCTGGATAGTTTAGTGGTAGGTTGCTCCCCTGAGAGAAGGGAGCTTTGGGTTTCTATCCCTGCTTCCCAGGAACACTTCTGCATTTTATAGTAAGCAGTCCTTATGAGCGAAAACGCACACACACACACAAAGGAAAAACAGAAATATGCCTGGTATTAGGAAAAAAAATAAAGGGATAGGGTTAGAAGAAGGAAATCACTAGGCTATGGAAACTGTTTCTTGTTCCTTTCCTGAATCAATATCTATCTGAAGTCTGTTGACTTTAGGGAGGTAAGGTGACTAACCAGTCCATTTAAAATCATCCTTCTGGACAGATCCTTAGGGATTAACCTTACCTAAATTTAGTTGCATATTAAGATAATTATTTTTTTCCTCTTGGGATATAAGCAACTTTTAGGAAAATAACAAGTATCAGAGAGATAAGACAAACCTAGTGAGTTAACATGCCTTGGGGGGAAAAAAGATGCTAAGTATTTGGTATCATAGATAAACATGAGTTAATGCTAAACAAATTTCTGCTATGAGGATAGTTTGACTATGTCTATTATTCCCTCCTTCATATTTAGATTTGAAAATATAGGTTATCAAATATAGCTAGCTGGAGAAGCTTTAATTGAGCTATGTGACATTAAAATATGACATTTGTCAAAACTGAAACTCTTCATTAAATAGGTCAGTTTCACCAAAAGTTCATTTTCATAGAGTCATAGAAAATTAGGCTTGGAAGGGACATCAGGAGGTTATCTAGACCAACCCACTGCTCAAAGCATCATCCAACTAAATCATTCCAGCCAGTGCTTTGTGGAGCCAAGCCTTTAAAAACTATAAGGATGGAGGTTCCATCGACTCTCTAGATAACCTTTTCCAGTGTTTAACCACCTGTCACCACTGAGAACAGTCTAGCTCCATGCTCTTTGTAACCAAACTTCAGGTGGTTAAAGGCTGCTTTCAAGTCCCCTATGAGTATTTTCTTCTGCAGACTAAAAAAAACCAGTTCCCTCAGTTTCTCCTCATTAGTCATGTGCACCAGCCCATGAGCCATTTTCATTGCCCTCCACTGGACTCTCTCCAACTTGTCTACATCCCTTCTATAGTGGGGGAAGGAGGGGGGGAGGGGAGAACTGGATACAGCATGCCAGATGTGGCCTCACCAGTGCAGAATAGCAGGGAATAATCATTTCTGTCAATCTACTGGCAATATTCCTACTAATGCATTCCAATATGCTCTTAGTCTTCTTGGCAGCAAAGGCACACTGCTGACTCATATTCAGCTTAATCCCTAGGTCCCTTTCTGCAGAGCTGCCAGATGGTCCCCAGTCTGTGTCAGGGCATAGGATTATTCCATCCGAAGTGTAGGACTTTGCACTTCTTCTTGTACCTCATAATATTTTGTTTTGACCCAATCCTCCAATTTGTCTAGGTCACTGTGAATTCTAGCCCTGCTGTACAGAATATCTACTACACTCCCCAGCTTGGTGTCATGTACTAACCTGCTAATGGGGCACTCTATGCCATCTTCCAGATTGCTAAAGAACATATTGAAGAAAAAGTAGCCCCAGGACCAACCTCTGGGAAACTCCACTTGATCCTGGCAGCCAACTAGACATTGAGCCATTGATTACTACTTGTTGAGCCTGATGATCCAACTAACTTTCTACCCACTTTACAGTCCATTCATCCAACCCATATTTTCTCAGCTTGCTTGCAAAAATGCAGTGGGAGACCATATCAAAAGGCTTGCTAAAGTCAGGATATATCATGTCCACTGCTTTCCCCACATTCAAAAAGCCAGTTATCTCTTCAGATAAATCAATCAGGTTGGTCAGTCATAACTTGCCTTTGGTGTATGCATGCTGTTCCTGGTCACTTTCTTCTCCCCAAAGTGCTTAGAAATGTATTCTTTGAGGACTTGCTGCATGATTTTTCCAGGGATGGAGGTGCAGCTGACTGGTCTTTAGTTCCCTTGATACTCCTTCTTCCTTCCCTTAAAGATGGACACTTTAATTCCCCTTTTCCAATCATCCGGGACGTCCTCCAATTGCCATGAGTTTTCCTGCTTGTTTCTCAGTCTCTGTGAGTTCATGTACAGACACCTGTCTTCATTCTCTTTGCCAGGTGGATCCTATCTCTTCCTAGCATACTTTATTCTTGGAACAACATCCCATGATCAAAGAAGCCAAAGCCTTCCTGGTCACAACATCTGTGCAGCATACACTGATCTATAAAATACATCTGTACCTTCCAGGGCTTTTCCCCTTGATTGAAAGGATCATGAACACCACTTGGGCCTCCATTCCTTTCACCTTTTCACCCAGAACCCTCTAGTCACTCTTGTTCTGGTGACAGTAACCTCTGGAAGTATCATTGTTTCCCACATAGATGAGCAGGATGGAATAGTAGTCAGAGGATCAGACAAGTCTGAGTAATCATAGTTTTATAGTTTCATAGTAGCAAGAGTCAGAAGGGGTCTGAACAGATTACCTAGCCTGACCCCTTGCCACAAGCAGTAATGAATGCTGGGTTCACAAGACCCCAGACAGGTGATCATCCAACCTCCTCTTGAATTTGCCCAAGGGAGGGGCGAGGACCACTTCCCTGGGAAGTTTGTTCCAGATTTTGGCCACCCTGACTGTAAATTATTGCCTTCTGATCTCTAACCTAAACTTACCTTCTCTTGCTGAGGCTGAACAGGTTCAGGTCCTTCAGTGTCTCCTCACAGGGCCTGTCCTGCTGCCCTCTCACCAAGCAGGTGGCCCTCCTCTGAACCCTCTCCAGGCTGGCCACATCCCTTTTGAAGTGCGGCGCCCAGTACTGGATGCAGTACTCTAACTGCAGCCTGACCAAAGTCGCATATCACTTCTATGGACCAGTTTGAGATGCACCTTTGGATGCATGACAAGGTATGTCTGGCCTTGCTGGCTGCAGTCTGTCATTGGTAGCTCATGTTCATCTTGGAGTCAATAATGACACCAAGATCCCTTTCCGCCTCTGCGCTTTCAAGAAGGGAACTCCCCAGCCTGTATATATGTTGTGGATTCCTTCTCCCAAGGTGCAGCACCCTGCATTTGTCTACGTTGAACCCCATCCTATTCTCATCTGCCAACTTTTGTAGTCTATCTAAATCTAGTTGCAGCCTCTCTCTCCCTTCAAGTGTGTCCACCTTGCCCCATATTTTAGTGTCTTCAACAAACTTGGACAGCATGCTTTCCACCCCCTCGTCTGAGTTGCTGATGAAGATGTTAAATAGTGCAGGCCTGAGGAACGAGTCCTGGGATACCCCACTGCTCACATCTCACCAGTACAACCTGCCCACCACTACTCTCTGGGTATGCCCCATCAGCCAATTTTTTACCCATCCAACTGTGCAGGCATCAATGGCGCAGTTGCTTGATTTATTGATGAGGATGGGGTGAGAGACAGTGTCAAAGGCCTTCTTAAAGTCCAGAAAGACTACGTCCACAGTGACACCATCATCCAAGGATTTAGTTACTTGGTCGTAAAAGGCAATCAGGTTGGTCAGGCAGGATCTGCCTTTGATGAACCCATGCTGATTGCCCCTGAGCATGACTTCCTTCCATGACATCTTTGATCTGGGCTCCAGGCAAACATCAGACTTCCTGGGACAACAGTCAAGCTGTTAGAGGGATCCCTCCATCCTCTGCAGAAGAAAATTTCCAACCACCACCATCCATCGCTTCCTCTTCATGGTAGTGGCCTCAATCCTCCCCACTTTGGGGACTTCTGGCCTGCTGTCTTCCACCAGTGTAATGTGTTCCTTTTCCTCTGGTGCTAACGCTCCATATTTGTTCTCTAGGTAAACCACTACAGATTGGGGTGATGACTTCTTCTTGCTGCCAGAGGTCACATACTTCCAGCTTCTGCCTTTCTGGGAGTCTATCCCCTTTTCCTTTGCTAGCACTTTCTCTGGCAGTTCTTCCTTCACAGTCCTAGAGGTTTCCTCCAGCATGGAATTAAATAAGTCCTCATGGCAAATGATGCTTCAGAGCTGTGCTATCTCCTCTTGTAGCTGTCTTGCTTTCTTCCTGAGAGATACCACCAGAAGACACTGCTCATGTCACAGGCATCCCCCCTACCCCCGACACAAACACCTGCCTGTCACTGGAAAGAACCTGCAAGCTGCAGTCTGTACAGCCCCAAATCTGGACCTGGGTAGAAGCTTCAGTGGTGTGTGTTCCTGCTTGGATGGACTCTCTCAAGTGGAAGCAGAGGAAGAGTTGGCAGTGGCTCTAGGATTGTGATTTCCTCCAGCAGTCTCTCTGGGTCTTCCAATCTGCTGCCTTTCACTTCCTGTCTGTCTTTCTAAGCACACCCTGACAATGTTAAAACATTTTGTATGGTTGTGGGGGGGGGTCAGATTTCAGTTTGAAATGTCTTCTCATTTTGATTTTATTTAATGTTGTATTATAATACAAAATAAAATCAAAATTTAAATGAAACATTCCACATGGTGCAAAATAATGCCCCCCCTCATAGATTTAATAGATTTTTAGGGTCAGAATGGAATTTAGCAGACCATTGAGTCCGACCCCCTGCCAGATGTCCCCAGATAGGTCCTTGTCTAATGTCCTCTTAAAGACCTCCAAGGTAAGGAGATCTACCTCCTTTGGATGCCAATTCCAGATTTTGGCAACCCTTACTGTAAAGGTTTTTTTCCTAATGTCTAATCTAAATCTACTCTTTGGCAGTTTATGTTCATTGTTCCTAGTAACACCTAGGGGAAACCTGGTAAATAGTTCCCTATTCCTTCATGCCCCCTGTCCCCCGACTGATGAATTTGTAAACAACTGCAAGATCCTTTCTCAGCCTTCTTTTAGTAAGGCTGAAAAGATTTGGATTCTACAATCTTTCCTTGTAGGATTTTAACTGTAGGCCTCTAACCATATGAGTGGCCCTCCTCTGGAGCCTCTCAAGGTTATCTATATTCTTCTTGAAGTGTGATGTCTAGAACTGGATGCAGTAGTACAGCTGCAGCCACATAGAGGGGAAGCATCACTTCCTTAGACCTGTTTGTGATGCACCTTATAATGCATGAAAGAGTATGGTTGCCTTTGCTTACCAGTTCATTACATTGATGATTTATGTTCATTTTGGAGTTGACTATGACTCCGAGATCCCTTTCTGCTGCTGTGCTGCTTAGTCACCTTGCAGTCCAAAAAATCTGTTCGATAATTTCAGTTGTTTTTCCCTAAATTCACCTTATATTATTGATATGTACTTTCAACCATAAATCAAATGTATTGTACATGAGAGAGAGGGACAATATAATCAATATTTACTATAAGAAATGTGGCAGAAGGCAATACGGTCACAACTCCAAATCTAGGTGATGATACTGAGTACAGTATAGTAAAATCAACAAAGTTTTCTTCTTTCCTCACAGTCCTCCTAACACTGTCTTTTTTCGTTCATCATTGTAAGAATTTAAAGACAGGTACCATAGATATACATTAGTTACTAGAGGATAATTTAGAACAGGATCAGCCCATGAACATATACCTTTACCTTCTAATGAAAAAAGAGATAAGAGGCAGAGAAACTAAATTTCACTTTGTGTGTGTGTGTGTGTGTGTGTATGTGTGTGTGCGTGCGCATGTGTGTGTGTCACAGTTTAACTCAGAGAAAATTCAGAAAATAACTGCTCTGGACCAGCTCTTCTGAGAAATTTTCATCGAGGTGTCAGAATAGATTCTAGAGCTGACTGATAATTTAAAAGGGAATCAATAAGTGGGCCTAAACAGATGGTAATTTCCAATTTGAAGATGTTTAATGCTGAAACTGTTGAGCATTTAATAAGCATATACAATATTTCATTAAAAATAGGCATTGTTACATAAGGTATCAAATGTTGCCTCTCAAGTTTTAGGGATAATCCAGTAATTATAGAACGATAAATGTGATAGCTATACCTAACAAATTAGTTGAAATAATAATTAAAACCAAAGTAAAAAAAAAAAA
>JAGPOW010003316.1:75239179-75255596 GCA_030014935.1 Caiman crocodilus
AAAAAAAAAAAACCTGAAAAGATAATCACTAATTTCCTAATATTCTTTTTATATATCAATGTAGCTGTAGATAAAGGAGAAGCAGACAATAAAGTTCCATATAAGAGACTACTAAAGAAGCTAAATAGACAAGGGGTAAGAGGCAAAGTAATTTCATGGCTCGAAAACTGACTAGGAAACAAAATAAAGAGTAGGGCTAAAGGTCAACCTCTGTCAGTGAAAAGATGGATAGCAAAATTCATACTAGGTTTTTATCATTGGCTATATTTATTAATATTTGGAAGGGTATGGTGGGGTGTTTGTGAACATTACAATGTTGCAAAAGGAGTTATTTATTTTCAGTGCTCTCCAGGTCACACTGTCTTCAAGTATAGGTGGATTTATTTTTTTAGAAACATTTGTTCATTGGGGAGGGCAATTATAGAAAGTATGTAGATAATTTATTTTCTGTGGCAAAAGGAGACAGTTCTAGAATCAGTGGCCTCAAACTGCAACAGAGGAAATTTAAGCTGGAGATTAGGAAGGGCATTCTCACTCTGAGGGTGATTAAGCATTGGACCAGGCTATCTATGAAGTCTCCATCCCTGGACATTTTAAGGAGATGGTTAGACAGATATTTGATTGAGATGAGTTAGGAATGATCCTATCTTGAGCAGTTTTGGGACTAAACTAACTCATGAGCTCCTTTCCAGCCCTTTCAATGATCACTATTTCTTTTTAATTGCTAATGACTCCATAGCCTTCATTCAAAACACTCAAGTTACAAAAAAGAAAAATAACTTCAATGTGTCTATATGCTGTGTCAATTAAGAACTATTTTGACACACTGGTTTATTTGTTTGTTTTTATTTCAGAGTTGCTGAGAAACTTTTAAGGTCATGCAGTATCCATCTACCGCAAGGCAATGTTCATAGGCAACTGGTAGAGGGTGCATGGCAGTGCATGTGCCCCCCTGATGGGCCGGTGTGCCCCCCCCAACATCTAACACCAATGCTTTTGGTAGGGCTGGTGCCCCCCCTGACAGGGCCACTGCCATTGGTGGCTTCTGTGGGTGCCCCCTCCCAATTCAGGAGGCACCAGTCACTCATGGCAATGTTGCAAATATGTGTAGATAGGACTTTTGTGTGGACAGATCTAGTTTTCCAAATCTAATAATACTTTTTTTTTCTCCTCTCATATATGTTTGGACAAAGGACTTTGCAACTGTCCTTTGCCAACTTGTGGGTCTGCAGGGGAGAGCTAGCAGGCTTTGGGGTGGTACTGACGGATCTGTTAGAGAGATTGACTTATCTAGGGAGTGGTGGTTGCAGGCTAAAAATACCCTGATCAGGGTCAGAAGGTAGGAACAGTACAGGCCCAGGGCTGGGGTGAATGTCTGGGCTTTCTACCCTGAAGCTATCCTGTGAACATGTTCACACAATCATTAGATCAGGATAACCTTTGGTAAGTTGTGTTAACCCTTTATCAATTTAAAATTAGTTAATATCCTGAGGTGTTCTAAATTAGATTTGATGTGCCAATTTTGGGGCAATATAAGCCCTTCAAACATCTGCACAACTAGGCATTTATATCAACCTAATCTTCATTAGGTCATTAGGTCAATCTACACATTGGACACTTGCCCACATGCAGTGAGTCTGCCCTGATATGTTGGAAATCTAGCGTGTCAGAGCAGACTCGATCAATTGATACATCAAGCTTACTGCATCATGTGTAGGTTTGTAAGCAGTGCAGCACATATCAGCACTGAGAAAATGGCAGGCGATGTGCTTTGAACTAAAACACATTCAACATGTGTTAGTTCAAAGTGAACCACCTCCAATTTCTCAGTGCTGACACATGCCACACCACTTACATATCTGCACCTAATGCAGTGTTGGGCACTTTTAATTAGCATGGATCACTAATTAAAAGCACCTGGCACTGCCTGTAGTGCTTGTAGATACCTTGAGTGATTGAAACAGCCAGAAGATAGGCAATGTGGGTAATGGAATCTAGAGTGGGTTGCTGAAACAAAAAGGATTGTAACTTCTGACTTTAGAGGCTGCCTAGTCAGACAGTTCTTTGAAAGCTTAAAACAAAGTGTGAGGAAATAACATTTTGTACTGAAATTAATCTGGAAAGCACATGTTTAGTTTCACAGGTAGTTCAAAAATGTGATAATGCTTGCTGTATAAAAATGAACAAACACCAACAGATCAGTATTCATGACATCTTCATTGCTAAGAGCATGGAAACCAGAAATCTGTTTTCTTCTTAACTTACTTCAGCACCTTTAAATTTTATTTAATGTGGAGAATGATTAAAACAGACAACATTTAGCTGGGATCTTCAGTCACAGCATTTATAATCTTGTCCACTGATCTATCTGTCTATACTTCCACATATGGGCTGGTCATAGCACAGTTAAACATCAGAGAGCTTTGTGATAAATTACTTTGATCTTGCACTTTGACTGTTTCACCTGCATTCTGTTCACTGATCTATTTTGGATGGAACTATTTCTAACTTTTCAGACTTCTGTCTAACTTTCAAATAGAGCTTTCTTTTCTTTTCTTTTCTTTTGAAAGAAAATAAAACAAATCCAAGAAAAACCTTTTCTTTTCCCTCACCTATATTTTTCACCAGATTATGGTAGTCTGTAGTGGGGAAAGTACAATGCTCATTGAGCAGCCAGTGAAAGATATAAGATCTAAGGTATCACAAAATACTGAGGACATCCAGTTAATGTATATTCTAATTTATATATAAACAAGAAAATAATTTGGGGTAACATTAGGTCCCCTCTATACATTACACTCAAGGGGTGATTAACCAGGTAAGCATGTCTTAAGTTGTAACCCAGCTATCCATTCAACCAATTAATGGCATAATAAAACAAGCAATAAGCTACAAAGTCATTCCAAAAAAAAAAAATGTGTAATGACTTTGCAGTTTATTCTAATAACGCTATTAATTGAACATATGGCCAAATGCTCCCTTGTAGCTGGGAAGCCCCTCAATTGAGGGTATCCTAGACGCAGGGGTGCACCAACCACTGCCAGTCCTGCAGCAGTGTTCTCTCTGCTGCCCCCACCATGGCCCCACAGCCCCTGCTGTGAGCCCTGCTGTAGATGGGGATCTTAGTGGGGACAACATTTCTGAGGCTGTCCCTGCTGTGAGACCTGAAGCTGATGTGGGCTGTGGGGCTTGCAGCAAGGCAGCACAAGGAACACCAATGCCATGAGTGCGGGGCCTCATAAGGCTCACAGAAGTGGCAGCATTCTCCCTGATTTCCCTGCTGTGAGTCACACAGCTGATGAAGCTTGCAGTAAGGACAGCATTCCCAGTGCTGCTCCTGCTGTGAGCCCCACAATCCAAGCCAGCTTTGGGGCTTGTAACTGGAGGAGTGGTTGTAGGGGGAGATGAAATATTTCCCCAGCACTGGCAAATAAGTTTGATAGAATCTAATGCACAATCCCACAATCACACCTCCTGTCATACACACGTGGGGAAATATGGGCACAACAGAGGATAGGGTAAAGATTAAGACTGTGAAGCTTTGGGTGCTGATTTGATTTGGAGGAGATTTGGCCCTATTTGGCAGTCAAATCTCCAAGTCTGAATCAAATCAGGAAATCAATAAAAAGTTCTGAATCAATTTGCAGTTCTCTGAATTGATTCAGAAACGATTCATAGAGCTTTGGAAATTTGGGTAGTCCTTGCTCACCGCTGCAGGGAGCTGGATGCAGACTCAGTGCTAGTAAGTAGTGGGTAGTGGGGGCTGGAGGAAGCAGGAGGGGATCATGGTAGGACCCAATGCCAGGCCCCATCCCCTGCCTGCTCCCTCAGCATCCCTGAATGCCCTGCAACCCCTGCCCACACTCCCAGCCTGCCCGCCCCCCCAGCCCCCTGACCCCCGGATTCCCCAGCTAGCCCCAGTGCCCTGGCTCTTATTAAAAAAAAAAAAAAAGCTTTGCATTCAATGGCTGCTGCAACAGATATTGGGGTTTCTGGGGGTTTACGACAGAACCTTCCATGCAGCATGGGGCAATGGAGGACAGCAGTAATCGCACCCAAGTAGCAACCAGTGAGTGTGGGGCCTTTTTTTTTTTAGAGAGCCAGGAGGGTGGGGCTGAGCACAGCAGCCATTGACAGGGCTCAGAGAGCGGGCAGGGGATGGGGCTTGTTTGATTTGGAGATTCGGCTGATTTTGCAGGAGTAGAATCTCCAAATTAGATTCAGCCAAATTAATTCAGGACAGTGATTCAAATCATGGAACACAATCACTGTCCTCCAAACTGGCAGAACCTAGCAAATACTAGTTGCTTCACACACGCCTTGTAAGGATCCAGGATTACCTTGACAGACTGGTTCTATGGGCTGACTGGAATCACATGAGGTTCAACAGGGAAAAATGCCAAGTCCTTCATCTGCGTAGGAAAAACCTTCACCATAACTATAGGATACGTGGTAGCCCATTGGTTATCACATCATCTGAATGGGACCTGTGTGTCATAATGGACCAGAAGATGAACATAAACCAACAATATGATGAAGTTGCTAGCAGGACAAATATCATGCATCAGTTGATGTGTTGCCAACAGATCCAGAGAGGTGCTTTTCCCTGTCTACTCAGCATTGCTGAAGCCACAACTGGTGTACTGTGCCCAGTTTAGGGCACCACACTTCAAGAAGGATGCAGATAAGCTTGAGAGGATGAAAAGAAGGGCCACCCACATGCTGCCTACAAGTATGTCAGGGGAGAACACCAAGATCTAGGGGAGAAACCCTTCAGGAAGACACCCCTGGGAGGATGAGGACCAATGGGCACAAGCTAATTGAGGGAAGATTTAGGCTGGATGTAAGAAAGAACTTCTTCTCTTTAAGGGTAACTAGAACCTGGAACACACTCCCAGCAGAGGTGGTACAGTCACCATCCTTTGAGGTGTTCAAGAAGAGGCTGGATAAGCACCTTGTTGAACTAGTTTGAGCTCATTAACCTCCTGCCAATGGCAGGGGACTGCACTTGATGATACTGCAGGTCTCTGCCGGTCCATTGATCCTATAATTCTATGTGGCTTGGCAGGAGGAGAGATTGTGTGGATCATGCATTTGATTCCATTACACTTTTACCTGCACTTGTAGAGGGGCCCTCAGTTTGCATCTATCAAATAATAATATATATTTAATTATTGATAGAATTTCTTTTGTCCCAAATGATAACTGAAATGGATGCATTAGCATCCTAACAGCATGAACCACCTATTTTCCTAAGAACATCTTTTAAATGTTTACCAGTAACTTAGATCTCCTACAAAATCTAATTTAAAAACAAATATATTTGGTATTTATTAGTATTTTCTGCAAAATTCTTGTTTCCTCTTTTTTACTGGATTATGTTACAGGCATTTTTTTAAGAAATCCTCTTTTTTATCCCCTTCCCACCTTCAACAAACATGCATTAAAGTTCTTCTACCATTACACTAAGAACGGGTAAACTGGTTTAACTACATTCATTCCTGTCCCATTTCTACTTAAAAAGGAGATTTTTCTGAAGTTTTAATGTTGTCACTTTGTTGATGAGAGTGTGGCTTCTTCAGGGCTAGGAACAGGGTCTATCTTGGCTCAGGAAAAGAGGTCTTGACTGTGAAAGTAACTAAAGTATTTTCCCATATGTCCTTTTGGCTTTCAGCTCATGAAGGCTGCTTACTCATCTCACCTCCTTTTCCCCTTCCATGCAGGCAAAAAGGATTTGGGCAAGATACACATCCAGCTCCTACCTGCAGAGTTGTCATCCATCCATGGGTCCATGTCTCCCCATGAGTCCATAATTTTTGCAGCTGGGGAGGCCCCCATGCCAAATGACATGACTCTGTGCACTAGATCATGCCTATGGGTCATCCTCACATGTGGAATTGGACCCATGTACCAGCCATACACACCACACTGGCTCTGTGCCACCCACCTGCAAGGCAAGTGTAGAACATGGTTTGGAAGCATAGTTATATATTGCCTGGTCTCGGCCTTGGTTCTGGCATTTGCCTCACCCATCACTACTGCTTTTTGGCAGCATAAGTGGTGCTGTAGTCAAATGATTGGTTAATGTTTGTGCTTCTGGAGTATCTGAGTCAGGAGTGAATCATTTTGTTGCCATGGTGAGCTCCATGTTTCAGTCCCCTGGTTAAACTAGTTACTGCCATTAGGTTGATAGTTAGGAAGGGGTCAAGGCTCTGGCTCCCAGGCAGGGCTATTTGAGAAGCCTGGGATTTTAATCATGCACCAGTTCTTCATAATAACTGTTGCATTATGCCTACAGTCAGTGGTTTCAGTCAAGATGCACCTGCTGGACAGAATAGAGTGGTTACCCATGGTGAGGTAATCATTTTAAATAAAGTTGTAGCCTGCTTCATTTAACCATACTGTGGTGTATGTGTATCTCACCATTATCATATCACTGTGTATACAAGTTTCAACTGGAACTGAGAGGGAAGCAGATGAAAACGCCTTCCACATAAAAGTGCTTCCATTTTAATGTAATCATTTCATGATAGAATGGGTCTTCTGAGATTTTTCAGATTACATTTGCAGAAAAGTAGTTTAGAAAAGCTCAGAATAATCAAACCAAACCATCAAATCCTTTGAAGACACAATGCTCATTATTTACAGCTGCAGTTATTAATGACTTCATTAACTGTTATTTCTCTTTCCATGAAAATCCCTGTTCCTCCCATTTTTCTTTTTGTGTGAATCTTTTCCTTTAATAACAAAATAAATCAATAACTGTTCCATAAAATTAACTTAAGCAATTCCTGTCTTTTTAATTACCATGACCATATTCCCATTTACTTCAGTGGGGCCAGAATTTAATCTATTTTAGTTATTTTATCAATCTTATTCCTTCAGTTGTAGATATGCTAAATAAAATTAAATAGTTTCTTCATTCATATAATATCAAATGATTTAAATATGATTATTCATACATTATTAAGGTGTGGCAATACTATCTAGCTCTTAATTCATATGGCCATAGTGTCAACTGGATGCATGCAACTGGTACCGGGATGTATCATATACAACAAAAAAGTCTGGGCACTATGAGAAGTGGGACTCTTCACCATAATGCAAGGACAGAGTGTGAACTCACCATCACCTCTAAGTGATTTATCAAAGGCACATTTAAAATTTGAAAGAAAGAACAGGTTTGAACCCAGGGCTGCAAATTCCTAAACCAGATCTTCCTTACTCTCTGTTGATTAAGATTATTGAAATGATATGTTTTGCATTCTCAGAAGTAAAACTGTTGACAAATTTGATTCTGTTCACAGTGAACACGTTAAAATAATTTAATTTTAGGTCAAGGAAGTTTTGTTTGTTTAAAATATCTTACTGTGGAGAGTTTTTTTTTTTTCAACTTGAAATTCAGGTAATAATAATAATAATGATAATAACAACAACAACAACAATAATAATAATAGTTTTATTTGTTAGTAGTAAAATTTCACAGTTCTTAAGAATCATAATCTTTAGTGGACAATTGGATGAAAAGATGAAAAGAATAGCTCCAGTGGGAAAAAAAAAAAACAAAGGAAAAAAGATGGGAAGTGAAAATAAGACTTAAAATGAAAACACATTAATATTAAAATTCAGACAAGCTGCTCAAATGTTTGCTGTGAGTTTTAATTCACTGGACACCTTTCCTTTGCTCAACTGGAAATCACTGGCAGTACCATGCAGCTGATCAAAGAATCTGCACTCTTTGAAATAAATGGTGCAGTCCCACGTGGCTGTTTGCAGTGCATTGATGAGTGTATGTATATGTATGTATGTATGTTTGTGTGTATTATATATCCATGTTTACTTATTTATTATGGAAATAGTTTGGCATATTTAGCATCTAACTGTAGAAATAGACATTTTGTATTTTGAATTCTTTACATTTAATAAATGTATATATAAATGTAAATAGAACATATTTGCGTAAAGAAGTTATGAGATGCAGCAGCAAAAGAAAAACTATTATTCTTTCAGTAGTGGTGGAATAATTGTTAAATAACCTGTGAAAAGGGTGAAATTGCAATTTCCCTAAACATATGTAACCATAATGGCATTTGCATACCTGCATGTACAAGTTAGCTTGACATTTGCTGTAAATTTGATGACATTTGCTGCAACTCTCCTACAAATTAAATAGGTTGCTTCTTGGCCTTTTGACTAAAATCAAGTTATAATCTTAGTAGAGGGACAGGAAGGCCCATAATAGGCTGTTCCTAAGAGCAAGCTTGAGGAGGTTCCATACCAGGTACAGTTTGATGAAAATAAATTGCCCTGGAACCATGTACATCTGGTCAAGGTGAATCTATCCATCTGTACAGACCTCAGGCTTCCACTATAACCTTATAGTCCATATAAAGGATTGAGATTGGATACCAGTTCCTCAGGTCACAGGATCTTTCTTCTTGGGTAGCAGGGTCAGGACAGCCCTCCTGCATGACAGGGGGAACTCTCCATCTCCTTTGGACTCAGCCCGGACCATTGTGAGATCCGGGCTGAGGACATCACAGAATGAGCAGTACAACTCCATAGTCAGTCTGTCGATGCCTGGTACTTTGTTGTGGGCATCAGGTGGAAGGCATCTGGGAGCTCAGCCAGGATGAGAGGACCCTCTAGTTAGTACCAATCACCCAGGATGACCAGCAACAGTGCCTCCCACACCAGTAGGCACCAGCATTTGTTGGATCTGGGAACAATGCATAGGAATCCCTCATCCTCTCTTGCAGCTCACCAGAATTTGTAGGGTGGTTTCCATCCTCTTCCAGGAGGTAAGTGGTGTACTTCCTGGCATCCCTTGTGTTCTCCAGGGCATAGAAGAAATAGGAGCCATGCCTATCTATCAGAGGAGCTGGACACTTGAGTGGATAAACACACCACAGGAACAGGGGTTGTCCAGACCATGGAGCTCTTCCTGCCTCTCCCAACACTTTCTGAAGAGGGATGGGTTGTCTGGGTTGGAAGTCTGGGTGCCTCTCCAGCTCCAGAATTTCTTTCTTGAACTGCTCTCTATCCCACCTACAATTGTTGCGTGTGCTCCCAAGTGTAGCAGCTACAGTACTGCCTCGCATACACCTTCCCCATGTCCCATGATCTCTGGACTGAGAGAAAGTCCTGCCTCTGCTTGCACCAGGCTAACAAGTATTCCCAGAAAGCAGCCAGAAAGCCAACATCCTCCATCAGGCTCTTACTGAAGTACCAGTAGTCCAGCCACAGACATTCAGACCACAGCATGACCTGAGTATACACTAGAGAGGGAAGATCACAGTGGTGAGAGTTGGGGGTCTCCTATATGTGCTTCTTTATCATAGGACACCCATACCATCCTGAGTCCTCCCCAGTGGTGATGTCAGATAGCTTTTCTGTTTGTTTTCTAGGGATGGGATTCCTGACACAACTCAGGAAGTAGTTGACATGAACACAATGTGAGTCCCCCTCTAGGTGGTGAAAGGGTGACTTCATCCATGTGAGAGGGCCTGAGATGCACCTGGACCTCCCTCTTTCTCTGCTCTGGGTGGAAGATTGCGGCCAGTACAGGATGACCACACACTCAGCCTCATGGTGGTGCAAGGAGGGGTTGGCCTGGGGTTCCAAGAATGGTGTAGGGCTAGGAAAGGGGGGTGGTGGCAAGTGTGTCCTCCTAACCACTCTCCCCTGCCTATGCCCCCACACCCTGGGACTGAATGTGGTGGAGGCCAGAGTCCTAAAACCCCAGACAGGATTCTCCCCAGGTCTTGAAGGAAGAGCATGATGGCTCAGTTAGGAAAGGAAGATTAGGACAAGGACTGGCTGGGTCCCCAGTTCTTCCAGGGGCTTGAGAGGGGCATACTCATCCCCCACTGTGTCCCTTCTCCACCACCTCTTGTACAATGGTCTCTGTGGCAAGGTAGAAGACTAGACTAGAAGCCCTTGCCTTTCCCCCTGCTCTGGTTGGGTTTGGAAGGAGGAGGGGGCTGTGGCCCCCTCCAGAGGAGAGTGTTCAGGGGAAGCCCCCTGGTCCCATGAGGTCTCCCCTTCTCACTGGCTCTTGCCATGAGATTCTAGGTGGGAATGGATCAGGTGGGGTTTGGGATGGGGAGTAATAGCATTTCCCTGCCACCTGGATGAAAGAGGGTAGCTTGCTGGCAGGATGCCTACGGTGCCTCCTCTAGTTTCACTGGGTGGGGTTCTGTGCAGAAGGGGCATGAGGGGCTGGGGATGGGGGATAAACACAAAAAGACACACAAGAACACACAGAGGAGGAAGGGAGGAAGGCATGATGCTTGCTTACTCAATTTTACACAAAACCCCAGGAGAAGGAAAGTAGAGCACAGGACTTAGTACAGGAGGGTAAACACAGGGTTTGCTACTGAAGCAGCTAGCAAAACAGCAGGTGGTGTTTACTGGTGAACAGGCCTACCTGAGGTCCCCTCTTCCTACAGGCAGCCACAGTGGCAGATGGTGGTATGTGGCTGGTGGTGGGTGATGTGGAGGCCTCCCCTGTACCCAAATCCATCCAGGTTTCACTGAATTTAAAGTTTTTAACATCTGCCATTTCCTGTATATAGCCTCTAAAATATTGCTCATTTTTGGAAGCATGTAAAAATACCTATACGATATATACATTACTTGTGGTGTTCCACAATGACACCTTTTCAAATGTGCTCGTGCTTTTCTACATGCCTTTAGCCTGCTTCAATCCTTATTCAGATCCTGCCATGCTCACCATTCCCATCCTGTAATGCTATGCTTCTGCCCCACATGTTGCTGATTGTTTTTGCCCCAGGCTTGGGCCTCATGGATCAACAAATGGTGTGCCTTGGCCACAAATCTGTCAGGAGATACTTGGTTGACCTCAGCTCTCACCATAGTAACCTCTGTGTCCATGTCCTAATCTACTCTAAAACCATGCAGCTTATGAAATGAGAAAAGGTTAGGTTTCTTTTTGTGTTACAGTGGAAGCATCTATGTGTGCATATTAATGTGAATCAATAAATTCTGGTGCTTTTAGGAGCCTCTTAGCCTGCCAAGCAGGGGCTGCTCCAACATGGTTTAAAGTGCTGTGGAGAGGCTGGCTAGGACACAAGGATGCTGCACCGTTGGTCTAGCCAGCAGGAAGCCCCCACACTATAGTACCCTTATGTCCCAGCCTGCCATGCCAGCATCTACATGTGCAGTGCTATGAAGTAAAAAAATCTGCAGCAAGACAGTATTTGTGTTTAAAAATACTGCCCTGCTATTGAGTTTATTAGTTTACTCCAGTCTAATAACTCTGCATATCTAGACACTGAGATATTTATTGTGAAGCTGCTTAGCCTACTCTGCAGTAAACATCTTACATAGACACACCCAGTGTTAAGCTTTTCAAGGGTTTTGCACTTTTATCTATTTTCCTATTTTTGTATAGTGAAGATCTAAAAGCTCCTTCCTTCCTTCTGCTTTGGATGCACTAGACCAGGCTCACTTGGAGCTGCATGGGATGACCCTGAGCATAAGACTCCCTGGCTTTCTATCTCTTTCTTTTCTGACTTCCACATGTCTAAAGGTCTCTGTTTAGCTTGCTTTCTTATTCTTTTCTTGCATTTTCACAATTTTTAAAATTCTTTTTCTCTCCTCTCTGCCCCCTCCCACCTGTACTTCCAGTCTCTTTGTCTGCAAGTTGCTTCTTTACAGCCTTTTCCCCCCCACTTATTGTCTCTTTTCTTTTCCTTTCCTTCCTTCTTTTCTGCTTGACCGAGGCCCTGACCACCCAGCTAGGCATGTGTTCCATCCTCAGCATAGAACATCACCTGCATCACGTCCAAGCTGCTCTCCCACCGGAGGCAGTGGCCACCTGGATGACCATCTCCAGTCACACAAATTCCCCCTCACCATAGATGCCTCATGCGGGGCCTTCCCTCCACTACCAGTTCCCCCCAACCATGACTAGTGAGCTGGCCAGCGGGCCTGGCGTCCTGATGATGCTCCATGTGCCTCCTGACTCATACAGGTTGCCCTTTTGTTTCCCTGCCCCATAGAAGCCTGTATGCCTGGGTGTTTCACACTCACCATGTCTGGGTGCTGGTGGGCCACCCCTATACACTGTTGTGATGACACCTGGAGCCGCCAGATTCCCCACTGGCCCACTCAGCTTAGTGCACACTGTATAAGCTGCCAACCACCAAGAAGAATGGCTACCTGCAGTGGCAGTAGCTGCACAGCATCCTAGCCACTGGCATGTTTGCATCCTACTTTGACCCAACTGTCTCAATGGCCTGCCCCTTCTGCCCTGAGGGCATTGAGGAGAGTCTCTTTCATTCATTCCTTGACTGTCCCTGCCTGTGGCTGCTCTTTGTTGCCTTTGAGCTGCCACTGCAGGTGCTGGGCGGGAGCCTCTCAGAGAACAACCACATGTGCCCCTACCCATACCACGTGGCTGAGCAAGACGTCATCTGGCTGGCCAACTTTCTGATGGGTCAGGTCAAACTGGCCATCTTCAAGAGCCACCACAACCATCTTGCCAGGTCCAGCTCAGACAATGCCCTGAGGCTTTTTGGCCTCATGGTCCAGATGCACCTCTCGTTGGAGTTTGAGCATGCTGTGCTCTGGCAGAAGGTGCCTGCCTTTGAGGTGCACTGGGACTTTGAGGGAATGCTATGCCATGTGGAGGATGGCTGTCTTCAATACATGCTTTGATTTCATGACCAGTCTGAGCAACCAGGCAGACTCATGGTGGACTGTGACACTAAGTCACTCCATACCCTGGGCCCTCACCAGGCTGCTTTTTGCTTTTTTTCTTGTGTGGGTAGTTGAAGGTTTTGTTACATATAGTATTGGATACCTAAAATACCTAAAATACCTAAAATACCTAAAGGTATTTTTTGTTTTACCATCAAAACACCTTGTCATTTTTTTATTTTTAATTTTCTATCTTAATTTCTTATTGACATGCATAAATGGACCTTCTTGATAACCTATTATATTAGACTATTGATTTGTTGGTATTATTTCATTACTTCTACTTTCATACAAACACCTTTAGCTCAAAATGGTACTACCTTGTGCTGTCCTTTAGCTCCTATCCCTCAGAAGCTTTTTTAAAAAGCTACTCCCTATGCTTATAGAGAAGGATCTATCAAAATCAAGGAGGCAGGCAGCTCATTTCAGGGCTGGCCACCATTTGTGCAGGCTTATCATGGCACCCTCCTCCCACACACATTTAATTGACCAAGGGGCCCCATTGACCCCACCTCTGGCTGCTTATTGACCATTAATTATGTGACCCCACCCCTCCTGTCATTGGCAGAAATGGTTGGACCACATGATGGGTAGCCCTTATCAGCAGTGAAAGGCAGCAGTGGCTGCCATCTTGGCTTCTTTCCTTCCCACTACCATCGTTCTCCCCTCCCCAAACTCAGTGGACTGCAAGGCCAGGCAGCAGAAGCCATGAGGACTGCTGGCTCTTACTGTAAAGCCAGTATTTTATTTTATTGCTTTTTTTACTTTACAGATTTCACAGTCATTGCCTGATTTTTTGGAGTTCCTGTGAAATTCACAAAATCACAAATTGAGTAGGTCCCTTCTTGCAGAGCCTTCTGAAGTAAAACCCTTTAGTTTTCATTTAGCCACTCTATACATATCTGGGAGGGGTGGTCCAAGTAGTAATTTTGTTAATTACTTCCCTATTTTGTGCTTCTTTTCAGAATTTGCAATCTTGGCAATTTATTCCTGTTACCGTGGCATCTATACCAGAATGCAGTATCTTATGCACAACCACAGCAGAGAAAGTAGTCTGAGATTGGTATTTCCTTGCTTTGCATATTTTCAATGACTCTTTTTTTGCAACAAAAAACAGCACACGCTGTTTTTCCCTGTTATGTTCTGCTATTTTCTTTCCTCTTCTATATCTTCTATATCTTTTCTTCTCATACCATCTCCAGTCCCTTTAAAATGCAACAGTAAAAATTATCTACCTGACAAGTTATTTTAAATGCTAAGTCTCTCTGCATGCCCCTCAAAAGACATTCCTTTACTTTCCATATAAAGAAGCATGCCTTTAAGGGCCTTAACCATTTAGTTTTTACCTAAAATTCTGCTGCCAGTTGTCATTGTCCTTTTTAATGTGGGTCTTCATCTTAATTTGAACAAGTCACCACTTTATTTTCTTTCTTCTTGATTTTTCTGTCTTCACACCTTCTTTTATGCTTCCCTCTACACTTGAGCCCTTTCCATTACTCATGCTTCCACACAAATCTCTACAAAGCACTTCCATGAGACTTGCATTTAAACCTTCTTCTCTCTCTAACAGTAAATTAAAGAATATAGAGGGGTAAAAAGTTATATCCCCTAAGTGTTGGCTTCAAAGTGGAGTATGTAGGGCTTGACCCTGCAAATATTTATGTAGACTGAATAATTTTACTTATATAAAAAGTTCACATGAATCAAGCAGTTTGTAAAATACACTGTATGTCTGAGCTACACTGCACAATAGCTGAGAGAAAAAAAAATGGGATAAAAGCCTAGAATTATGGTGCTAAACCTCATTGAATTTGAGGCACTGCTCAGTAGACTTGACAAGCTCCTCCATAACTTTTGTGATGGGAGTTCAGGGCCAGATCCAGGGTTGGATGCAGAAGTACACTTGTACCCCACTTTGATTCCTCCTCCAAAGTTTAAAACCAACTACCTGGAAGTGGCAGTGGCATTACTACTCAAGTGGTAGTGAAGGAGTTAGTTGATTTCATAGTTTATTATCATCCACCTGATTCCTGCTAATCTCTTCATTCCACGGGAGTAAATGACCCTCTCTCCTTTTTAATGATATCAGTGTTACACTAATTGAACTGTTCTTTCCTCTGCAATTCTGCCATATCTTAACCATTTCTGATAACATCTTTTTTTTTTCCATATGACAAGCCTGTAGACTGTTTTTAGCTGTAGCTAAAACATTAATACAGGTGTGGTACTATTAACTCAGGTGCAATTTCAGGTGTAGAAATGGCTGACAGTGGAGTACTGGTGGAAGTGTTAAAAAGATCACAGAAGACTAGGTTTTAGTTTTAGGAAATTGAATAAAAGATATACATTTCATCACATTGATTACAGGACTCAGAAAACAAAACCTTTTCACCATTTTTTGCCTAGTTTTTAAATATATGATTCTGTCAAATCACCAACTACCTGCAATTTGACAACAAACTGACACATGAGGAAAGGAGAGCTGTGGACAAGCTTGCTGGTTTCAGAGATATCTGGACACAATTTGTGGAGCAGCTCAGGAAATGGTATATTCCAGGAATACACCTAATGGCTCACTGCATTCAGGGGTTGCTATCCCTTCAGACAGTATATGTCCACCAAGCCTGCCAAATATGGTTTGGCAAATTGGTGGTGCTGTGATGCAGCAACATCATTCCTCTGTCTGGAAACATCTTCCTGGGCAAGCAACCAGAAGCTCCATGCCAAGGTAATCTTGGTATCCAGGTCATTGAAAAACTGGTTGAACCCCGGTACAAGACCTGAAGGAATATTGGGGGTGGCAGTTTCTTCACAAATACAGACCTAGCAGAATGACTGCTACAGCAGGACTTGACTTATGTGGCTACGATTTGGAAAAACAAGACCAATATCCCAAACTAAATGCAAGCAAACCGATGAAGGGAAACTTTTTCATCCATTGTTGCTTTTGATGGGGAACTCACCCTAGTTTCCTATGTTCCAAAGAAGTCCAAAATTGTGCTGTTACTGTCATCCATGCACCATGACCTGTCAAAGAAAGCTAGACATCATCCATGACTACAATAAAAACAAGGGTGGGGTGGATAACCTTGACCATTTAGTCCATATGACCACCTGCAGATGGAAAATCAACAAATGGCCAATGACACTATTTTTCAATATGCTAGATGAGGCTGCCATTGCCAGCCTCATCACTTGGCTAGACGACAGTGCAAACTGGAAGCAAAGATCACAATTAAGAAGATGGCACTTTTTGGCAGGAACTTGAAGAACAGTTGATTGGTAGACAAATAAAATGAAGAATGATCACTACATGGAGTTCATAGTTTCATAGTTTCATAGTAACTAGGGTCAGAAGGGGACTAGAGCAGGCCATCTAGTCTGACCCCCTGCCAATGGCAGGAACGAGTGCTGGGGTCACAGGACCCCAGCCAAGTACCTATCTAATCTACTTTTGAAGATGCCCAAGGTAGGAGCAAGAACAACTTCCCTAGGAAGCTAGTTTCAAATCCTAGCCACCCTAACTGTGAAGTAGTGCCTCCTAATGTCCAACCTAAACCTGTTCTCCAGTAGCTTGTGACCATTGGTCCTGGTTACCCCTGGTGGTGCCCGGGAAAAAAGAGCCTGCCCTATTTCCTGCTGATCACCCCTCAGCAGCTTATAGGCAGCAACCAGGTCCCCCCTCAGCCTC
>JAGPOW010003316.1:75255696-75266039 GCA_030014935.1 Caiman crocodilus
TCCCCCGAGACCAGGACCAGATCCAGCAGCGCATCCCCCCTGGTGGGGCCATGCACCTCCTGGACCAAGTGGAGGTCCTGCAGCTCCGCCGGGAACCTCAGGGACTGTCTGTCAAGTGTGGTATGACTGCCTTAAATTACAAATTGCCACAACGTACCCCAGTAGAACCTTCTGCAAGCATGAATGGATATTGTGCTTTTTGTCCAAGGACAGATGATGACCGCAAAACCCAGAAACATTGTGAAGATTGTAAGTGATTTGCTTGTGTGCATCACAGTACATCACTGCTGTTTTGTGAGGAATGCAATATTTAGTTAAAACAGTTAGGAAATGTTTAAGGAAGTAATTGCTGGTTTGAAAGCAGTGTGACCTGCAGACTTAGCAAATTGTTCATTTGCATTTTGAAACTGTAAAAAAAAAGGTTAAATTTTGTCGATAGTTCTAGTTAAATAATATTTTGGTTTCAAAACATCATAAATACTCTGTTCAAACAATCAGTATGTTTAATAAATAGTTTTTGGTACATTTATACTGTTGTCACTGGTTCCATTTTGTTCATGTAGGTGGGGTAACAAGTTACCCCATGAGACCAACAGTGTCAAAATGTGGGATAACCATGAGAAAAATGGTTATGGTGTCATGAGAATGGATGAACGTTAAAAAACTAATTTATGTATTACAGTACGTACTTCCTTGAGAAGGACCAGGCAGTACGGGTGGGTGGTATGCTCTAGTTAAAATAGCCCCTCCCAACTGCCAAACATGTTTATAGGCACCCACAGATTTGGAGGCTGTCATCTCCTCTGTCTCTACACTCCTTTCCTGTCTGTTAAAAATGCAGAAGAGATGATGGTTGTCCTAATCTGACAGCTTTTAAAACATTAACACCCTTCAGTTTGTAGAAAAATGACTTACAAGTTCTGAAACTGTACATATTTGATTTGATTTCCTAGAATCGTTGTAAACTCAGAACATGAGGGATTAGTTCAAAATTTGGAAGATGACGTCTTCATTCATCTATTACCTATAGTTTACCTGAACAACCTACTGTTACTTTGTTTTCCAGGTGTATTTTACAGACTTGAAATCTGACTTGCTTAACAGTTCTGAACATTCTCAATGCTCCACAAAAAAATAAATCCCATCAGTGTTATCTATGCACATGTTGTGCATATAGAATTTTCTGCCTCAGTCATCTGTAAAAATGTATCTGAGCAAGGCTGCTAAAGTGAAACAGCTGAATCTTTTACCTATGTGAATGAACGCTTCCATACTTGGAGAGGCTAGAAGACTAAAAATAAAAAAAAAAAGAAGGGGAAGAAGTCTATACAAATATGGTTTGTAAACTTTATAGTATACAAGTCTGCCTGATGTCTATTTTATGATTTGCATAGGAGTGAGACATTGAGGTTAATCTTTGGTATTTCAGATAGAAAATAAATCCTGTAGCCAAGCCTTAAATCTACCTTAAAGAAGGGAAGAATCAGATGCAATTGGAGATTTGGTTGTTCACATTTTAGCAATAATTATTAATAAACTTCTGCAGAATAAAGGAAGGAATGTATTAATCATAATTAATGAAGAAAAGTCACCAAATATGAATATGGAGGTTGTCTTATGTACAGGTAGGGTAAGCATAATTATTTTACGGAAATCTGGGACAGGAGGGCATGTGTGCATGTATCTACCTATGCACACATACATGCATGTACGCACGCGCGCGCGCGCACACACACACACACACACACACACACGTGCTGGGGCAGTATGTGACAGTGGGCAGCACTGGAGCAGAAGTAAAATGCCTTTGTTACCAGAACTGGGGCTGTGGGCTGGGATGTGCTGTACCTTTCTCACTGGGGCTGCAGGCTGGGCTGAGGCTGCAGACAGGGCTCAGGGTGCTGGCCAGGCAGAGGGCCTGCACCGACTCTGTCTGACTCATAGCCCTAGCTCCATCCCAGCACCTGCAGCCACATCTTGGTACAGCCAGCCCAGCCCCAGTCCCCCATCCCTGATTAGGTAGGGCACAGACCGGCCAGCCTGGGTTGTCTGGGCTGGGCTGTCCATGTGTCCATGTGGGAGCTGTGATGTGGCTGACCCAACCTGGCCTAGGGGCACATAGCCAGGACGTGGCTGCAGGTGCCAGGATGGGGCAAGAGCCATAACTATCCTGACCAGTACAGGACAATGGTTACCCTACGTATGGCTGATGAATATATGAGTTTGCTATGGTATTTATTAATTTTTTTTCCTTCTATACCTGTGTGGTCTTTTCTTCTCCCACGTGGGAGAGAATTAGGAACTACTGCAGAGAGGCTATCTTAACATAAAGAAATAACAGGTTGCAATACTTATCTGTCTCCCTGATATGGAAATCAGGCTAGAAACTGTTAATATCTGGTTTTCCAGATAGGTCAGAATGAGTGTCCCAAATGTTAAATTTTGCCAATACCTCCTTCATACTTCCATTAAAAAAACATGGGACCCTGTAACTAAATACTAGAATATGAGCAAATAAAGGGAAGCAGAATATCTACTGTGAAGTAACTAAGGTAAAAAAAAAATGGTGGTTGCACCAAAAGTTTATTGAAGGGCCATATCTCATTGGAGTTATCCAGCTACACAGTCTAGTGGGCTGGACATATTAATATGTGGCTGTGTGTGTGTGGTACTCCTAAGACTAGAACCAGTCAAACAAGATGATTGTATGGATAACTACTGTATATGTTTGATTCTAGGATGACCTTGAGTTTAAGATACACCCCCCCACAATAATTAGATTTCACAAAAGGGGGAACAATAAGTTGGCATTATTTTTGTAAACACCTACTGACAAAAACTATAGTAATACAAATAAGTCATAAATTCACTTCAGTTCAATTCAAACTCATTTAATCTATTATAGATTCTGTCATGAATTTGGTGAATGATACTGGCACTTGATCTCTCCCTGCTGCCTAGAGCATCACAATGCATTGAGTCCGTGGTCATGTACTGAGTCCCCTGTTGAGTGCTGGGCCCCTTGTCACTGCAGCCAGGTTCCTTTCTGCAGCATACAGGGTACCTGGTTGACCTCTGGATGTCCCTTTCCACTGCATGCATGGTTAACCCCTAAAGGGTCCATCCCACCTGCATGATGCCAACCCCTGTGTCTTTCCTCTCTGCTGTGTGCCTAGCTAGCCTCTGTACTAAGTGTAACATCATACTGCCTCCTTGCTTACCTTACTGCCCCATGCCTATCTTCTGATTTCAGATGAGTCATATTTGATTCTAAGATGAGCCAGGTTTTCTTTTTTTGAATGGGGAAAAATCCTCATCTTAGAATCGAGTATGTAATGTATTCTCTCCTGCTCTATTATCTTTTTAATTATGATTTTTAGTTTCACATACGTAGAATGAAAATAAATAAAAGAGAAAAAATTATCCATATGATCTTCTCATTTGACTGGCCATAATTTCAAGAATGCCTCACACAACAAAATCATAACAAGAAGAGCAGACAAGACATTAGCATGAATGTATATATTATGCTGTTCAGTGACTAGATACACTAACTACTTATTTGGGATGGGTGCTACCCATTTCTTTACTATTCTAAATAAAAATGTAGACAATGAATCAGTTGCTACATGGGTGAGAAGTAACTGAGAAGTTGGGAACACATGTAAATGTGGAGCCATTTCTAAAGGGCTAAACATTTTTAAAAGGACATCATCTATTAAATTCTAATTGTTATATCTAAATGAGCTGAGAACCATAAAGTATAGCAAAGTGGCTCTAACTTTAACCCTGCATGGAGTAGTGTTGAAACTAGAATGGATTTTAATATGTGTGTATCTTTCTCAGTTTGTTAACACATAACACTTAGAATGTACCAGCTGCTACCCTTTTGAAATGTTTCCCATTTGAAAGCACTTCAAATGCACACGTTTCCACACCCTTGACTAGTGAGCAACACTTAACAGGACCAACAGCCTTCACATCTTGAACTCTGTCATATAATAGGATCTCATAGGAAACACAAGAAAACAGAAATCTGTTCATATTAAAACAAAGCATGATGGAGCACGTTTCCCTACCAGAAAATCAAGCTCTCAAGATCATTTGTAAATAGCTACTATACCGTAGGTTTCAAATAAAGAATACATTGAAAATGCCAAAACAAGTCACTTACCCCATCAAGTAATGTTCTTGAAGTAAATATCAGGGATGGAATTCTATTTTCCTGCTAAGATACATAAGTGACACCAAGGCCAGATTCTGTTTCTGTTAATAAAAAAAAGATGGATTTGTCCTTCTCCTCTTAATTGTTGTTGTGTGACTTAGTTTTAATGGGAAGATGGTGGTTGTTATGAAAGTAGATGCATTCATGGATTTTAGGGCCTTGAGAAGCATTATACTTTGGACCCTAAGTCCACTGCCATTTCTAATACATAGAGTAGACACTGACCCTTAGTTTTTAGGCATCTAAATCACCCAATGGAATCTGTTTTTGCCACATCCTGAATCAGATGTACACAGCTGTATATCGTATATGGCTACAGCACTGTCCTGTGTCACTGAAGTTTCTTCCTACTGTGCAAACTTGGCAGCAATTCAGTGCTATATAGGAGGTATTTTCCTCTCTGTGAGGTATTTTCCTTTCTGTGATTTATCTTTGACATAGACAGACAGAAGTTCTGTTTAAGCCCCTGAAATAGCAGGTGGGCCGGAATCATGAATAACAGCTGTTTTACACTGGTGTATGCTCAGTCTACATTTTGGTCTCCAATCCAGGGGTTAGGACACCAACCCAGGCCCTGAAGGACCTCTGATATTTAATGGAGACCAGAACAGAGACACAAACCAATCACTGATCACTGTTCCACAAAAAAGCAGACGTTTGACCCAAAGAATCACAAAACTTATTAACCATGCACAGTTGTTAAAGGTTTTTGAAAGAAAAAATGCACCCTCGAAGAGTTCATGTTTTATTCCTAGGGTAAGAAGAATATGTCTATTAAACAATTTTGTTCATCTAGAGAATGTAAGACCTTAAAAATTATCTAGTATATGAAATCCAGCACCACATCAAAGCAGACTAGACAAATGCTTTTTCCAGGAAAAAAAGCAGTTCTACAAAATTCTACAATTACTTTTCAAGAAAATAATATTCTACATTTCTACTCTGTCGTTGTCCTGCAGCTGAGTGTAGTTCATTTCAGAGGAACGTGAAGAAAAAAATAATTGTGTAATTCTATCACTGACATGCACTATGAAGATTATTATATCTCAATCCAACATTTCCATTACCTCATGAAATAAACATTGTTCTACTATGTTATTAAATAAATTACCAAAATCTGCCCACTCACTAAACACATCAAGCAGTATAATTGAACATAAATAACTTCTGGTACCAACGTAATCTGATTAGATAACAAAACAATTCTCTTCATTCCACTTGCTAAAAGGAGAGCTCTTGACAGTCACAAAAGGCCTCAGAACCTACTCTTTATACTTTGGAATTAGCACTGTAAGCCTCAATTACCTAAACAAGGAACAAGATCATACATGTTTGCCCTTAATAAATATCTGATGAGCCAGTGTTGTTGTCCTTTACACCAGTCTGACAAGGGGTATGCTTTGCTTTCAGTAACATTCAGTCTCTAATTAATTTATATATACTGATTTGGGAAGCACCATTTAGACTTCTATGAATAATTTGGAGAATAAATTGTTGTTGTTTCTTTGAAAGCTATTGCAAAATTGCACTGAAGAACAAGATAGTGTCCCTTAATTGATAATGAATTCAATTAAAATAGCAGTATTATGCTGTATTTTTTTTCACAGAAATAAAGATTATAGTACATGGCATGATCACTCTTTGATTTTCTACTCTTCAGGGAAGGGATACACAAGATTGAAAGGAAGATTTAGCATGGTCTGAGATCAAAGTAAAAAATAAAGGCTTAAATTCTGGACAATGAACTGCTATGGGCTTTCATAATCCTTTGAAATAACATTGTAAAGATGTGGGGCCTCACCTATTCTGATACAGGACAAAAATATCTATTGAAAACAGCTGATTGACACTTATACATGGATTCTGTGAGACATCATTCTTAGGAAAGCTAGAAGTCATTTTTGGACACACACAAAAAACAAATACTTATTTTAACAGGTTTTGATTATTAGAAGGTAAGTCAAATTAGCTAACATTTTTTCATATAATATCATTTTATTATATTTTCTTCAATCCTTGTCCCCATCACAGTAGATACTAGCTTCTACTTCTGTTCCATAATAACTAGGGATCTTATTTTTCTGTGATTTAAAAAAAGATCCCAAATTTTCAGTGAAAAAAAAGGAACCCCAATTCTCTCTTTCTCTCTCTCTCTCTCTATAACAGTGTTTCATTTCAATCACAGAAAAATATGGATTTGGGGTTCCTTTTTTTTCACTGAAAATTTGGGATTATTTTTTTTTAAATCACAGAAAAACAGGATCCCTAGTTATTATGGAACAGAAGTAGAATCTAATATCTACTGTGATAGATGGTATCAACAGTAATGCCATGCCATGTAGGGTCCCCACGTCTCCCAGAACACCCTGCCTATGAGCTTCATATGGATTGGAGGGAAGTACAGGGCTCTTGCCCCACCATTCACTTTTCTGAAGAAGAGAAACCTAAAGCAATGATTTTCAGCCAGGGTGCCACAGAAACCCTGGGTTTCGGTGATGGCCTTTCAGGAGTTCCGTGGCATGGCACTGCCAGTGCTGCAGCTGCCACTGTTGCAAAAAGATAGAACTGCCATCATGTCAAAGCAGACCAGAAGCGGCTGCAACAAGGGTGTGTGCTCGTGCTTGCATTGCAGTTATCTTATATCTATACTTTGAATAGTGGATGCACCTTGAGTAGAGATGGGTCCTAACAATACCATCTGGCCATGAACTTCTGTTTCTGGGAGGAGTGTGGGAGGTAGGACAGAGAAGGGCTGCAACAAACATGGGCATGCCTGCCTGCCTTATTCAGGCAGTAATACCACCTCCTATTACAGCCATTCCTACTCTGACCCTTCATGAAGTCCATGGGGCTGTTTAACCTGGTGGCAGCAGTGGAAGCACCGCAGTTGAGAACCATTGAGCTATAATGAGGCACCACAACAGTGCTTCTCAACTGAGGTTCTACAAATTCAAAAAAGTTATGAAGGGGTGTCGACTATAAAACAGGTTGAGAATCACTAAACTAAGGTCAGAGATTACAGCACCATCAGATCAATGCTGCTGTTGTTTTGTCCCTCTGAATCACTGTTATCATAACATCTTCAGTCAACTATAATATGGGACCAAAGATGTGAATATTAATAAATGGAGCCAGTGTTGTGCACATTTTAAATATTTTCATTACAGACTAATTGGTTGTAAGATGTTTCAAATTACAATCCTTGTACAAGAGGATCAATTTCAATTTAAAAAAAAAAGAGTGAAATAATGAGATGAAGCTAGTGCCAAAGACTGATTTTCATTTTGCTAATAAAGCCTCATTTTCTGTCACAGAATTACTACTTTACTTTTCAGCTTGCCTTAATGCCTACTTAATAACAGATGGATGTGTTTGTACAATTAGAATTGTCTACAAAAATGAAACTTGCTATGTTTTAAACATAAAAAATGGTTTATTTCTCTCTTAATTTATACCCCCAATCCTTTTTTGCAATCCAGGGACAATCTGCTTTGTTATCCTTGTTAATTTGACAGCTTGTACCTTTTGTGTTGTCATAGTTTCCTTTTCCAACTATCTGCTAGATGCAAATAGAGAAATTGCTTTATCAATTTATACACAAAACAACATAGAAGGCTACTGTCCCTGCATTTATCCCTAAAGAAAAAAATACCTTATTAGTATTAATTACAGTGCAAATTATTGACAATTACCAAGTACTCTAGTAAAATCACAGTGAATTACTGTGATAAAATATAGCAATCTTCTATTTTTGTAGATATGTTGGGTAGAACAAGGCCTGTCACAGGAAAACACACCAAAAGGTGTTGCATGTAGGGATATAAAAGAGCTGCTGGGTAGAAGTATGAGGCAGGGAGGAGGAGGCAAGAACGGGCAGTGTCTCCTGCAGGGCAGAGAACGAGGAGAAGATTGCAGGGATGGGGCAATTGTGGAGGTCAGTCCAGTGCATCAGAGAGGGCTGGACAAAGAAAAGAAACTGAGTGTCTCCAGAAGAGGAGAGTGACCTCCAGTGGGATTGCACAGAAGAGAAACAGTGATGCAGGAAGCAGAGAAGCTGCAAGAAGCGGAGGCAGGGGTGGATGCTCTAAAAGAAAAAAAGAAAAGATGTAGGGTAAGAAAAGGAAAGGAAAGGAAAGGCTTTGATTTTGCTTTTTAGCTGTTCCCCGGGAGGGCTTGAGGATAAAACAAGGAAGAATGAGTAAATGGTTACCAAAAAAATAAAAGTGGAAATTAGGAGATGATTTGAAACATGGCTCTGAAAATTAGTTGGACTGATCAATAAAGAAAAGAATACTCTGAAGGCATTTTTGAAAAACTAAAATAAATAAATACATACATATATAGTCTTGTAATAGTTAAGAGTGTGAAGTAACACAAAGTGCAATAAAGAGAATCATTTGACTACAACCGACTCTGGTTTGAGTATTAACCTAAATCTGTGTGTCAGGTAAAGGAGACAGCGGAAAGGCCACTGATAAAAAGGTTTAGGGATTGTTGGTAGCCTACTGTGATAATTAATACCTCCCAATTAATAACGTCAACAATCCATCAAGACGTGGCAGGAGAGAGTCAGTGTAGATGCAGGAGGTAATAGCCAAAGTAATCAGGGCATACCTCTTCACAGAGGGCTTTCTTTAACTTACTAGCACTCTCTTAAACATCCTTAAAGCACCAAATAAAGGAAAGGAACAAGAAATAGTTTCTCAAAGAAGAGGAAAAAAGAAACAGGGATTTTGTTTGATTTTTGCTTTTTTTAACATACACATGTGACCTCACACAATTAACCATCTAACCATCAAATCAACCAATAAACTAACCAACGCTGACTTTAGTGAGTAGAGGAGGGGACCCATGGATGGTAAAGCATAGTGAGGAATAAACAGGCAGGGAATGTAGGAGAAAAAATGTTTCAGAATGATTTGTAGGAAATTCTATAAGAAGTGACTGATACCAAGATTACCTCTTGTGGTTGGAGTTTCCTGATAGCATAGGTTGCGGGCTCTAGATGGTTCTACTCCATCTGTCTTTTGTGTTAACACAGCCCCCACAACTTGGTTGGAGGCATTGGTCTGTAGCATAAAAACATACCTGAAGTCAGGAGTGTGTAGTACCACCTTGTTACATAAGGACTGTTAGGTTTTGTGAAAAGCTTTCAGATGTTCCTTGTCCCATTTTAAGGGCCCATTGTCCCATCCCTTCAATAGGTTGGTTAACGGGGCAGTTACCTTGGCAAACTGTGGGATAAACTGACAATAATAACTGGCAAATCCCAGAAAGGCCTGCATTTATTTCAATTTTTGGAGTGGCAAGTAGTCTCAGATGGCCTCTATCTTGTCCGTTAAAGGGTGAATACAGCCTTTGCCTACCATGACACCAAGATATTTCATTTGAGCTTTCCCTAGGCCAAACTTTTCTGCGTTTGCTGTCAGGCTGGTTGACCGTAGTGCTTGGAGTACTGCCCTCAGGGCATCTAAATGATCTTCCCATTCATTGGTATAGATAGAGATATCATCTATATAGGCTGTGGTGTAGAATTGGTGTGGGGCTAATACCCAGTCAATTAGCCTTTGAAATGTTTCTGCAGCTCCATGGAGTCCAAATGACATAGGTTTGAATTTGTATAACCCCAAGGGGTGCCAAAAGCCATTTTTGCTTGGTCTTCTTTCCTCACAGGAATCTGCTAATAAGCTTTGTTCAGATCAAATGTGGATATGAACTTTGCCCTTCCTAAAAAATCACTTATTTGGGGCATGGGGAAAGCATTGAATTTTGAAATTCATAGATTCATAGATTCATAGATGCTAGGGTTGGAAGGGACCTCAATAGATCATTGAGTTTGACCACCTGCATAGGCAGGAAAGAGTGCTGGGTTCAGATGACCCCAGCTAGATGCTCATCTAACCTCCTCTTGAAGATCCCCAGGGTAGGGGAGATCACCACCTCCCTTGGGAGCCCATTCCAGACCTTGGCCACTCTAACTGTGAAGAAATTCTTCTTAATGTTTAGTCTAAATCTGCTGTCTGCTAGCTTGTGGCCATTATTTCTTGTAACCCCTGGGGGTGCCTTGGTGAATAAAACCTCACCAATTCCCTTCTGTGCCCCTGTGCTGAACTTATAG
>JAGPOW010003316.1:75266139-75332062 GCA_030014935.1 Caiman crocodilus
GGCCATTATTTCTTGTAACCCCTGGGGGTGCCTTGGTGAATAAAACCTCACCAATTCCCTTCTGTGCCCCTGTGCTGAACTTATAGGCAGCCACAAGGTAACCACTCAACCTTCTTTTGTGGAGGCTGAAGAGTTCCAGGTGCCCCAGTCTCTCCACATAGGGCTTGGCCTGCATGCCCTTAACCCTATGAATGTCCCTTCTCTGGACCCTCTCCAGGTTATCCGCATCCCTCTTGAAGCATGGCACCCAAAACTGCATGCAGTATTCCAACTGTGGTCTGACTAGCCCCCGATAGAGGGGAAATATCACCTCCTTGGATCTGTTTGTCATGCATCTGCTGATGCACAATGAAGTGCCTTTAGCTTTTCGGATGGCTTTGTCACACTGCCAATTCATGTTCATCTTGGTGTCCACTAGGACTCCAAGATCCCTTTCCGCTTCTGTTCCACCAAGCAGGTCATTTCCTAGGCCGTAGGTGTGCTGAACATTTTTCCTCCCTAGATGAAGCACTTTGCATTTCTCCTCGTTGAATTTCATTCTGTTGTTTTGTTCCCATATATCCAACCTGTCCAGGTCTGCTTGTAGTTGTTCCCTGCCCTTCAGTGTGTCCACTTCTCCCCACAGTTTTGTGAGATCCACAAACTTGGACAGAGTACACTTCACTCTCTCATCCAAGTCGCTGATGAAGACATTGAAGAGTATCGGTTCAAGGACCAAGCCCTGCGGAACTCCACTGCCCACACCTTTCAGGCCGATACCAACCCATCCACTATGAATCTCTGGGTATGACCCTGTAGCCAATTTGCCACCCACTGGACTGTGTAATCATCAAAGTCACAACCTCTTAACTTGTTCACCAGTGCTGTGGGATACTGTATTGAAGGCCTTCCTGAAGTCTAAGTATACGACATCAACCCCTACTCCTGCGTCCAGGCATTTTGTAACCTGGTCATATAAAGAGACTAGATTAGTCAGGCATGATCTACCTGCTACGGACCCATGCTGTTTTTCCCTCAGCATAATTTGTCCTGCTGGGCTCTCGCAAATGTATCATAGTATCATAGTGTCTAGGATGTCACAGGACCCCAGCCAAGTACCTATCCAATCTACTCTTAAAGATGCCCAAAGTAGGAGCAAGAACAACTTCCCTAGGAAGCTGGTTCCACATCCTAGACACCCTAACTGTGAAGTAGTGTTTCCTAACGTCCAACCTAAAATTGCTCTCCAGTAACTTGTGACCGTTGGTCCTAGTTACCCTTGGTGGTGCCCGGGAAAAAGAACCTGCCCTATTTCCTGCTGATCTCTCCTCAGCAGTTTATAGGCTGCCACCAGGTCCCCCCTCAGCCTCCGTTTACTGAAGCTGAACAGGTTTCCTCAGATGCTCCTCATAAGACCTATCCTGCTGCCTGCATATCAATCTAGTGGCCCTCCTCTGGACCGTCTCAAGGCCGTCCACATCCCTCTTGAAGTGTGGTGCCCAGAACTGGACACAGTACTCCATCTGTGGCCTGACCAACACCGCATAAAGGGGGAGAATCACCGCCTTGTACCAGCTCGAAATTCATTGTTGGATGCACTCTAGGATTTGATTGGCCCCCCAACCACTGTCTGACATTGGTGGCTCATGTTCATCTTGCCGTTATATCAACTGTTATCAACATTAATATCAACAATGATGCCAAGATCCCGTTCCATCTCCATGCTAGCAAGAGGGAAGCTTCCCAGCCAGTATGTGTACTGGGGGTTGCTTCTCCCCAGATGCATCACCCTGCACTTGTCCATCGAATCCCATCCTGTTCTTATTCGCCCACTCGTGCAGTCGGCCCAGATCCCGCTGCAGCCTCTCCCTCTCCTCTGGTGTCCCCACCTCAGCCCATAGTTTGCACCTGGCCTGTGTGCCACGAGTGTTCAAATATTGCTGCCAGTGGCTGTGTAATGATGTCAGCCAGTGCCTTCAGTACCCTCAAATGGAGCTCATCCAGGCCTGTTGACTTAAACGCATCCAGTTCCTCCAAGGACTCTGCACCATCTCAGGGTCTACGCATGGTAATCTGGCGCCTTGCTGCTGCCTCTCTACCATCCCAGTGAGAGACTTGTCTTGCCCCCTCACTTAGGAACACTGAGGCAAAGAACTCATTGAGGAGTTCAGCCTAGTCCCCTCTGTCCGTCACCAATTGCTTCTGACCATTTAGTAGGGGTCCTATTCCTCCCTGGGTCTTCCTTTTATTCCCTATATAGCTGAAAAACAATTTCTTGTTATCCTTAACTTGGGGTACCATCCTCAGCTCCATGGTAGCTTTGGCTTGTCTAACTGCCTCCCTACAAGCGTGAGCAGAGAAGGTATACTATTCTTTGGTAATCTCTCCCCGTTTCCACTTTTTATATGTCCCCCTTTTAGTCCACAGGCTGCCCTGGATTTCTCTGGCCAGCCAAGGAAGTCTCCTGGCCCCTTTCCCTCTTTTTCCTTGCATCGGGATCATCTCCCTCTGTACCCGAAGGTACACATTTCCTTAAGGTACAGCCACCCTTCCTGGACTTGTATCTCTTCAAAACCCCTACTCTGCAGTGTGTCCTTGACTAATCACCTGAGTTCATTGAAATCAGCTTTCCTAAGGTCTAGCATTTTCACCCTACTAATTACCTTTCCCACTCAACGTCTTATGATGAATTCTATTATTAGATGATCACTGTCCCCCAGGTGACAGTGTACAATTTCCTGAAATCTATGCATAATCACAGCACACTGTCTTGTTTGGGCACCACTACCAGTAGGTTCCACCAAGGGCTGCAGGACTCTGTTATTACCCCTTGGGCCAACATTTTATCTATCTCTATCTTGACTAGTTCATATTGATGATACGGGATTCTTCTCCACTTCTCTCTCACCACTCGTCCCAAGGTTTCAGTAGGTTAACATAAAAGATTTGTTTTTCTTTCTTGAGTCCTGGGTGGAGTACCTCATAATCAACTGGACCCACTTACCTAAGTATTTCCAAAGGCCCCTGTCAACATGTTAAGAACTTATTTGTGACACTAGAGAGCATATCTAACACCTTTTGTCTTTTGCGTAATTCTCTTTCTCACATTTCTTTGTTGTAACTAGCCTTTTGGTTTTCTTGCGCTTCCCTAAGTTGGTTGTGAGCTACTTCTCCTACTCGTAACCATCTTCTCAATTTCCAGACATATTCAGTTGGTTGGATCCCTTTCTCCCAACCCTTTCATACCATGTCTAACAAACTTTGTGGTTCATGTCTGTAAACTAATTCAAATGGGAAGCATCCTAGGGAGGGTTGGGGGGCCTCCCTTACCACAAACAGCAATTGAGATATTAATAAGTCCCATTTCTTGGGCTCCTTTTGGGCATACCTTCTCAACATACCTTTTAGTATCCCATTAAACCTTTATACCAACCCATTAGTTTGAGGGTGATATACAGCTATTCATGTCTTATTTTTAATACTTGACGTAAGTTGTGCATCACATGGGACATGAAATTCATCCTTTGATATATAATGATTTCTTTGGGTATGCCAACCCTTGATATCCATTTGATAAGTTCCTCTGTGACTCGAGGCCCCATGACCATGCATAGAGCTATCACTTCTGGAAATCTAGCAGCACAGTCAATCAGGACTTATATTAGTTGGTGTCCCACCGAACTTTTCAGTAAAGGCCCAATTATATCTAAGGCTATCCAGGAGAAGGGCTCATCCACTATGGGCATAGTTTGCAAGGGTGCCTGAGGAGGTTTTTGTAAACTGACCTGCTGACAGTTTGGGCAAGCCCAACAGAAATCTTCACTTGTTCATATAAATGTGGCCAGAAACACCATTTGGTAAGTCTAGCTTCTGTCTTAGGTCTTCCCGTATGTCCTCCCAGGGGATTAATATGTGCCAACTGCAAGAGTGTGCCTCAGTAGGCTTGGGGTATCAACAGTTGTGGGACCTCTGGCCCATGTAGTTGCCCCACTTTTATCCAGTACAAGAGGCCCCTTCTTAGTTCGTATCTAGGGTTGGCTCTACACTGCTCAGGACATATTACCAGTTCATCCACTTGGCCAGTTCTAACTGGATGATGGACTGGAACAGATCTTCCCTCCCATGGGCTTCCCTAAAATGAATGCTGGTCAACAAACTCTCTATATCAAATCCACCTGCATCTGGTGGGATTTCTTCTTCTTCTCCTATTAGATCTTCCTGGGCTCTTATTAGATCTATTACTTGGTAAATTTCAGTCCAATCTTGGCCTAGTATCATCAGGTAAGGGAGATCCTTGGCTAGACTCATAGGCATCTCTCTTATGTTGCCAAGTACTTCCACTGTATAGTTCCTTCATGGATACATCCATGATTGTCTATGCATACAGACCATTTGTACTTCTTTGGCCTTTGGGGTCCACCCCTGAGGAGACGCATCTGCTCTCATAAGAGTTTGGACACAGTATCTACTAGGGCTTGTATGTTTTTTCCTCCCACCCGGACCAACACTGTGGGTTTCTCTTTCAGGTCTTCACAGGCAACCTTCCCGATGCTGCAGTCCATCACTTCTACTGTCTCACTATCCCTGGTTCATTCTGTGGTATCCTGTTGTCAAAGGCCAGTCTTCTCATCCATGATATCTGACAAGGAAAGCTGATACACTCTCAAGACATATGTCCCATTCAACCGCATTGGAAACATACAATCATCAATCATTTTCCTTTGCATGCTTCTTTCAGTTCCATTTCTCAAGTTGTGGGATTTGAGACTCCCTTTGGGCCATGCTCTCTGTATCTGTCTCCCTGTGCACTGTAAAAATCATCTGCTAACCACAGAGCTTCAGCTGAAGATTTTGGGTGATGGCACCACACCCACCTCTGAATACTCTCATCTAGATCTAATAGGAACTGTTCTAATAAAATCTGATTGCATAATTCTACTTTGGACACCTCTTGCGGTTTCAGCCACCTTTCCAACAGGTCTGACAAATGTTGAAGCAGGATCCTTGTAGATTTATCTTCGCTCTTCTTTCGCATCTGGAATGCTTGCAATACCTTTCTGGATTGATGTCCAATCAGTATATAATTTATTTCTTCACCTTGTAATACTCTAGGGCTTCTCTCCATGGCATAGCTTGGTATGCTGTCTGGGCTTTTCCTATCAGGGACACCCCCAATTGTCCTGCCCAATGACTCCAATTTAAGCCTGAGGACAATGTGGCTTTCTCAAAACTCTCCAAGAATCCTTCTGGGTCATCTTGCAGCATCATTTTTGGGACATTTAATTCGACTTGATTTGTCTGGGCCCATGCTTTTTGTTGGAGCCACTTTTCCTCGAGGGCGATCTGATGACCCACTTGTTGTTATTGTTGGAGAAGTTGGCCTAACCAATGGAAGTTTCATTGAAATGGTTCTTGGCCGCCATAGCACCTGTTTGCATCTCCATGTTGCCTGTCTTGCTCTGGCCATCATTCAATTTCCAGCCAATGCACTACTGTGAAGGGGGGTTGCCCTGATTGCCTTGGCTATCACCTCCTGCACCTATTCCAACTCTTTCCTTCCATGTCTTGATGGATTGTTGCTATTATTAGTCAGGAGGTGTTAATTATAGCAGTAGGCTACCTACAATGCCTAACACTTTATCAGTGGCCACGCCTTTCCACTGTCTCCTTTACCTGATGCATGGATTTAGGTTAATACTCAAACCACAGTCGTTATAGTCAAATGATTCTCTGTATTGTCCTTTGGTTACTTCACACTCTTAACTATTACAAGACTATATATATATACACACACAAGTATTTATTTATTTTAGTTTTTCAAAAATGCCTTCAGGGTATTCTTTTCTTTATTAATATATGGATCAGTTTTTTTTTTTTTTCCTTTAGAGCATCCACTCCTGCCTCCACTTCTCGCAGTTTCTCTGCTTCCCGCATCTCTATTTCTCTTCCATGCGATCCTATTGGAGGTCGCTCTTCTCTTCTGGAGACACTCAGATACTTTTCTTTATCCAGACCTCTTTGACATGCTGGACCAGCCTCCAAAATCACTCCATCCCTGCAGTTTTCTTCCTTTTCTCCACCCTGGAGGAGACACTGCCAATTCTCACCTCCTCCTCCCTGCCACACAGCTCTGCCCCATGGCTCTTTTATACACAGGGAGCAGTTGCTTCTGAATTGCTGCTCTCCCAGTTTGACTATCTTCTCTGCTCTGGTGTCATCCCATGCTAGTACCTCTTCAGACCCTCTATCCCCAGATTAGACAAAGGGAGGACTGGGTGCCAGAATAAAGATTGAACATACCTGTCTCTTCTAAAGAGAATCATTTTATTGGAAAGCTAAACATAATATTAACTAGCATTCAGATCAGGAAATGGAAATGCAAAAAATTCTCACATCTGAGAGGATGGATATAGGACAGACCCCAGGAACTCTGAGCTCTTGTTATGGTTACCATACGCCTGGGTTTTCCTGAATGTTTTCTCTTTTTGGGTCCTCCCATCTCCATCTGGGAAGTTAAATATCAACAAATGTCTGGGATTTGGGATTTTGCTCTGTTCATCATCAAAAATTTCCCCAACAGTGAGCTGCAGCAGGGCAGAGGAGGCTCCTGCTCCTTCGGCAGTGGAAGGGAACAGAGGAGGTGAAGCAGGAAGCTAAAATCTCCTTAAATTATATCTAATATTTTTAGTTACATCAATTATTTCTATTAACATATATACACTATGATATATGATAGTAGGATTATCTAATTTAAGGCCTTGTGTTCTGTTTAATATGATCTAGCTGAGCTAGACATATGAATTGTTTTCTTTCCTTTGGTGACCAAGCAAATTGTCTGCAAAGTTTCATTTTGTGGTCATTCAGGGTACTTACAAGAATTACATTTAGATTGACCTTGTCAAGGTTAGGTTAATGTAAATGGCTGGGCGTGCAGGCACTTGACAATCTTAGATAATCCTAAAAATGGTGTGCCCAATCTAAGTGAACCAACTTTAGATGGGCCCATGTTAACCTCATCTGAAATGGGTTAACCTGGCCTAACAAATGCCTGTACATATTAACAGCCAGATCCAGGATGGGAAAGACTTAGCTACTCACCCCAGACCCAGGGCTGTACTATTTCTACTGGCCCCCAACCCTGACCTAGCTATTTTTAGCCCCCTGATAACCCCCCCTAGATTGGACAGCCCCTCTTCTGGTGACTTGTTAACTATTATGGACCCACCAACCCTACCCCAGAGCTACCACCCCCTTCCACTGACTATTAGCACATGCATCTCCCCACCTCTGAGTTATTTACTTTGATCTGCCTGTTCTACTCCCAGCAAATAAGAAATGTCTGCATGCACTGCTCCCAGTTTAGGCTTATGCACCTTAAAGTAAGGCACCTTAACCTAAAGTGGATCCCATTACTGCTTGTTTGCACCCTTATAAATAGGCTTTAAGGGTGTTCTCCTTGAGCCACACTTTGGTAGCTTAACCCAGAACTTTGTTATTTAGTTAGGCACTTATAGCAATATTTTATAGTTCCATTCTTTATGAAATGTAGGATATATACAACATGAAAGCATCTATGCTAAGGTTTCTAATGTGTTCCTTACAGGAAGGGATGCTGAGGATTGTCAGAGCTAAATAGTTAAGAGATGCCTCGGCACAGATGCGTTTAAGCACATTGTGAGTCCCCGGTGCAGGGATTTCCCCTGTAAGGCGGGAAAAAGTCCTTGGTGCAAAATCAGAGCCTGCCAAAAGCTTACAGCTGCACCATTGAGTGCATGCTCATGATTGGCTCAGTGTAAATTATGCACACATGGCGGTCAGCAACTGGCTCGCTGGCTGTACAAAAGGCTTCAGTGATACCCGCCCAAATTGGAGGAGAGCTCGATGCACATAGGGAGAGATCCCCATATGTACCTCGGAGCCACGGAGGGGCCTGATCAACCACCCACGACTCCCCGTCGTGGTTACCATGACATATCCCATATCCCACATGAGTGTGAATGTCATTGTGCTTGCCTACAGTTTCATTTGCTGTTTGTCTACGGATTGTGCCTACACTGCATACTTTGCTGTATCGCAGCCTGTAAGTAAAGGGTTTTTTGTTGCAACCGCTGCTGCCTCTCTGCAACTAATTCCACTCTATTGGCAGCCCCATTCCACTGTTGTTTCTCGGTCCCCACAAGGATGTAGAAAAAAACATATGAAGAGAAATAAATCTATACGTTGTAGAAATTTAGAAGAGAATGAAACAAGGGAAAATAGAACTAAGAAGCAAGAGGACATGGGTAGCAGGCATGCTGAAGTGGAAGTTGTGGGCACCAGTAAATGTCAACAGAACAAACAACAAGAACCCATTAATTGCAGAGGATAAAAAGATTAGGAATGTGAGCTCTGATGTTAGGAAAAGGGGTCTCAACCTAACAAGTGGTTTTCCTTGATGGAGGGTCTGCTGGAACATCCAGGAATTTTTAATCTTGGCTTCTATAATCATGATGGTCACAATGTGGCTGGGATAGTATATTATGAAAGGGAAAATTCTATACAATCTATTGTTCATAATCAGGTTTCCCTGATTTTATTGGAATTGGTGGAGGGTAAGGAACCCATCCAATCACTCTGCTACTTACCAATCTTAGTGACCATTTACTCACTACTTTCTGATTCTTCTCACTTGCATTCTCCTCTTTAACACTCACTTATGAGGAAGCAGTGCTTCCTTTCATGAGGGTTTTTCTTGAGGACTTGGTGAGATTCCCTATCTTTCTAATGTCTTTGCCTTGGTGTGACTGTGACATCCAGTATGTTCCTTGAAGGATTCTGCTGTTGTCATTGTCACTACTGTAGCATGTATGTTTGATTCTTTTCCTGCTCTTTTCATTGTGTCTGCCACTTTGTTCCTCCTTGTGAGCAGAGGCATACCAACAGGACAGGAGAGACAGAGACAAATGGCACTGCGGGCAGCCAGGGACCAGGAGTTGCTCCTACTGGCCCTAATATTGTGGAAACAGCTTAGTCAACTCCCACAGGTGGTTCAATTTTTCTTCCCCCACCTCCAAGTGTGGCACTCATAGGCACAAGGTTTGTAGACAGTACAGTTAAGCTCTGGGCCCCACAATGAAAACCGTGAATGGCCCTTAATTGAAAGGCCAAATTGCTTTAAAAAGCTTTCAACAAATATCCATTTATACTTTATCCTTATAACAACAACAAAGAATAGTATAAGGGAAAATGTTTCTTCAAAAGAGCTGAAATACTTCAAGGATCTATTCCAAGGACTAATGCTATGGTGAATGTTTCCCTCCCGGTATCTACATTCATTATACCATTAACAAACCATCTTCTCGATTTAAACTCATCTTCCTGTCCCTAAGATTTATTTGACTTCACATAGCTCTCTAGAGATTTTATTTTACTGTTTTTGCTTAAAAATACTTAGGTGTACTTTCCCCCCCACATTTGTAATTTAACATTTATTAAGGAGAAACAAAATACATTTTAATATTGTTAAAGATTAATGATGTTAATATACAAGCAAACTGAATCCCAGGACAAACTGAGATAATTACTCAGAAAAGCTCAAACAGGGAAACAAAGCAAAGTTTTATCATAAGTGCTTTGCACATTAAAGTAAGTACCACAGTTATAGGTATAACCAAGAGCCATCAGTGAATATTACAGGAGACAGCTTAATACATAAAGTAATAGCATTTGTGTATCAAAAATCAATCCATTATAAGGTTGCATATTTTTTCTTCTGTATATTAGCTTTCACTTTTGTATTTCCAAATGGAAAATAAGACAGAGGAGGATGTTAACCCTTAGAATAATGGAATCATAGAAAATTAGGGTTGGAATCAGGAGATCATCAACACCTTGCTCAAAGCAAGACAACCCCCAGCTAGATCACTACAGCCAGAGCTTTGTTGAGGAACTGAGCCTAAAAAAACCTCTGAGGATGGAGATTCTACCACCTCTCTGGGTAGCCTGTTCAGGTGCTCTACTGCCCTCCTGGTGAGAAAGTTTCTCTTAATATCCAATGTAAACTTTCCTTGCTACAATTGAGACCACTGATCCTTGTCCTGTCATCTGCCACCATTAAGAACAGTCTAGCTCTAGCTTGTAACCACCCTTCAGTTAGTTGAAGGATATTCACAAACCTCACCTCAATCTTCTGCTTTCAAGACTAAGTAAGACCACTTCCCTTAACCTCTCCTCAGAAGTCATGTTCCCCAGACTTATAGCCATTTTCCTTGCCTTCCATTGGACTCTCTCCAATTTGTCCACATCTTTTCTATAGTGCGGGGGCCAAAACTGGACACAATACTCCAGATGTGTCCTCAACAGTGCTCAATAGAGGGGAATAGCCACTTGTCTTGATCTGCTCTACTAATGCAGGCTAGTATGTTGTTAACCTTCTTTGCAACAAGGGCACACTGTTAGCTCATATTCTTCTTATTTTCCACTGTAATCACAAGGTCCTTTTCTACAGAGCTGCTGCTTAGCCAGTTAGCCCCAACCTGTACCTGCGTATGGGACTGTTCCATCCTAAGTGCAGGACTTTCATAGATTAATAGCTTGTAGAGTTGGGACCATGAAAGATCATTGTGTCCAACCCCATATCCCAGGCAGGAAAGAGCACAAAGGTCACACAGTCCCAGTCAAGTGTCTGTCTAGCCTCCTCTTGAAGATTTCCACGTTAGGTGAGAGTACTACCACCCTTGGCAGACTATTCCAGATTCTGGCCACCCTTATTATGAAAAAATTCTTCCTAATGTCTAACCTGAATCTACTCTCCACTAGTTTGTACCCTAGTTATTCCTAGTTACTCCTAGGGATGCCCTGGTAAATAGCGCATCTCCAATTCTCTGTTGTCCTCCCTTGATAAACTTATAGGCAGCTACAGGGTCACCCCTCAGCCATCTCTTGTGAAGGATAAAGATATTCAGATACTTCAAACTCCCCTCACAGAGTCTTGCATGTAGGCAACTAATCATATGAGTGGCCCTCCTCTGAACCCTCTCCAAATTCTCTGCATCCCTCCTGAAGTGCAGTGCCCAAAACTGGACACAGTACTCCAACTGAAGCCTGACCAATGCCACACAGAGGGGGAGCATCACCTCCCTCAATCTGTTCATCATGCATCTGCTAATGCACAACAAGGTGTGATTGGCTTTGTTGATGGTTTTGTTACACTGCTGGCTCATGTTCCTCTTGGAGTCAACTATTACTCCAAGATCCCTTTCAGCCACTGTGCTACTGAGGAGGTCATCCCCCAACCTATAGGTGCACTGGGGGTTCCTTCTCCCTAGGTGTAAGACCTTGCATTTGTCTTTTTTAAATTACATCCTGTTGCATTCTGCCCATTGATCCAACCTGCCCAGATCAGCCTGTATCCACTCCCTGCACTCTGGTGTGTTAATTTTGCCCCATAACTTGGTGGGATCTGTGAACTTGGACAGGGTGCTCTCCACAATCACTGATGAAGATATTAAATATCACCAGTCCAAAGACTGATACCTGTGGGACACCACTGCCCAGCTCCTTCCACGCTGAAAATGACCCATCCATCACCACTCTCTGGGTGTGTTCCCTAAGCCAGTTAGCCACTCTAACTCTTACTGACTGTAAAAGCATCCACTTCAAATCTTGCTAGCTTCCTTATAAGACTAGGATGTGAAACTGTGTTGAAAGCCTTCTTAAAGTCCAGGTATATGATATCTGCCTTGGCTCCTGCATCTAGGCTGTCTTTGACCTGGTCATAAAAGGCTATAAGGTTTGTCAGGCAGGTTCTACCTGTGATGAACCCATGCTGGTTTCCCACAGCATCATTTCCCCTGCTGGACCTTCACAAGTGCACTCCTTAATGATTTTTCCAGTGTTTTCCTGAGAAGAGAAGTAAGACTGACTGGCCTAAAGTTACCCTCCTCATTTTTCCTTCCCTTCTTAAAAATGGACACCACATTGGCCTTTTTTCAGTCCTTGGGGACCTGGCCAGAGTACCATGAGTGCTCAAACAGCCATGCCAATGGCTCAGCTATGACACTGGCCAATTCCTTCAGCACCCATGGATAGAGGTCATCTGGGCCTGCTGACTTGTATTCATCCAGCCCCCCCAAAGTGCTCTTTCACTAAGTCAGCACTAATTGTTGGTGGTCTAGTGCCTCCCAAACATCTATCTATGTTCAATTTGTGTGAATTGTCTTGGCCAGTACTTAGGAATGCTGAAGTGAAGAGCTCATTGAAAAGCTTGGCTTTTTTCCCTTTGTCTGTCACCATCTGCTCTGATTTGTCCTGCAGAGAACTTGCCCTTATTGAATTTCATGCCATTTTTTTAGCTTCAATCTCCCAATTTGTCTCTCTGAACCCTAGCCCTGCCCTCCAGCATATCTTCTATGCCCCCCAGCTTGGTGTCATCTGCAAACTTCCTAAGTGTGCACTCCATCCCATCTTATGATTGTTGATGAAGCTATTGAACAAAACTGGCCCCAGGACCAACCGCTGGGGCACACTATTTCAGAGTAAATAGCTCAGAGCACATGCCCAAATATACAGCCGGCTAAACAAACACTCAGCAAGCTGAACACACAGATAGCCCTGGCTCACTCACCTTCCCAGAGCAGAATCTGGTGCCTAGTGCTTGGCTACTCTCCCTTTTCCCTTTTCTCCTCATATATTAACTTATTTTACCTCAGTTAAGGGTGCAAAAACAACTAAAGGCTAGACAGAAGATAGTCACTGCTTACCAATTCTTTTAAATAAATTAGGATAGGGCTTCTCTTTCTATTGACTTTTCTGTCACTTTCTCTGTTTAGTTAGTAATGAGCAGATTCTCATTTCATTTAAATGAATGCCTAAGTTCCCAATGGTTAAAAAAGGAGAAGGACAGAACTTTTCATAGTTGAACTATCATCATGTTTTCTCCTTAATCATAAAGCCTACCACTTTTTAATGAAAATAATCATTTAAATTAAACTAAATAAAAATGTGCGTTTAAATGGACATTTTTCTTAAAGATTTAAAATCTCTTAGGCATTCTCATGCGGGAGTTGGCCAGGTACAATCTAGAGATTTATTAAACTGAGGTCAGTTGGAGCTTCTTTACCAATTTAACTGGCTATTGAAATACACTATTAATGTATAAATACCTCAAATATAGTGATCTTTATAATGGGTTCTAATATCTCCATGAAGGAAAATTTGAGAGGAAACACACAAGAAATTTAAGTGAATTCATGTACATGAGCAAAAAGGTGCCAGGTGGAGGTGTTTGGGTCAATGGTAAAATGCATTTCAACTGCATGCAAGGGAAGTTAATTTATGTTCTGCCCTGTGGTTTCCTGTAAGTGTAACCAAATTCTTTAAAGGTCACATATACAAAGGCTCAATTTACAATAATTTTAACCTAGAAATATGTGTGAAATTCAATGAAACACACAGTACTTATCTCAAAATACACTTTTTTTTTTTTGCCTCCTACATTCTAATAAGGCTATTTGAATACAGTCTTATGTGCTCCAATATGAATCTCCAGATTTCAATATGCCAACAGCATGATGATGAGGGAATTCAAATATAAACTAGATTAACTCCTTATAGCATTAGGTAATTTTTAGGCATATATATTGCATGTTTTCATTGTTTACATTTTACATAAGAATGACTACCTTTATGATTCCAACAAATAATAGATAACAGTAGAAAAAGATATATCCAAAATGCGTATTAAGTATTTTATGTTTCTTCTTAACCTTATATAATCCTGATATATTCTTTGATAATATCATTACATGCTATTTCTCAATAGCAATATGCTTGTTTACAAAATTAAATTATTTTGTGTCCAAACTATCTACTTATGATAAAGGACCAAATCATTCTGTGTGCAATTGTAACAGAAGCATTAACATTAAATTAAGTTCATTAACTTTAAATTAACCTACACTTTATTTAGAGTTAAGAATAGAAAAAGCATGAGCAGAAGTAACAATAGTATCATGGATACAAGTATAGCAAAACCACTCCATCTTTAACCCTGCTTCACTTAGATTAGGAACAAGCATCCAAAACACCCAAGCCAGAATTGATTCAATCTTTGTAGGCTAGTCTAACCTGCAGAAATTGAACTGGTTTGCAAGTGGATAGACATTCCCTTTTCATTCCAGAAATGCAGTAGAAATCATTTCAGAAATGTAGTAGATGAGGCCAGAATCCCAGGGGTGCTAGAGCAACCCTTCCCTTTCACAGGTAAGCTGAGTTGAGGGGAAGTGGGGTGGCACATGGACAGGCCCCAGTGGGCCAAAGTGAGACAGAAGAGGGAGTTAAACTCTGACTTTGGACTGCAGGGTCCAGAGAGTGGGAGAAGAGAGAGTGTGGTCAGACTGCTGTGGCTAGGGGGTTGTGGGGGAGGGAGGACAGGGAGAGCTCTGCCTACCCCAGGAGCTCCCTGACAGCTGAGAGCAATCCTGGCACACAGCACTACCCAGCCCCAGTGGGGTAGTCTTCCCTTTCCACCCTCTCATCCACTGCTGTGGGGTGGGAAGGAGCTCTCTGTTCAGTGCTGGGGGGGGCTCTTTCCCCTTCTCCTCCTCCTAAATCTCCCCCTGCCACCACAGGGTAGGGAGGAGGGCTCTGATCAGTGCTGGGGGGGTCTTCTCCCTCCATCTAACCCCCTCATCATCATGTTGTGAAAAGCAGTGCTCTGCAAGGTTGCCCAACCCCAGAGGGGAAGGGAGGTGGTGGTCTGCGCTGTGCTGCCCAGCCCAGCTGGGGCATAGGGAGCAGCTGTAACTGAGACATAGCTCCTGGGGGTAGTCCCACCCCTACGGCCCAGCCCATTCTTGCTCAGCCAGAGCCAAGGCAGCTGCAAGGTGGAACTGGGCCATGCTGGGCCACAGGAGTGGAGGTAGGGTTGAGTCACCCCAGGCAGGTGCATTTGAGTGACAGGGATACTGTCCAGTGGGCTAGCCAGGCTGGATCAGAGACACTGGCAGGCCACCACCACAGGGGATTGTTCCAAACTCATCAACTCTGCACTGCCTCCAAGCCAGCCTGACTAGCCCACTGCCTGGCCAGTCACTCGCATACCTGTTACTGAACTGAACCCACTGGGAATGGCCCAGCACCTGCAGCCTAGCCCAGCCTGGCTCCACTGTGTGGCTGCCTCGGCCAGGGCTGATGTGGGGGTGGGGCCACCCCAGCAACTGTTATAGCCATTCCCCATACCCTGGCTGGTCTGGGTAGCACTGCATAGAGCCCCCTCCCCACCCTGTGGCAGTGGGAGAAGAGCAGGGGGAAGAGTCTTCCTCTGAAGCTAAGCAGTCTTGCAAACAGCCCCCATCCCCATTCCATGGCAGCAGGGGAGGGGGAGGAGAAGGAGGAGCCCCATGAAGCTCCACACAGAGTCCCCCCTCCCTACCCTAGGGGGAGGAAAAGGAGGAGGGGGGGGAAGTCTCCCCCAGCACAGAACAGAGACCCCCCTCCCCAACCCATAGGATAACCATCCCAGCATAGCCCTGCTAAGGTGAACGGGTAGGGAAAAGGTTAATTCCTCCCTCCATCCCTTCTGCCCTGTATCTGTCAGCCCCAGGAGCCATCACAGCCCCTCCCCTCTGCTCCTTGGAAGACAGGCAGACCCCAGCTATGGTGGGGAGGAGGGGAAGAAGGAAAAGGAAGGAAGATTTAACCCCCTCCCTGCTTACATTGCCTTAAGGGGGGATGTCTCGCCACATTCTATCTTTGTGTGGGCTAGAGAGCAGAGGGGTGGGCCTGCCTTACTCTGAAGCAGAGAGCATAGCCCAGCCCAGAGAGCATACTGAGATACTGGAAGACTCTGGTTTAACTTAAAACAGGAAGGAGTCTGGGGCAGACATCATATAAACTGGTTTAAACTCAATCAGTTAAGTCTGATACAACATTCTGGTCTGATAAACCACTTTCAAAATGACTGAAACCAATTTGATACAACATTCAACCAGGTTTATCTCAAATTGGTTTCAGCCATTTTGGAAGTGGTTTATGGGCAATGGATGTCTGTTCTGTTACAGGTTTAAATCATGTTCTGATCACTTAAACCAGTTTATGTAATGTCTGTCCCTAGCCGTGGGGTCAAAGTTAAAGTAGTGTAGCTTTTGTTTGCTCACTGCAGGATCAGGCAGATGTAACCCTTACATAGTAACAGCTGCTGTGAATGCACAAGCTAAAGCTGAAATATTTTTACTAACCTCATAAGTAAACTGCCTATTTGCATTCTTCACAGGATCAAAAAGGAAAACAAAATATTTGTGTTGTAGTCTTGAAGACTGAATATCTTTTTATATATGTTTATGTCAGTATAATTATACAGTTCAAAATATTTGTAAAACACATCTCTTTCACTAGCCATTTAAAAGTTTTATTTTATTAACGTATGTTATTGGAAAAGTATTTTGTGCAGTGGAAACCAAACTAAAAACTGAATAAGCAAATAAGCCTTATATCATCTTAAGAAGTGTAAACTGATCTTGAGCTTTGTTGGAAATGTCCAGATACACATAAGATGTTCATGTTTTTCTAAGTCCTAAGTCTTGCACATAAACATTCTCTTGTTTAAAAAATAATTTAAACTGTGTCTCTGCATGTCATCACAGCTGGTCATGTCAAAAGCATTACAGTCATACATTTCATTTTTCACAGTCCTGTAATCAATTCCCTACAGGGAGCATTTATTATTCCTTTATGAATTGGATTGTCTGAGGGACTAAGAAGTAAAACTTTTCCCTGAGTGTCAACTGCAATTAATAAAAGAAACAAAGTAGCCATTCGTTTTTTTTAAAAAAATCATATATATTATATATTTGGTGCAAATCCAAAGCCAGCCATGCAGCCCTAGCAGGTATTCCACAAACTAGGCAAATGCATACAGTGGGTGAATAAAACCTCCTTAGGTCACAGGGAAGCTGGAAGGACTGAAAGTTTCCTCAAGGATATGAATGCTTTCTGTGACACCCTCAATGTCTTTATTCATTGAAACAAAGAAATATAATGCTGCTTAAATACCTGGATAAGATATTCAGGGTAAACAAACAGAAACAAGGATACAATCTCCAGGTTACAAAATGAAACTAGTAGGTAGTAAGTTTAAAACTAACAACAAAGTAGTAATTTTTCATGCAGCATTTAATTAAAATGTGGAAGTCATAGCCATAAGATTTAGTTTAGCTAGATTTAGAAAGGTATTGAATGAATCTTGAAAAAAAAAATCTTGAAGGAAAATTGCATCAGTAGCTATTGAACATAGTAGCTATTGAACAGAGGCTTAAGGGTACAGCCTCTAAATCAGAACTTTCTTGACCTTAAACGCTAGAGGCTGCAAATGTGAGAGGGACAATGGAAAAAACCCTGGTCATACCAAATTAATTCTTCCTTTCAGCATCTACTCTCTGCCACTGTGACATAGGCCATAGTAGACAGTGAAGAGGCTACAGCTTGGTACACACCAGGTAGACATGCACAAGGGTCTCCATCTCCTCACAGAAGGGGCAAGTGTTGGGGGCATCCATGAACCACACCAGATGCACAACTGTGGACATGATTGTTTGTAGGACTGCCAGCTGAGGTCCCCAGTGGCTTGTGGGATCAAGGTGGAATATATGATCATCCAGCAAGGACAGTCCTCTTTCCCAAGCATGTCCTGCCACTTGATTCCTGGGTAGGACATGAGGATGGGATGATGGAGGGTGTAAATCATGATCAGGTTGAGTTGGCAGCAATGGACGGTTTGGAAGTGGGCCAGCTTAACTGGGCAAGGTGGACCTACGGTCTGACAATTCTTAGCCATGAAAGCTAGTGTTTTAATTAGCATTTGTTGGTAACCTTACACACACACACACACACACACACACACACACACACACACACAGAGTCACTCCAGTTTGGCACTGTCAGAAAATCCTTCATCATCCCTTATAGACTTGTCCAAGTTATGCCATTGTATATATTATAACATGTTGAGGTATCTGGGGATTGAATCAAAATACACTTTTTACATTAACTATATATTTGAATAAGCTTTTGTTTGTCTTAAATTTTAAATGACATGATTTGTAATTTTGAAGTTAGACCCTTTTCCACCTGATGAGGAAAGTTCTAGTGAACTTTTCTTAGATCTAATTACATTGTGCATTGCAGAGATAAGTGTAATGTAAAAATGCCAGAAAAAAAAAAATCCCTATACTTTGTTTGATGTAATGTATTAAATTCAGTGTTTGGTTAAAAACATGCAGCCTCATTGAGTTCAGTAAAATTTCATTTGTCTACACCAACAGAACATTTCCCCCAAATAGTCCCTCTCTTGACTAGGCTATTAAATGCATTTATGTTGCAAGATACTATTTGATCATAATTATGCTTGAAAAAATGTTATTATTTACAATACACTGAAGAACTTATACCTCTCCATATGAATTGATTCCATCTATACTAAAAGACAGTTTGATGAAAAAGAAAAAAAGAAAACGTTTCCCTCGTTTTGACTTTTTCTATGCTGCTTGTCTTCCTATGAAAATAAAGCCATAAAAGTGTTCTATATCATAATAGTTCACAGAATTGCAAAATAAGCTTAGTAATATTTTCCAAAATAAAAGGGGAAAACATTCTAACAAAAACAAATATAGCATTTAACCTAGAACCTTTACATACATAGAAAAGATTACCTACTGTGTGGACACATCTACATGAGACATTTACTGCCAAGTAAACTACTTGGCTCCACAGTAAACCTCCTGCATCTACATGTGCAGCTGTATTAGGCCACAGGAAACTAATTAACTCTGCATCAGGGTGGTGCTTATAAATACAAGTACTATCCTACTGCTGAGTTTTTTACTCTGCAACACCAAGTATAGATGATGACACAGTTGGCTGGGGCACAAGGGTGCTTTAGTTTGGGGGCTGCTTGCTGCCTAGCCCCAAACTGGAGCACTTTTGTGGCCCAGTCAGCCCCTGTGCAGCACACTGAACTGGGCAGAAGCAGCCCCAGGAAGGCCAGATGCGCCTGCGCTCCCTTCTCCCCTCCTTTTCTCCCCTTCCTGCCCCCAATAGCTAGGGTTACTCTGACTCAGTTCAACATACTGAAGTCCTGGGTACACATTAAAATGGCACATTCAGGATCAATACACTCTGGCACAAATTGTTAGGTGTTGGCACACACTAAAAGCTTTAGTAATCAACACCTACTGCAGGATGACAGGCCTTTTTTGAACATCAATTAAGGCTTGAATGGAAAACAGAAGTTCTATTATAGTTTGCTAGTGATAAAAATAAATATCAGAAAGAGTAGCAGAAAAACAAAACTGAAGCAGTAGGAAATTAAAATGTTAAAGTGTATGTCATTGACACTAATATTCAATATCAATATCATTACATCAGCATGTAACAGAACTGAAGGAGAAATATTTTAGTTCCTAGCAACAAAAAGAGAAAATAGAGAAATTGTTCAGTTGGAGAAGAGGTTGAAACTGTATTCTATGGTTTTTAAAGATCCTTCTTCAATTTTGGCAGTGATAGAACATAACAGAAATAAAATGAGTGAATTTAAAAATCATCAAATAAAACCCTTGATGTCACCCATGAACAGGTACAGTACTAAGGTAAATTTAGAAACACATATCACAAAATAAAACCAATCACTCACATGCTTTTTCAATAGTATAACAAAAAGGGCTCATCATAGAATAATAGTCAAAATAGTAGTATTAGGCATCTGTGCATGCATCTAGCCATGCATTAATGCTCCATTGTTACTGTGCATTAGATTTACTACCTGTAATAACAGGTACTAGCTCAATGTGCAATAACCAGGCCTATCATCTTTAAGTGATGCTAATGTGCAGTAGACTGAGTCAGCTGTGCATTAATGCATTAGCATGTTTTTTGCCAGCATGTATTAATGCACGGTAGAATTAGTCTACTGCACATTTAGAGTCTCATGTAGATGTGTCCTGTATATCTCACAAGACAACAGAATTGCACTGAGTGAGTTATCAGCTTGCTGAACATCTGCATGAGTAGCTATACAGTCTAATTTTTGAGTGACAGTCCCTTCTGCACTTACCACATTTGAAGTTCATATCAAACAATTCTGTATGCAGTGTGGGGTTCTTCCTGTGGTTTCTTCTTTCCTCTTCTATTCTGTCCTCAAAAGCCTTCAGTCCATGCTTACTAGACTGTTTCCAAGCACTTTAATCCTCTGCAATTTTCTCCTAGTAATGTGGGTCAATGGTAATTGTCTTCATATCTCTCTTGCAAAAAACCTTAAACCAGAGATAAGGATGCTCATATGGTCTTCTTCCTGTAAAGAATTATCTATACAAGAAAACCTTAGGTATATAGCCATCATCCATTCTTCACAAAAGACCCAACCATTAGTGTCAAAGCTAACTAAGAAGATAATAGATACTCAAAATGTTGGCATGTTCCAAGATCTTAGTATGGGCAACATTGTCCTGCCAGGAAATTACTAGAAGGTGGCAAAGGCAATGTAAGTGGAAGCTGTTGAGGTATTTTTCTTGAATTGAGTATGTAATGCCGGATTCACTGCCTTACAATGAAGTAAGGCAATGGTGTTGACAATGCAAACATGATATACTTTGATACTGGTCTTAATAGTCAGTTTGTTCTTCTTCTATACTCGTTCACTCATGGTATCTGATGCTCTGCTAATATGGATATTCAGTTCATCTTCAGGTGACAGGTCGCTTGTAACAATGGAGCCAAGGTACATAAATTTACTTACAACAACCAATATGTTTTCACCTACTACGATCACTGGTAGTGAATCAACGATCTGGACTGTGGAGCATAACACTGGTTGTCTTGATGCTGATTGTAAAACCAAACTCTTGGCAAGCATGACTGATGTGATTGATGAGGCACTGAAGGTCACTCTTTGTATGGGGTATTAGTGCAGCAGCACCAGGAAACAGCAGCTCATGAACCAAGACTTTCCGCACTTTAGACTTCTCTTTAAAGCATGTGAGGTTGAATAATTTTACAGCTGAATGTGTATGTAAATAAATATCTTTGGTGACAGTCCCCAAAGTGCATGTCAAAAAAAGAGAAAAGGAAATCCTGAAGAGGGTTGGGGAAAAAAACACAAGACCGTTTGACTCCTCTTCCAATCTCAAATGCCTTAGATATCAGTCCATCATAGCTGACTGTTCCCTGCATTCAATCATGGAAAGATCAGGTTGTTCTGAGGAGCTTTGGTGAATAGCCAATCATTTCCAAAAATATGAAGATGCCTTTTTAGCTGACAAGGACAAAGGCCTTAGGTCAAAGAAAGTGATGTTAAAGGGTCTTGTTTGTTACTTACATTTTTTTTGGATTTGTCACAGTTAGAAGATTGTATCTATGGTGGATCTGCTAGCTCTGAAGTTGTACTATCGCAGGATAAACATGTTCAGCAAGCTGTGTTATGAGCACTACCTGATAATAATCTTACCAACAATTCTTTGCAGTCAAATGCCATGATAGTTGTTACAATTGCTTCATTCACCTTTATTCTTGTACAGAGTGGCTATATTGGCACCTCACTTATCTTGTGACACTGTTCCTACTGTCTAGCAGTGCATAAGAAACTTGTATAGGTGGAGAAAAAGCACAGGTTTTCCATGCTTGATCACTTCTACAGGAACACCACTTTTTTCAGGGGCCTTGACAATAGCCAGATTGTCTACGACCTTACTAAGGTCCTCAACAGTTGGAATATCATTGAGCTCTTCAAGGACAGACAGACTTTCCGTGAAAATAAGAGCCATTTCAGTGACATCACTTTCCCTTGAGTAGAGTTCAAGATAATGTTCTACCCATGTTTCTATCTGTTGCTTTCAATCTGTTATGACTTCTGATACTGTCTTTAATGGAACCAGTTTTTTTGCAGTTGAACCTTTTGCCTTCTCGATTCCATCATACAAGCCACTGGTGTTTCGTGTCAAATGAAAATTGAATTTCTTTGCACAGTTGCAAGGAATAATCATTGGCACAATGCCTTGATATTTGTTGGACAACACTCCTTGCTATCTTCAGTTCCTTCAGGCTAGGTACAGACACTAAAAAAAGCCCAAGCCTGAATTGATTCAATCTTTGCAGGTTAGTTTAACCTGTGTAAATTGTACCAATTTGCAAGTGAATAGACATTCACCTCTGTATCTGGAAATGCAGCCACATGTCTTCAGTAGCTCAGGATAGAAGCTGGAGGAGCGCTAAAGCAAGCCTTTCCTTCTCTTCCACAGCAGCTACAAGGCTGGAGAGAAGCTGACCTGAGGGACCTAGTCACACACAAATGGCCAGACTGCTAGGGATTATTGGAGTGGACTTTAAGCCTTACTCTGGCCTGCAGGGACCCCAGCCAAGGTGTGCCTGGAAGAGGAGGAGGGAAGCGGCCCTTGCCACACTTGCTGCGGAGCAGAGTGGGCAGTACCTCAGGCAAAGCGGGGCAGGGAGAGGAGTTAAACTCCTCTGTCTCCCCTGTTGGGCACCAGCACAGGGACCCCAGACAAGATCTGCCTGGCTTTCCCCCCTGCTGGTTGCTCATGCGGCGTGGACCTGGCCAGAGCCAGCTGGCATGGCTCTGCCATCAGCCAGGGGCCAAGGCTCAAGCTGTGGGGCTGAGGTTGGGGTTGGGGCTGTGGAGTTGAGCCAGGCCAGCCCAAAGGTGCTGCTGATGGAAGGCATGGCGGGGCCAGTGCAGGCTGGGGCATGGGGACTGGGCCCTTCCCAACAGACTGAGGCTCAGGCTGTGGTCACAGGAGCTGTGAATCTGCATTGCTACCAGTTTCATGCACCCAGACCAGGTGGGGCTTTCATGGAGGTGCAGCCAGCTGGGAAGGGCCGGGTGGGGCTGGCTCAGGCTGGGCTGCAGGGGCAGGGCCCTTTCCAGCTGGCTGTGGATCCATGACAGTTTGACCCTGTGGCTTGGGTGGCAGCTGACCAGGCAGCAGCGTGGAGACTATGCTACTGCAGCTGTGGGCACCTTGCCAACCTGGCTGGACACACCGGTGGCTGTCCAGGCTGGCCTGGAGGTGCCAGAGGGCCTACAGCTTGGCAGCTGCCTGCTGCAGGGGCTCATGTACCCACAGCTACTGCTACTGCCACTGCTGCTGTGTCCCCATCCCTCAATGTGCAGCAACTGGCCAGCTGCAACTGCACTACAAGCTTTACAATGGCTGAGGCCAGGGGTGCTGTTCTGCCTCCCTCAGCTCCATCTGCCACCACTGCCCCTGCTTGTGCCACTCTGGGTAGGCAAGTGGGAAACTTCAGCCCAATGTATTCTGCCCAGGGCATGGAGCTCAGGATCCATTTCCCAGATGCCATCCCCTCCACCCTCCTGGCTTGGTATGCAGTGCCTGCTGGCAGGTGGAGCAGGTGGAAGGCAGCTGAGAGCTGGAGCCAGATCTGCATGTACTGGGCAGAAGCTACCAGGCTGAAGTTTCCATCCACCCAGAGCTGCATGGTACAGCAGGAGCTGGAACCACAGCTGACGGTGAGGAGAACAGAACAGCCTTGCTGGCCCCAGACAGCACACAGCTTTGATGGGACTGTTCCTGGTGTAGCTGCAGCTGGCTGGATACTGCTGTGCTCCCCACACCTCCAGCTGCTCCTCCTCCTCCCACTCCTGCCCCTGCTTCACCTTGCCAAGTCACACATCCACAGCTGTAATGGCATGGCCTCTGTACCACTGCCTGGACAGTTGCCACCTGTGCCACTGGACCAGGCTTTCACGGAGTCACAGCCATCTGGGAAGCCCCCCCCACCACAACACACACAGACCCTACATCCACCCTCAGCATGGTCCACAGGCCAGCCCAGCTCAGCACAGCCTCAGCCATGGGAAAGTCATTTGAATGGAAGGGCTATGCTGATTGGCTCTGGATGGACCCCTGCCCTGCTGCTGTAGCAGTGAGTTGGGGGTTACTCTGGCAGGGGCTGCTCTGCCCAGCCAGGCAGACCCTAGATAAAGTCCCTGGGGGTGAGGGGAGGGAGGGGAAAATAAACCACCTCTCTTCCCCCTTAGCCTTAGGGGGCCAGGCTGGGCTGGTGTCTGGCCATGTCCACGTCTTCTTCAGCTAGAGAACAATGTGGGGGGACCCGCCCTGCTGTCTAAAGTGCACAGCACAGCCTAGCCCAGAGCTGAAAGCATGCTGGAATCCTGGGGGTCTCTGGCTTAACTTAAAGCAGGAAGGGGTCTGGGATAGACATTGCATAAACCAGTTTGACCTAAATCAGTTAAACCTGATATTATATTCAACCAGGTTTATCTCGAACCAGTTTCAGCTATTTTGAAACTGGTTTATGTGTACTAAATGTCTTTTTTATTACAGGTTTAAACAAGTTTCTGATCAGTTAAACCTGTTTATGTGTACCTAGCCTCAAAATTCCATATAAGGAAGTTGTGATTTAACATAGAAATTTGTTTGGCCCTGATAAATGGAATGAATTCATCAGAGTACAACTCAAATCAAGTTGGGGTTCTTCTGACATGCTTGCCAAATACAGAGTCAGCACTGACATATATGATTTCTCTGAGGCATCCCCATTTCTCTCCTGCATTCTTGCACAAAGGCAGCTGTGAAGCAGCCTCCTCCAGAGCCACCATAAACTGCAAGGTTTTCTGATGATCAGATGTACTGGTAATGTTAATGCATGGCAAAAACTGATACTTAGAGCAGAAAATTTTCTTTGGTTTCAGTTTGATCTTAGTGACCTCAAATGAGTGATCAATGTCACAATCAACACTATGATAGCTATGAACAAGGAAAACATTATTAAGATTTTACTGTCTAGTGATGATGTCCAGCTGGTGCCAGTGGCCAAATCTTAAGCGCCTCCCTATTACCTTATGGCACGGCTTCATCTGAAAGAACAAGTCAGTGACACGCAAGTTATGAAAGGAGCAGAACCTCAACAGCCATTGTCCATTATCATTCATGTCCACCGTTATGTGAGCCCAGGGAAATTGATGAGGCTCAATGGTCAGTACCAACTCTGGCAATAAAGTCCCTCAGAAGACACACATTCTCGATGTCTGACCATTAACACTAGCCTGTTCTTCAAAAAATTTATCTTTAATTTCAACAGAAGAATAGAGTGCTGGAGTGTAGGCATTCCCTAAAGTGAGTGTGTCTTCTGAACTATAATGGTGGAGCATGAGGATCCTCTCAGAACCTATTGATGGATTCTCACTCATTCAGGAAAAATCATTTCTAACAGCAAAGCCTACACCATGATCATGTGCATCTTTGGAAGTTTTTTTTTTTTTTTTTTTTGCTAGAAGACTGTGTAGTATTTTTCTCTTAAGGAACCAACTGAGGTTAACTGATTTCTAAAAAGCATGGGTCTCACACACAAAGTTTCTCACAGACCAGAAGCAAGCAGGCTGTCTAACACAACAAGGCCAACAAGAACACAGTGTGAAAAACAGTTTGGGAACCAAGGGAGTATGTATCATACTACGCATAACACAAAATAAAGTTATTCCAGGTCAACCACACAGAGGAACCAATCACAGATAGCCACAGATCAAGAGTCATCAAGAGGGAAGGAGAATATAAAAGCATAGACTTGTGAGTAACAAAACGTCCTCCCACCTCAACCAGGTCCCCCCCTCCTCCCTCATCAGTCATCCCCATCCTTCTCCCTGGGAAGGGTCCCAAGGGCCATCATTGACAGAGGACATACCACCAGTTCATTTTATCCACCCCACTAGAGGAGGGGTGTGGGCTAAGGCTGTGTGAAGCTTTGGGTTCTGATTTGATTCAGAAGACATTCAGCCCAATTCAGTGGCCAAATCTCTGAATCCAAATCAAATCTGGAGACCAATAAAAAGGTCTGAATTGGTTCAAAGCCCTCTGAATCAATTCACAGAGCTTCAGAGAAATTTGGAGATTCAGGCAGTCCCTGCTCACCACCACAGGGACCTGGACCTGGAATCTGTGCCAGTAACTGGGGGGGGGGGTGCTGAAAGAGGGGGGAGTGGACCATGGGGGGGATCCCCACCAGGCCCCATCCCATGCCTGCTCTCCCAGACCAATCCAGAGCCAATACCAGGCATGTTTCTTGAAGTGCTGCAATGTCAATGTTCAATTTGTTTAATTCCATATCTATCACAGCTGTCTTATGAGCACCAGAAATATCCACAGAATCATCAGTCAGGATGGCCATCACTCATGGCCCTAACATTCCATTTTGAAATATGAAGCCTTGATTTTATTTTTTTTGTTTTTGTCTAATGCAATGATACAACTTGATTTTTGAGTTTTTTTCTTGGATCCAATCACCCATTGGGGCAGGCAGACCATCTTACTGGGAGCTGCCCAGCTGTAGGCAGGTGATAGCTGATCACTGAGATACCATGATGTCTCCCACTGGCAGAGGCAATCTGTAGCATCCCTCTCTTTACCAAACAAGCAGGACTTATAACTCAAAACTGCTACTTCCATTGGTGAAAGATAAAGGGAAGCTGGAATGACCATTTTAGGGTACAAAAGCCTGGGCAGTGCATATGGAGACAATGAGTTGCTCATATACCATGGTCCCCCTCTAGGCCATACTACTTTAATTTTAAAAAAAGGCAAGTTCCAGTACGTTTCAACTTGGCAGCAGGCGCTGTTGGAACAAAGGAAATTGTCCATTTTCTCATCTATTGGAGCTCCAGTATTAATCTGGCTGCAAGCCAGGGTTTATTAGCCTGGTCTACACTATCATGGAGTGGACCTCAGTTCCATGACTTTTTGGTGACAATTCCCCAGCCAGGTATAAGGTTAGTATCCCACTTTAAGTTCCTCTTCTTCCTGAAGCCATCAGCCTGGTAGAAGTTGCCAGGTTATTTAACTACTGGCCAGTCTAATGCAAATAAAAAACAGGAGCTTGTGTGGGCAGGTATTTGTGCAGGTTATTTCTGTAGATGTCCAAATTATGCCAAAGGACTGCAACTCACAGCAAGAAAACAGAGCTTAGTGAGACAGTAAACTTAGAAAGGATACTGTAGCCTGAGACCCCTCATTGCCTGATAAAAGTAACTTTTTCAGAGCATCAAAAGCATAGGTCAGTGATATATTTCTGCATTAAACCTTTAATTTAGCCAGAAATAAAAGGGAAAATGGTTTTAGTTATTTATTTATTTTTGTGTCTTAAGCTGTTGAAATGCCACCCACAGAGAAGAGGGTAAAATATCAACTCCTTCCTTTGAACCATACACAACATTCTGAAACCTCAGGTTCTGTGATGTTCAGAAGTTTTATGTTGTGGGGCTTGGGTTGCACCTTAAATGCCAGCAGGGAATCTTGGATCTAATACTTAAAGAATTATGAAGATGAAATGGCAAACAAGTTTTTCATTCCTGTCTTGTATGTCCATAATTTAGCGATTTGACATGCAAGCCATACTCTTGTTAGGGCTAAAGTTAGGCTGGACCAATTCCAAGCATGGCATATTGGCTCACAGGGGGCTGCATGGCAGTTCACTGGAATGAGTTAAGGTGGATTTGGTGTCACTAGGGTTACAGACTCCCATCCCCTCAGAATGCAGAAGCAAATGCATAGAATTCTGGCTGGCAAATAGGTCCTTGTTCCCTGGGACCTACCTGCCTTTGGAACCTTCATTGCCAACTTGATACAGATATATTCTGGTTTGCTTATAGTCAGCCACATTGTGTAGCCAGAAGCTGACATTTGCAGACAAGAATGCATTGGTGCCATAGGGACAAATTTGCCATGGATGCATTAGGGATGAATCTATTATTATGAATTGTATTATACATCAGTGCCTTTTCTGGAAGGAGACTGTCTTGTTTTTCACAGTTTAAATATTTTGTTTGTCCAAGCCCTTGCTTAGGTTATGTTTACACTGAAGTCACTAAACAGCAAATAGTTGTATCATGGAACAAACATTTGGGGCCACTTAGAGAATGTAGCTTAGAGACTGTATTAATGCTTAGAGCTTAGAGAATGGATTGATGACTGAATTAATTGGCAATTAATTAACTCAAGGTAAATGAGTTTGGTGTAGGCTAATCTTCTAAGCAATACAGCCACAGACAGCAAAATATAGGTGCCAGAGTTCTCCTCCCTTTACAGTCTTCAGCTTCTCACCCAAAGGGAAATGATGCAAAATCAGGCCCATCATGCAAACAGGTTAGAAGAGGTATTGGCTGTGTACTAACAACCTAGTTCATCCTCTGTCAACCAGGTATAGACTAAGAATGCTTGGAGCCCTTTCAGGAGTGGTACTGTTCAAAAGGGAAAGTTAGTATGTTATAATTGTTATGTGTTAATGAGCTGAGAACTAGTATAATGTAGCAACCCCCTTCAACTTTAATGTTCTTTTATCCAGGGTTAAAGTTGGAGGGCTTTGCTGTATTTGAATCATTCTCAGCTCATTCACACAGAATAATTAGAATGTACCAGATGCTGCCCTTCTGATACATTCCCCTTTCAAAAGATCTCCAAGTGTTCATATGTCTACACCACTAACTCATTTACTGTAGCCAATAAATAAAGAATGGGGTCCAGGTTCTCAAATGTGTTTAGAATAGAACAATCATTTCAATGGAGTTGAAGAGAGTTTCAATGGGGTATAGAGAGTTAAGTATCTCTCTATACCTCTGGAACCTTGTACCATAATTCCTGCTATATTATCACAGCTAGTATGTCATCTAAAATAATTGCATTTGCCTTAATTGCTTCACTTGGGATAGCTGTCTATAAACACTGGAGCAAATGCAAGTGTTCTTGGTAACATATATCAAAGAAAATTGTGTGCTTTGGTGTTAAAATTTGTCTGAACCAGACACACATTTTCGACACTCACGAAAAAACAGAGTACCTCAGAATTGCTTTATCTACACTTTTGTGTTTGGATACTTGGAAACCATGTTGATTAAAAGAGATACTGTTCAACTGTTGTCAAGCTGCCTCTGGAGTTTTTTACTTCCTATAAATCATCACTTGTACTCAGTTACACAGTTAATCAAGTGCAGCTAAAATTACAAAATAGAATTGATTAATTTATTGTTATCACATGAGAACTGGAAATAGCTGCTAGGCAATATATTTTTGGTTTCTCTTATGAGTAATAAAACATGGGGACACGGCGCATGAGCACAGTGTCCCACAAGGGCAGCGGGCAGGGAGAAGTGGGAAGCACCCACCATCTGCAGCGCATGGCCATGGAGTGGGGTGTGATCCCCATACCTGCTCCCTGTGTAGCACCCTGCAGCTACACTCCATCCCCCCTCCCCCAGGCAGTGTCAGGCTATGCCCCCCATGTGGGGACTGCCTGCCAGATACAGGCCATGGAAGGGAGGGGGGTGTGCAGCTACAGGATTCTGCACTGGAAGGCAGTGTGAAGAGGGACATGGCATGCAGCCACAGGGTGCCACGAAGGCAGTGGGCAGGGGGAAGTGGGCAGTGCCCACCAGCTTCAGAATATGACCGCAAAGCGAGTTGCACACCCCTAGGCCTGCTTCCCATATGGCACCCTGTGGCCACATGCCACATTCCCTCATGCGGGGAGCACCTGCCGGCTGCAGCAAGACCCAGAGCAGCAGCAGCAAGAGGGAAGCAGGGCAAGACCTGGAGTGGTGGTAGGAGGGGAGAGCAGGGCTGGACCCAGAGAAACAGGGGAGGGCACAGCAACAGATGCTGATCTCCATTCCTAGCCTCCCCCTCTCTCCCCCCTGTCATTCATGATGGAAATTTTGCTAGAAATGTATATATATTTCTTTCTTACTATCTAGAAAGCTTGGGTACATAGAGGCAATATGACTCAATAAACTAGTACTGTGCAGTAGCTCCTACCCATAATGGAGGAGTTATTCCACTCCTGTTCATCCATTTTATGTATTGATTACAAACTTCCAAAAACTTGATATGGGAAAGAAGCAGAAGACAGAAAACAAGTTCATCCCCAACAGTGCCCATCACATTAAGCTACAGACCCAGGATTCCTCTTGCTTGTGCTTCTGCTTCCTCTACGTAGATTAATTTGTTTTCCCATTGAATTAGCTTCCATAACACTAGTGGAGGTTTCCTCTGGCCCCAACTGTGGTGATCATTGGGTTCAATAAACACAAACATATGTGAATTAGAAGAACTAGTAACAATGAACTTTATTGTAAAGCATTAAACAACTTCTGAAGATACTCAATCTCTCTATTTAACCTACTAGCTATTTCCTAATTGAGGGACCAACTTCAAGTTCCTAACTCCCTCAGTTTCATGTTTCATGTTATGGAGCACCTATAAATTATACCTCATATTACTATGCTAACTACCCCATAACTTGGTGATTAGAGAACTTTTTCAAAAAAGGGGAAATATAGATTCAAACCATCTCTAGCTGAAGGATATCTGGAATCTAAGTTTCTCACTCTGTGGAGAAACTACTAAAACTACTGGGTTAGTGGGCTAAATATTGGGTGGCTCCTTCTATAAACTGTCATTAATCATTGGTTTGTTTGTTTTTTTCTGCAATATTTTGGGTGATTTATACAGAGTTCTGTCTTCCCAGGTGGAAGAGGACTATGGCAAAATATAAGTGGCTAAAGAAAATTTCTCCCAAGTATGCTCAAAAGATCAAAATTACATAGTAGTGGTAAGATCTAAAATCTTTGTAAGTAATGATATTTTATGGGGAGCTGAAATTGGGCATAGTTGTTTGCTAATTAAAGAGAACTAGAAAAAAAAGCCCTATTCTGAGTAGAGTGCTATTACTCTGCCATACACCTAAACTCCTATTAATAAGTTCAAAATTGGTTTTGCTTCTTCAGCAACTGCCTTACACTGGTGCTTGAGGCTGACTATGAACCATCAATTCTAAGGATCTGGGGGTGTTGATATTTCTCAGCCAGTTATTTACCATTTTGTATTTATGCATTCATTTTTTCTTTCCTACATGTATCATTAAACATTTGTTTTGAACTTCTGCCTGTTTCCTATTGGTCAGTTCTCCAATCTATTAAGACCCATTTTTCCAATCCTATTTCTAATTCTTTTCTAATCCAGTTCTTCAAACTGTTTGTCACATCTCCCAGCTATAATTTTTGGATGGTACCTAACATGAAACTGAGGTCAACCCTCAACTGATGCAAAAACCTAACCAGTTTTGTGTCATCTGCAATTTTGGTCAAGAAACTCATGTAATTAAAGAAAGGTTAAAGAAATTGGACACAAAGAGGCTTTTGTGAAGCCCCATCAAGATTTCATTAAAATAGAAATTGATCCATTTATACTTACTCTCTGATAATGGTCATTCTGCCAATTATGTATCCACCCACAATATATGTTGCTCACATTACTCTATTTTAGTAGTGAGAGTATCACATAAGGCTTTATCAAAAGCCTTATTCAAGTCCATTTTGTCCACTACATTCCCTTCATCCACCAAACTATTTTGCCAAAAGGAGGGAAATAAAGTTGTTTTGGAATGATTTGCTCTTGAACAAATTCTTTCTTCTTTGGATGATTACAAAGTAACTGTTTTATAATTTGATCTAGTAGCATTCCATATTTTGAAGTCAGGCTAATGAGTCTATAAATCAGTGATCATTCTCAGAAAAGCTATAATGGCATAACCTGGCAGGAAGGTAGTAATTTCTTTAAAATAATCCATTTTACCTTTTTATAAGTTTGACACTATTTTAGACCACTGCCTGTCCTCTGGAGACTATATCTGTCATTCATTAGTATGAAAATATTATTGTCAGGAAATCAGAGATTTCTTCTGCCAATGTCTTCAGCACACTGGGATGAATTTCATCAGGTCCTGCTAATTTGAATAAACTTAAATTTGTCATGAGCTCTAATTTCTCATTTCTCTTATTTCTTATTGTGTTCTTTCTTTTTTGTCCAAAATATTTATAGAATTTCTTCTTATTGTCTTTAAGAAAGTTTGCCATGTATACATATTTTTTTGTCTTTGTTTTGCATAAACAGTGTAAGCAATAAGATCATAACTCAGGTTTTCACAATGGTTGAGGACCCTACTCTGAAGACTGAGGAAGTGAGAGGAGTCATGGATCTCATTCTCACTCTGACCAAAGAATCATGATTTTTATTGCACAGAAGCATGAAAGATAGAGAATGTTCCTTAGCCTATAGATAATGTTAAAAAATGGACTTGAATTCCCTTGAAATAAGATAAGTATTGGGTGAGTGGATCACCCATTACCTGCACCAAATTCTCTTATTCAAAGGTGAGTGACTTTCCTGTGAAAAGAGGGTGCTCTAGTCCATTCAGTTAAAAAATGGGTGGTGGTGCTGGCTATCAGAAAAAAAAAAATTGAGTTCTGGATTCTAAGTCCACAGAGTTGCTCTCTACAGCCCTGACTCAAACATCTATGTTGCAGAAAGAGTGAGGGTACAAAACATATTGGTTAATTCTAGGAAGCTCCATGTTCTTTTCAATTTCTAGCACTACTTTTCACCATAATTTTTAAATGTAAAATATAATTTTTTTTCCCTCGTCGACCAAAAAACCAAAAACTTCTGAAAAAAAAAAAAAAAAAAAAAAAAAAAGGCAGGGAGGGGGGATAAATAGGAAGTGAATGATTAAGAAGGAACTGAAATATGTTAAAATTAGAGAAGGATTGATTCACTCTCTTTTCTTAATGGGAACTAATTTTTTTATATCTTGTATAATTGCTAAGGATGTGCGAAGCCTCAATCACTGATTTGATTCAGATAAGATTTGGTCCGATTCAGAGACTGGAACACCAAATCTGAATTGAATCAGGAGACCAAAAAAAACCCCCTCCAAATTAATCTGGAGCCTCCAAATCAATTTGGAAAATATTGGGAAAAAAATTAGGAGATTTGGAAAGCAGTCTTTCTGGGGAACAGAAACTGAGAAGGAGGAGGGGGGAGGGGTGAAGACTCATATCTCTGGCTGGCTAGTGACTGTGGTCTTTCCAATCACAATGCTCTGTGGGAGGAATGTAGAAACAGCATATAAGCCTCCATCTTCAGCCTTTCTGTTCCTTTTGTGAGCAGTTTCTGCCTGTGTACCAGGAAGGCCCTGTTACAAGTTACCTTCAGTGCTGGTTTCGTCCTGCTGTGTCTTAACATACACACAAAGTCACATGTCACAAGTTTTGCTTTCAGAAGCTTGAGGTGAAGTTTCCCAGAAACCCCCACATCTATCTCCTTGAAACTTGGAAGGCCTAATGCCTTTAGAAGTAGCTACCATCCCTACTGTTTTCATCCAAAACTGCCAAAAAATGACGAAGTTATAGGTATTTCAGTGATTCCCCATTATAGTCTATGGCTGAATCTCCAAATGTCTCTGAACCAGCGCTAAACCTTCCAAAGCCAATTTGACCTAATCGATTCGGGACAGTGATCCCAATCTCCGAATCAAATCACTGTTCTCTGAATTGCCCGATTCCAAATCCAAATGGAATACTTCCCTATTCTCACAGCCATTGTAATTGCTATTTTTTAATTTTATAGAATCTGTACCTGTAGCTTGAATTTCTGTCATTACATTATTCAGTCATTGTATCTTGTCCTAAAAATAATCTAATGTATTCAAAATAGAATTCATTAACATAGATTGATGTTTCATGCAAAAAATAATTTATTTGCTTACAACATTATTAACTCAATCTACCACTAGCTTCCAGTTTCAAAACAATTATGCAGTATTATGAAACTGCAGTACCAAAGTATTAAACTTCTTATGCACTTTTCTGCCACTTGGAAAAGCAGAGTCTGTCTAACCATAGTTCCATTATTATAGCCATCTGCTTTAGACTACTATCAGCAATCATTCTCAGAAAAGCTATAATTGAATAACCTGGCAGGAAGGTAGTAATTCAATGTAGTGATTTAAATTGGCTGTCTAAATTATGTTTAATATCAGACAACAATGTTTCAGATGATTAAAAGATTGAATCTTTGTTAAAGAATTACAATTTAAAGCATTTTTCCAGTTGAATTTTAAAGTAACCAACTTCAGTGTTGGATACATCCATTTTAATTTTGTACTATGTGCTTCTAAAACTAAATATGTTGCCATGGTAATATTAGAGAAGCATTTAATAAGGGGAAATAGTTTAAAAGTAAAGGTCGTATTTCTGACATTTTAACAGTGAACTTGAAGAGATTTCTATTAATACTGTCAGGAGCACTATGATATAGATTTTCTATATTTAAATACACATATAAAGCATCCTTTACATAGAGATTTTCTGGTTACTTTCTGGATTTCCCAAAATACAGGCTGGCCTGTCTGTCTTCCTTCCTTCTGTAAATTATTTCACATGGAGAAATCTAAGGTTTGACAATTTATCGTTATCCTTTCACTTTATTATTAAATAAATTATTGTATTAAATTATTAAATAAACATTGTTCCACACACAAGAAACATTCTAGTAAAAGAGTCTGATAGAGACCAATAGAGATTCTAAGTTTATTCTTTCAACTTATTCTTTGAGCTGTCCTTTGAACTCAACTACCACCTAGAAGAGTAGTAATTGATCTGTTAGTGTGTTGTCGCTATTTTAAAAGAGGTCTTATTTTCTTTTTTTTTTGCCTTTCAATATAATGATCTATTTAATTCCATGATCATTGCCATAGATTTTTACTTTTCTCCATGTTCATACACTACTCTGTGTGTGTGTGTGTGTGTGTGTGTGTGTGTGTGTGTGTGTGTGTGTGTGTGTGTGTGTGTGTGTGTGTGTGTGTGTGTGGAGAGAGCGAGCGAGCGAGCAGTGTTTCATTTTGATCACTGAAACATGGATTTCAGGTTACTTTTTCCCCCTCAAATTGGTATTTTTAATCAGAGAAAACTAGGATCCCTGGTGATAAGGATGTCATACATTTTAGTGGAAAATGAATACGGCCCAAAGTAAGATCAATAAATATCTGATCCTTGTCACACTGTTTAAATTATGTCATCTTTCCCTAGATAAGATATATTGCAGACATTTCTGTTTGTTTAATAGCTGTCATTTATTATCTGTACAGTCCAACTCTATGAAATTTTAGACAGGTGAAAAGGTAACTTCCATGTCCCCATTCAGCAAACAGAATTTTGTCTGACACCTTTGCACAGACTTTCTGACCCATAACCACATCTCCTAGTCCTTATTCATCATTTAATTCACAATTTTATGCTAAATTTCTGACACACAAGGACTGTATTATAAAAATTCAACAGGGTCATTAAACACAAAACCTTTAAATGAAAAATATTCAGCAGAAGAAATGAGAATCACGTCAACACACACAGGGCCATTTTCTTAGGTGTCTAAGGACAGACAGTTCTGTTCCACACTGTGCATATAAAAGGTGGGTGTGCCCCCTCTTCCTCCTCTTCTTAGATGTTGTTTTTTGTTAAGGATCTGATGTACTAGATCAGTGGTGGTTCTCAACCCTTTTAGACTCGAGACATCCTATGGTAAATGTTATCTCTTAGCCTTCACTCTTTTTTTTTTATTAGAGAAAAAAATATTAAAGGAATTTGTTGCAAAGAACTTAAAAAGACCACATCAGAGATTTCTATTTGAAATTGCTGCCTTTATGTTGCAAATTATGCACAGGTGTTTACCCACCTAACAGTGATAATATTGAATGGCATCCTACAGCACCCTTAAAAGGATATGGTGGCACCCAAGGTGACAGCACCCTGACTGAGATCCACTGTACAATATGCATTTGTGGTTTCCAGAGTCTTTAGCTGGGTGGTATAAAATTACAATTAGCCCACACCCACTTAAACAACCAAAAGGTGTATTTGAAGACCCAAGTGACCCATAACCCCATAGCAGTGTAAAAGTATCACAAAATTGGTGTAAAAGGCCATGTGTAGATGAAGCAAGAGCCGTGTGTGCACAACACCTTAAAGTAGGCTAAATGCTTTTGCACCACTTTAGTGGTGTCAGTGTTTGCATGCCTCAGTGGTATATTGTGCATTAATTCCCCAGCCACTGTTGGAAATTCGGCAGTGTAATGCACCTTAAATGGACTTTGGGCTGTCCCTACAGCCATGGAGCAAAGCACCAGACTCTGTGAAGCTTAGGGGCTCTGCAGGAAGCCCTGCAAGCAGTCTGGCAGCAGCCCAGTAAAGCAAGTTCCACCCAAGAAAAGTGGTGAGCCTGATTTCTTCCTGCTCCCCACCCCAAGCTTGCCTGAGCTGCACGGGGCCTAGTGCTTCCCTCTATGGCTGCAGTGCCCTCCGGGACTGCCCAAGCTGGGTGCCTGCAGGCAGGTGCTGCTTGGAGGAGAGCCACTGCTGCCATGGAGGGAAGCACCAGTCCCCCAGCCTCCACAGCCCAGGGAGTGCTCCACCTGCCAGCAGCTCAACCCTCCCCCTCCCACCTTGCCAAAGAGGCAGGTAAGTCAGTTATGTGCATAACATGGTGGGGTAATCAGCCCTAAATTGAAGTGGTGTTTTTTAAAACCCACCACTTCAATTTAGGGACCCCATTTGATCTACACACCAATACTATCAAAACCAGGCTCAATAAAAAATAAAATGCATGATTACTCTATTGTCAGCTGGAGTTTAGCCATTGGCTTCAATGTGATTAGGATGTCATCCAAGGTTGATAATAATGATGAATCATGCTTAAAATGTCTATAGCCTTATGCAGATCCACTTTGGTGTTAATATTCCTGTGGGGGGGTGGCATCTTTTTTTTCCTGAGTGGGCAAAAGTCACCTTGTAAGATACTCAAATCTCTTTGAAAAGATTGCTCAACAGTTTTGGGTTTTTTAATTGAAGTTCTTCCTCCGTCTTAAGGGTTTAATTTGTCTAGTGAAAGCTATACTGAATAGCCAAGTGCATATCTGCTCCTTCTTGGTATCAAAATCTGAGGTAAGTACAATGCTAAAATATTAAGCTAACAAAAAAGCAATTCTTCAATTAAAGTCATCAGGCTAGGAAAAAAGCAATATAAAGAAAAGATGAATAAATTATATTATTTTGTTTAACTCCTGGGTAATACGTCTTTTTAAACAAAACAGAAATATTTGTCAGTATATATCACTCTTAAATTGTCTTCTATGGAAGCTGAAATAGGCTGTCATTATGACTTATATAACATATGTTTGTGTCAGAGGTACTTACAAAGTAAATGCTGCTATATTTTTCAACCTTGCTTAGTGTAATTTAACCAATAGCAAGCCTAACTGAAGCTACTCATATTTTTCAGGTGCTTTTATGACTCAGATTTATGCTCACTGCTGAATCATGCCTTTCCACACTTCACAAATTAAGACACACACAAGGGATCATTGCATCTATTCTTTGGAAGAGCCATTGTATTTATATTTGTGTTTGATCTGATGTATATGTTATCAGAAACATTTAATGACTAAAAACTGAAACACAGTTGAACTTTTCTCCCTATGAGCTCCAATTACTTTTTAAGTATCAAATAGCAGTGTACAAATAAATAAATAAATAAATCCTAGATTAAAGTGTTAATTAAAATTTTAATTGTATCTGTATGAATTATCAACAGCAGAAGTAAAAGTCATAGGCGGAACACTTCTAGGTGTTTTCTTTTTCCCTCCCCCAAACTGCTTTTCTGACTTTTTTTTCTGAGGCCTTTTTGGCTAGATAAGAGAGTGCAAGAGCATCCCCTGCAGGAATATTTTAGGTCATTCTTCATTTTACTTCTCCACAGCAGCTTTTTCTTCAGTTAATTTGTATTCACCCTGCAAGGCACACAGTAATTGTGTCTAGAGAATTAGAAAGGGATGGCTATGGCAGTGGTAATAGAATTACTATCAGTGTTCTAAGCTAGTAAAAGGATTCTGAGTTTCAGTCAAAGGATTTAGAAACACATGCTGAAATGTATAGTAGGGTCTCTTTTCTGCAGCTACTAGTTATAGATTTGTCTGTCTTTAGGCCTATAAAGGGTATGATTTAAAGCTATATATGCAGTGTAAAAAAATTCAGGGTTGAAATATATATAGTACCTAAGCATACAGGCAAACATACACATGCTATTCACAATGAATAGCTTGCTCTTGGCCTATGTTGGCCCATTAATTTCCATACAAATCTTGCTATTGATTCATTCAGAGTAGAAATGGGTCATAGACACTTTACCTGGGGTTCCCCCCTCCCAATAAAAGCTCTTAAGTAGTTTTATTTTGGGGGTGGGGGGGAGTTGAATGTATTTTTTTCTTTTCCTTGTCCTTAGTGTATAGAAATTCAGGGGAAATGATGTTTTCAATATACACCGGAACTGTTCAGGGATCTAAAATAAACTAGCAAATCATGGAATCTGTATTCATTTTTGACCCAAGCAAACCTACTGCTAAAGTTAATTAATGTGTGATGGTCATTTACCTTTGAAAGGCTCAGAAAGGTTCCCTGTGTGGGGAAGGTCAGAGACCTAACATAGCCCCTGAGTTGTATCTTGGCATAGGTATATTCTTTACATTTTCAGTAATATATATGTGACTTCATAGGCAAATCCAAGATTTTGAAAACTGGGGGTGCAGGAGCAGCAACTGGCACCAGAGCAGGGGTGGCTGTATGCCTGCTCCAAGCTGTCCACCCAACACCACCCCTATTGGGATACTGCAGGCATAGCATATTTCCAATTTCAAAAAAAGAGGGTACCTGTAGGGGCGGGGGAGGGGAGAAGAGGGTGAAGGGGTATATGATTGGGGGGGCAAAAGATATGCTCATGTCCTACCACTACCCCTCACTCCCAAGTCACAGCTGCCTCAACCCTGCTGTTACCAGCTCATTCTGTGGCTCATTCTGACCCACTGTACTCCATCCCCCAGAACATACTGGTGCCCCTCATTCCCAACCCACAGCATCCCTGTGCCTGCTGAAGCCCCTCACTCCCAACCTGCAGCCCTCTTACCCCCCCAGCCCTGCTGTCTATGCAGTTTTCTCTCTCTCTCACCTGCCTGTAGCTGCCAAGACCTGTGCACAGAGCTTGCGATGCCCCAACCTCCAATCATCTTCTCTGCACTTACCCAGCTCCAAACAGCTCCTTGCTTGAGCAGGCTGGAAGTGCTGGGAAAAAGCAGATTCAAAGCAAAATCCCGGGTATTTGCTTGCATTTCAAAAACACACCTAGAATGAGAAAAGAGAATCAAAAAAGAGGATATGTCTGGGAAGACCCAGATATATAGTAACCCTAGGATAGGGGAACACTGCTAGGACCACAGCAGCTAAGGATTTTGATAAATCCCCAAATCAGTCTGCCCCCCTCTCCCAACACTTGACATCTCCTCCCTTCCCCTCCATGCTCAGTGCTACCTTCCTCCCCCACCCCTCCCCCGATTCTCTCTCTTCACCCTCCCTACTTATATTCTAAGCACAAGAAGGGGAGATATGCTGTCTGCCACTGCCACTGTCCCAGCCACTTCTGTCCTGCTCTGATTGGAGCTGTATGGGTACTAAGCCAGGGTACCAAGCAGTGGTAGGCAGGTTCCCTTTCACTGCTCCTGCTCCCAGGCAGTTGTGGAGCACCTGATAGAAACAGAGAAGAAGGAGCTGAGGAAAAGCATTCATTGGGGTTTTTTTTTGTGAATCTGGGCCCAAGCAGTTGTCCAGCAGCTCTGTCTAAAGTTGTTTGGTCTTTTTGGCCCTCTCTAGTACTAAAAACTATGGGTGTCTATAGAGGTGAGAGGATTCTGCTCCAAATCACATCTACTGTAGCATACTGATTAGCACATTTCAGCAGCCTCCACATTTTATGTATTAGTGTCCTAGATTTAAAAGTGGCAGCAAATGAGCTTTAATTAAAATATCTCCGTCTCCTTTTTGAAGCTCGGGGACACTGATACAAAAGATGCTGTGGGCACTTTAATAAGACTGGCTCTTGGAGCAACCCTCCCCCTCCCGCCACCCTGGCCGCTGTGCAGTACATGTAAAGATACTCTATAGTTCCAATAGGAGTGTGTTTTCATTTTTATTATCCATAGTGAGAGGATGCTCTGGAAACTCACTGTTCTGATGGTTTTCCAATTCTAGCCTAAATTTATACAAGGTAGTCTCTCCATTTAGAAGGTAGTCTCTCTCTCCTAGAAGAGTCTTTCCATTCTTCTGGTTGTCCCATCTCTACACCTATTACAGTTGTAATTCTTTCTCGACCATGGATGACCAGACTATTCCATTTGATGTTCCCCTAGCATTCTGTATACTGGCGTTAATACTTCTTTGCCTCTTATAAGATGCTTAGAATCTCATTTGACTTTCTATGGTCATATCACAATAACTAGTTTCGTAGCCTCCTTCATTGGGGCATCTGCCAGGAAACATTATTTAATCAATACAGTGCAATGATTTTAAATAATCTAGCAATGACATTTCTGACAGCTGAATGCATTTAAATGGCATCTTTAGTTCTGTCTCCAAATTTATTAAAAAATGGTAAGAAGTAAGAAATGATATCTGCTAGCGTACAATGCATTTTTCACTGTATATCTCAGTTCAGATATACAGCTTCTCTATTTAGTTGCATTTCATTGCCATATATTTTTTTTTAACGTGATAATGTTTTCTCTTGTTTTAATAGTTATAAAATCTATTTGGACAAAGTGTTGAGCTTCATTTCAGTTAAACCTGTTGATTACTGCATTCTTAGAATAGACCTGCTCAAACAGATGAAACTTAAGTTGGTCCTTAAACATGTTTTATTCCCCAACAGTAGTATATTTCATAGTAGAAGTTGTGTTTTTCATCTCTGTTCCTGGTTCTTGGCTAAAATTAGCATCCTAGTAGTACCTGGTGCTATGGTTCTAGCAGGAATAACTGATCAATATGGTAAAGTGCTCTTTGCCAATGGATGACTTTTGCCTTGAGGACTAAACACATTTGAAACTGGATAAGCCGCACCATATCTCACAAGTTGCCTCCTACGTCAGTGCCAGGTTAAACTGTAGTAATCTAATGAAGATGTAAAAAAGCTATGCTTGATCCTAATCTAAGAGAAGCAAGTATACTTTTCAGCCTCACTAAACACCCTTACTTACTACAATTCTTTAGGGTTCCAGTGTTATCAGCCCATGCCTTTTCTAGGTTCCACTGGAAAACTAGGAGTTTCCCTTGCTTTGTCATATAAGATATTATAAAAATCTCCTTTATTTGATTATTTAAAACATCAGTTTTAAGTGTTACATGTAAAATGAACTATGTGTTCCAGTTTAATGCTCACACTATTGTGAGCATTAGTGCTCACACTATTGCCAATATGGGTCCTCAGATCAGTTACTTTTTTGAGGAAAAAGAAAAGAAAGGAATTCTGTTTGGGGGGGAAAGAATCCCAAACATTCATTAGCATTGACAAGTTGCTTTTGTTTGTTTTGTTTCTAAAGGTGGTTTGAGAGGGTCTGGATTAGTGAAGAGAGTGTAGATGGTGTCATCAACTACAAATACAATTCACTATGGCTTTACATTCTTTTCTTAAAGATATCACCACCAAAAGATGCAAATGCTACTTTTAATAAATATTGTCTTTGTGTTAGCTTCTGGTTTATCTCTGTGCAGTCCATACCAAACTAGCTACTACAAAACTGGGTATGCAATCCAGATTTTAATTTAATTTTGACCTATTTTATAGATTTTGAACAATAATTAATTCCCAATGTTACTATTTTAATTTTTTAAATAATGCGTCTAATTGCAGTGTTTTTAAATAAAGAAGATATATGTGTTGACTTGATCCCTCAAGCTTTTTAAAAGGCTCTGTGTCATTGCAATTCAAGATAGTGTTCTTTTAAAATTCTATTTTTAGATAATTAGCAGAGCATAGTAATAACCATTTCTTAAACATCTATCAGATGTTAATGTTTTTGGTTGAATGTAAGGAATTAGTAACTGAAAAGCTAAAATGCTGACACCTCTAAAATGCCTGATGGCACCCACATTATCTGGAAGACATTTGGTTTAAGTGGATTTCTCTTAAAAATTAGATAGTTATGGAGGGCAATCTTTCCCATGATAAGAAGAATATACACTAGCAGATCGAACTAACTTTGCATTTAATTGTAAGGCAATATAAATGATTTATTTCTGTCATTTTAGAAATGGAAAGACTAGCGTATTTTAATATAAATTATACATTCTCTCTCTCCTACTACTACTTTTTCCCCCCTTTGTGTTAAATTGCATTAGCTATTGACAAGTATTGTAACTTACAGTGAATTAAAAAAGACTAATTTTAATCATTACCCATGAAAGGTCACCTTCCAAACTCAGGGACAATAATAAAAACTGAAAACTTCAAGCCACCTGCCATAGATAGATAGATAGATATGCTGAAGCATTGAGACAGATGCATCAGATGCCGTGACACACACACGGAAGACTTCAAGCCACCTGGCTTGTTCTCGTACCTTAAACACACACACACACACGTGCACACTTTTTTTTTTTTAAGTTACATGAACAAGCCAGGTGACTTGAAGTTTTCAGCATGTGTGTGCCACAGGATCTCGTGTGCTTCAAAATGATAGGAGTAGCGCTTTAACTAAAGCTCATTGAATGAGTTTTAGTTAAAGTGCCCACACTGCCATGCTGAAGCATTGGGACAGATACATCAGATGCTGTGGCACTTTAATTAGAGCAACTCTTCGAGCCACTCTAATTAAAACTTTCCTCCACATGCTTGGAGCACATGTAAAAATGTCCTAAACTATCAAATTACCATGCTAAATGTAATTACAGCACATTGCAGAAGCATCCCAGCATATCTACAGGCACCCTTAAGCTGAGATCCAAAAAAAATCTCCTGCACCTAATGTCAGATAAATCATCAGAACGCTGCTGGGTTTTCGGCTGTAGCCGTGTTGGTCAAAGGACATAGGCAGGCAAGGTTCTTTGAGTAGATGTGATCTTTTATTAGGTATCACATCTTTTATCTTTTAACTCATTTGGTCTAATAAAACATATCACATCGACTCAAAGAAACTTGCCTGCCTAAATTATCAGAATGGCATTCCTCAAAACCTCTGTTCAGCAGCCACCTAGCACTGACATTTCCAATGTCATTATTACCTAGGTACCTAAAGTTCTGCTTCTTGATATTCCAGGTAGCACTAAGCAGTTCAGCATATAAGCAACACTGGAAGCCCTAAAGCAGCCGTTCTGATTCCCATTTGGATTGATTGCTTTGTTCCAGTTGGTGCTTGCCTACCAGATCAGGGCCTATCCAGTAGTTCAGTATTTCCAGCACTGATCCAGAGCAAGATAGACCTTGTTTAAATTTATTCCTTTTCCTTTCCTTTGCTTTCCCTTTCCCTTTTCTCTCCCAATCCTCTTTTCTTTGTTGAGGAGATTCAAACTAATATTTACCTTCTTTGATTTCAGCATAGAACACTAGCAAGAGTCACTCTCACCTTTGCCCTCTTCCTCTCTGGCCAATTAATCTTTAATTTTGTTACAGGAGTGTAGGCTTAATTTTGTTATGCACTTTGAAACAGCTTCCACAGGAATTGTAGGGAGCACCACAAGTGAAGAATATCCAATACATAGGAGTTAAGAATCTTTCCTGGGGGATATAGTTATGCATCCTCTTAATCACCAACACCCTAAGTGACTGCTTTTGCCACTGGCCCATTGGATCAAATCAAATGATCATACCATTGCCTCTTTCTCTTGTGTTATGAAAGGGAAGAATAATCTCTGTGTTGTTTTGGAAAGACGGGCACTTCTTTTCAGAGAGTTTTGAGACATAAATCCCAAGTGGATGAAGATGGACTGGAACCTGCTGGAGTGGGGGGGTAAGAGGTGGAATAGGGGGACAGAGCCTAGGGGAGGGAGATGAAGGAGTGGGGAGGCAGGAGGTCTGTGGGGGAGGGGAAGAAATGGTAGTGAGGCAGGCAGCAACTGTAGCTCCAGCCCTGACCTGGGAGTCAGAGCTATAGCAGCTGCCCGTCTCACAACCACGTCATACTCAAATCCAAGATGAAGGGTTCTTTTTTCCCCATCTCAGGTTAAATTGGGGGGTGACCTCATCTTGGATTCAAGTAAATATCATACTAACATTTATTATAAATGTAGAGACAAAACATTACCTATACTGGATCAGACTGTTGGTAGGGACAAAGAATTGCCTGTACTGGTTGAAACCATTGGTCTATATAATTCAATGTTGTTTAATAAAAGCTAGCTTTGATTTTTTTTCCATGCCAACATCTATAATTATGATATTCTTGCTTTAATTGAATCACAGATTACTCCATGACTTATCCTCATTGAAACTGATGAGGCTACTCATGCAGCACAGAGCTAGTTATGGTGAGCAGGTGTATCATAATATGGCCTGGGTAATTCCATTTTCTGTCTTCTGTAATACACCCAGGCACTGTGCATTGCTATTTTGTGTAGGATTTTAGGCATCTTTTTTCTCATTTGAGTTTATCCTAGGAAGAATCATTCCCTCCACTGCAGGGATTATTGAATGAAATTGTGGGTTTTGCACCCTCCAAGACATTTTTATACTCATTGCTCAGAAGTTAAGTTCAGCTAATAGGGTTTACTTAATTAGTCTACCCAAAATAGCTTGAATGATTTTAAAAGAGTACAGTAGGAAACTATTAACTTATAATCCTCAACTAGAGAAACAAAATTAATATAAGGACTAAACTCTAGCTATATAAAAGATCATTTACTTGAAAAGTGGGCACATCTACATGAGATGCTAACTGTGCCGCAGCCTAATAATATTGTGCAGTAGTGCATGACAGCACAAATGGTGCTAATATGCTACTGTGAAGTATATTAGGCTACTATGTGGCAGCGTTACTAAAAAGACATTCACCAGTCATACTGCACGGTAACTCTCGTTACTCTGCATTTATTTAGTACTTGATTATACAAGTACTAAATTAAATGTATAGGAACCGCTACACATTAATGAATGTATAGACATACTCAGTAAATAGCAAAAGGAGATGATAAGCAATAAGGAGCCGCAATAAGTATGCAGTTAATGTAAAAACATGCTGTAGAGCAAGGAACCTGAACAGAATATATATTGTATGTGAGAGAAACCATTTCACAAAAAAAACAAAACAAAAAAACCCAAAAAACCCCACAAACACAAAAATATTAAGGGTCATAATATAAAAACTATGAACATTAAATGGTCCAGTTATCAGACTAACTACATATTAAATCCCTCCATGTATCCTTTTGTACATTTTTGCTCTAACATCTCAGTATTTTAGCTTTCATTTGACTCCTGGCATATTCATACAGTTCTCTCACCTTCATACAAGGTCCCGGTCTGTTGACTCCTTGTTCAGCCACAATAATCTCAGGATGCCTGATTGTTTTTAGTACTTGCTGAGTTGTTTTTCCTTTTAGGATCTCTGACAGTGATACTCATTTCTGCCTAGCATAGAAGCACCCTGCTCCACAGTGCAGCAGCAATGGTATTACTGTTTAGGCAGTTGAGGGAGTCAATTGATTTAATAGGTCATTGTTTTTTGTTCCAGAGGTAATATCAATTGTCTTTCCTTGTTAATGGTCTTGATGGCCCACTAATCAAGCTAAACTTTCTTAAAGCAATTTTGCTTTCTGCTAGTTCCCAGTCCCCGCCCCCACGCCTTCCTATTTAGAGCCCTGGAGGCTGTTTAACATTTTAAAAACCATAGATTCACCTATGGAGACCAGTCTTCATTAGCAACTATAGTTTCAACTTTTAGTTAAGTAGAAAGGGAGGGTGAAAACTAGGCTTTGTCCTTGCTCTATGCATCCATTGGTTAAAAACATTTCTCCTCTGCCCCCTCCATTTTGCCTTCTGAAGAACAAGGTTTGTGTCTCATTTGGGGTTATATGTGAGAAAATATAATATTTCTCATATGGAAATCCTTTTAGATCTTAGTTTCTGGTACACTACTGTATAGGTTCTTACTTGTGTAATTTATAAACAATTTTCTTGCTCTACTTCATGGAGAGTCTCTTTTAGAAGCTGTTCAACTTTACTAATCATTCATCTCAACTTGGAGACTGTCACTTTTAATGATTTATACCCATTTGCTCCTTTGTTTTTCAACATTTACACCATCTGTAAACCTGGCTTGCAACTTCTTGAAGACAGGATGCACATCTTCAAAATTAACAGCCTTCCCCACTGTCTTTCAAAGATTTGTTGGAATGTTCTTATCAGGACCATGATGTTGACTTCCTATTTGCCCTTTTAATAGTAATTATAGTATATAATCCACATTCTACTTTTTAGTATAATCATTTATACACACTAGCTGGCTAGACTACATCTCATAAGACTTAGATTAGTAAATAACAATTCATGAACATTACAGTATGAATTCAATGCAAGTGGCTTTTTACCCTGAAAAATAAAACAAAACAAAACAATTTTCTTATTGAAGTTTAAAGGATATCAGGTGCAAGTTCATCATCCTTGATAATGGAAAATCTTGACAAGCAGTTATAAATAAATTATATATAGTCCAATATATTTAAATGTATTGGTTTCTATACACACACACATATATATATATATTATATATATATATATACACACACACACACACACAGATTTTCACTCTCTCTCCCCCCCTCCATCACCACTCCCACCCCTCCCCATGGAAGGAAGTGTGTTCAATGTCTAGTGATATGATATTTATGTTGCTGACAAGTGTTTCAAACTTAGCGCCTAGGAGAGCTATACATTTTTTAACTTTTACCTGTTTGTTTTTAATATTTTTTAATAGAAGTTTAAAAAGTTGAAAGTCTCTGCGTCTTAGACACACACACAAGTGAAAACAGTTTAAGACAGAACATGTAAAATGTGTAAACTTGGTCAAGCCAGCATGCTTTCTGGTGAATTACTTATATTTAGTCCATATAAAATGGAAACTGTCTAACTTGGAAACAGAAAGGAAATTTGGGGCCTATTTGTAGAATTAGACTGTATATCAGAGAAAATAATTTGTGTGTGCGCGCACACGTGCACACACACACACACTTGCAGGGTGTAAGACCCAAGCCGTGGGGAGGGGCTGAGCAGAGAGTCCCAATGTAAACATTACATCTTAGTTTCAACTGTAGTTGTAGACCCAGATATAGATATAAATGTATGCATATATTAGTCTGTGTGTGTGTGTGTATATATATATATATATATATATATATATATGTTTAGATATTTATGTCTAAATAGATATACTACACATATACACACACATATGTGTGTGTGTGTGTGTGTGTGTATTAAAGTATATACAGTAAAATCCCTGTTATCTGGCATTAGTGAGGAATCCCAGGTGTTGGTTTTGTAAAAATTCCAGCTATATGAAGCAGATAACATGGAGCGGGGGCAGGGAGGTGGAGGGGAGGGGTTGGCAGCAGCAGCAGCAGCACATGGAGCGGGTGGAGCAGGGGCAGGGTTGGCAGCAGTACATGGAGGAGGTGGAAGTGGGGTGGCAGCCACACAGTGAGCGGCAGCAGTGCAGCATGGTGGGTGGTAACAGTGGACGTCACATGCAAGCTTTCCCCCCTTCTCCCCCCTCCCCACTGCCATGTCCAATTAATAGTGTATTCTGGCTTGTAGAATGTCAGATAATAGGGATTTTACTGGAATAAGTATTCCAGTATCTCAGTATAAATTACACTGTAGCTCAGTAGCTAGGATAACATCTCAGTATTCTTAGATTATTAATGTAATATATACATAAAATATATGGCTATGGATATGTACAATGGAGTTAGTTTGATCCAGAATAAATACTAATGATTTTTTTATGCAGAAAGCTGAAATGCTATTCTCCAGTTAATGTATTAATACATTAAAGCTTCTGGAAATCTTAAATAAATGCCCTCGTGAAATACTAAAAATAAAAATATATAGAAATATTAATTTTCAAATGTCTGTGTGTAATATTATTGGCTCCTAATATTCTAGTTATAAGCCACATAGCTAAGTACAGTACACATCATCATTTGTAATTAGCTGATTCTTTCCTGGATAACATTGTTCCAGGTTCAGTTGGTTTTCTTTATTAAATGCTTCCCAGTAGCATCAAATGGATGATATAGGCTTCCCATGTTTTTTTTCTTGAAGGTCTTCCTCTGATTATGGTGCAGTAGTCCTACCTGCTTGTTTCACCAAGAACTAAACATTATATACCTACACTTCCTGAAGGCTTTCGATGTAGTAGCCCATGATATCCTTGTGGGAAAAAGTGGAAGATTGTGGGTTCAGTTGCTCAGTGGTTTAGTGGGTAGGAAACTGGGTACAGGGCAGGACCCAGAGAGTTTTCATGAATGGATCTATGTTGTCCTGGCACTAAGTGCTCAGTGATGTCCCTCAGGAGTCCATGCTTGAACCAGTGTTTTTCAACATCTTTATTAATAATTGGATGGGGGTGTGAAAAGCTTGCTGGCCAAGTTCATGGATGACACCAAGATATGGGATAGAGTGGACATAAGATAGGTCACAAATACAGGCAGACCTGCACAGGATCAAGAGTTGGACAGACCAGAATTGATAAATTTAACATTTCCACATGTATGGTGCTCCATCTGGGGGCAAAAAACCCTCAACATACATACAGACTCAGTGGTGACAGTTTGACTTGCACCACAGACAAAAGGGACTTAGGGGTAATGATAGCTCATATTCATACAATGGTCAATCAGTGGAAGGTGGTGGTCAGCAGGGCAAACAGCATGCTAGCATGCATCTCATGTAAAACTAAGGAAGTGTACTTCCCACTGTACTTGACACTGGTGAGACCGCAGTTGGAGTACTGCATCCAGTCCTGGGTGCCGCACTTAAATAAGGAGGTGGAAAAAGTTGAGAGCATCCAGAAGAGAGCCACCTGTATGATCAGGGATTTGCAAGGCAATCCATATGAGGAAAGGCTGAGGGACTTGGGCCTCTTTAGCATAAAGAAGAGAAAGTTGAGAGGAGACTTGATAGCAGCTTACCACTATATCAGAGGAGTGCATCAGGAGCTTGGTGAACAACTGTTCAGTAGGGCACCTCTGAAAAAGACCAGGATCAATGGATACAAACTCCTGGAAGGACACTTCAGGCTTAATACCAGGAAAAGCTACTTCAGTCAGGGTGTCCAGACTGTGGAATAAACTCCCTCCAGAAGTGGTGTATTCACCTACCCTGGAGACTTTCAAGAGAAGACTAAACAGTCACCTTGCTGGGGTCACCTAACCCCAGCTCTCTTCCTGCCTAGACCCAGGGGGTTGGACCTGATGATCTGCAAGGTCCCTTCCAGCCCCTAAAAATCTATGAATAAACTGGTGAGAAAGATCACCACTCAAAGATATTAGAGTACGATGCTGAGGAAACTGATTATCCTTCCAAATGCAAAGAGCTCTCTGTATATACTGTGACAAGTTTTGGGGAGAAGTGAGGGGCAGCGGCACTGAAACTTCTGATACAGAAGGCAGTCTCTAAGTCTCCTGCCACATGTTACACTTAAGACATGATTAACCAGCTAACCCTGCCTTTAGTTGTGACCCACTCAATCAATTAGTGCTGTGATGAAATAAGGAACCAACCAAAGTTATTACACATTTTTAAAGAGCTGATCACAGCTCCTAGCTTTGGGGGCACATCATGTGCCCCCAAGGCTGGGCCAACATGGTGCACCCCTACAGCTGGGAGCCCTATCAACAGAGACAGCTTTCAGTCATGGGAGCTTGTTACTTGCGAGCAGAGTGGAAGCCCAGATCATGATCCTGTGCTCCCCCTGCACTGACACCAAGACATAATGGGGTCTGATGTGTAGCATGGCAGGAAGTGCAATTGTGTGGATTGTGTATGAGATCTCATTGCACCTTTACCTGCGCATCTGGCAGAGGCTCTACTTGGCTTAGTCTCTTCTTTTCTGTCCATTCTCTTGACCTGGTCATAACTTCTCTATTAACCTTCTGCGTCTTTTTCACCCTATTGTGAATGATAAATCTTTGAAGGAGGGAATGGTGATAGACAAGGATTTCCTAGAGATAGTGGAATCTCCTCACTTGATTTTCATTTCTTAAGAAGTTTTTGGATACAAAGGGAATTTTCTATCCAATTTAAGTTGTGGAGTATAAAGTTAATTCACCAGGCATGATGTCTGGCACATCTTTGACTGATGTTTATAGGAGATGAGTATTTATATCTTCCATGGATGTCTTCTGGAGTTCTGCCCTGCAAATTAGGTCCTCAAACTGCAGGGCTCCTCCAAAACAGTCCAAGCTGAATTTATCACAAGCAGTCTTGAATTGTGAATAAGAGCCTGGCTTCACTGAAGTCCCATAGACTTCATCTATACAAATTGTCGTAGCTGTAATGTGCATAAAACTATACTTCCTGGGAAAATATCCATATATGATAATAGCTACACAAAGACCAGCAAAATCTGTGTCTAATACTACCTTTAAATCTATTGGCATTTATGCACATACTTTTTGAGCCTGCAATGTTCCAGAGATCCACTGCTTTGGGGCAGACAATTAATCAAGTCTGGTGGATTTTGAAGCAAGTTTAAGAACTGCTCCATTCGCACAATGAGTGGAAAGGGTTATTCAAATAATATTTCCTCTTCATGTTAGTATCTACAGTATTTACCTTAAAAATACTATATTCCTCTTCATTACTCATTAGAAAGTTTATATTTCTAATATACCTTCATAAAAGATTTAGTTACACCATTTTCCTCAATGATATGAAGACTGGGAAAACAAATGGATTAGTCACTGGTGCCAGAAGTTGCCATATGTTCATAAAACATATTCATTTTTGCAATGAAGATGCCTTAAATAAAAGTACAAGAAAGTCTAGAATGTGGATTGATTTTTTCATTATGGTATCTTTTAAATAGCCATTTATTTCTGCCATTCCAGATCACTGAATTGGTTTATTCTTATCTTTAGGAGCTGCTGCAGAATGTTTTCTGTCAGGTTTTAATTTCAGCCACAGAAAATGAGTTAACTAGAATTGGAAAACATATTCACTATAAATTGTGAATTTATGACCATTTTTAGTTTATATGCTGGTGATATAAAAGTGGAAAAAAGCAAACGTGACTTTTCTTTGGAAAATTTGTGTTCATTATTGTGAAACTCAAAATAGAATCTGAAAAGTATAAAACCAGAGCCAAATCCTATTTCATCTTTATGTGCCTAAGTGGAATTTACCTAACCCAGGAAAGAGTTGATCTGTGGGGGAACAACATCACCCAGCTGTTCACATAACTACCATATGATAAAACTTTTCTATCTTTCAGCTCAGTGCCTTACTAGTTACAGCACACACCCAGAGAATGGGATAGTCAAGTTTCTGATCCCTCTTCCTCACTTCCTGCCCTATGGGCTTCCTATTCATAAAACTATATGCTAAGCAACCCCCAATTCCTTCCCTGAGGCTGGCACACAAAGCAGCAAAAAGCAAAACAGGAAACTGAAGGCCAGATCCAGACACACTGGCACATACTGTTTGTGGTTCTGCAAACCTTTTTGCAGCACCATAAACCACACATGTTGCATATTAAACCATGCCAGTTTTCAGCACTGGAGCAAAATTTGCTACCAGCATTTCCCAGGGAGCTACCTGCTCCCCCATCTCTGCTCTGTAAAGCCCCCACACTGAGGGACTCTGTGCCCCAGCCAGCCATTGGGTGGCTGACTGGGATGCAGTGTGCCTTGAGACAGGCAAACACACAACCCTTCTCTCCCTCTCCACATGCTGCAGAGCCCAAACCCTGAGTCATCCAGTGCCCCAGCATCCCTGGGCTGGTTGCCCCCATTTCCAAATGCTTCAGTATGGGGGCTCTCCTGCAGAGCTCCTGCACTAAGGCTTATGGAGATGGGGGAGCAGGAAACCCTAGGCCATGTGTTCCCCCATCTCAAGGCAAACTGCACCCTTACCAGCCAGAGAGTGGCTGGCTGGGGTGTCAGATGCCTCAGCATGGGGGCACTACAATGTGCTTAGATGAAAGGTCAGACAGTCCCAAACTGTCTTCTCCTCTGCCTCCACATGCCACTCTTCAGTTGGTGGGCGCACAGGGTGCCTCAGTGCAAGGGCTGCCTGCTGGGTACCTCATACTGAAGCACCCTGTAACCCAGCCAACCCCCCCCTGCAGCAAATGGAGCAGTGGGGTAACATGTCCCACTGCAATCTCATGAGCAGGGTAGTGTGCTACAGCATAAAGTAGCGGCACAGATTTGTGCTGCTACTATTTGACTATTTGTGTTGCTGCAAATACACTCCCCTGCTCTGGTGGACACAGCCAAGAAGGGCAGAATAGGGGTCAGCGGACATGTCTACACATGCTATTACTGTACATGAATAAACTCTGGAGTTTATAACTATGGACTTAATTGCTCCCTGGCACACTGTTTGATTGCCCAGGAGCAATTTGCTCTGTAGCAATAAACTCCAGAGCTTTTTCATTCACAGCACATAAAGCTCATTCAGAGCAGCCTAGCTGGCAGGGGACACTGGGGATCAACCTGCCAGCCCAGGGCTGCTCCTCCGAGCTCAGTGTGCAGTAGAGCACCTGCCTGGTGCATGAAGGGTCTTCACTGTGGGTCTAGCTAGAAGGCAGGCTTGATACTGAAGCATCCTTTGTGCCCCAGCCAGCCCCTCCAGTGTCTACATGTGCACTGCTGTGGAATGTTTACTATTTTACTTTGCAGCAGGATAATACTTGTATTTACAAATACTGTCCTGCTTCAGTGTAAAATCATTTACTCCAGCATACTAGGAGCACTCATTTAGAAACTGAGGCATTTACTGCATAGCTAATTAGTGAACTGCTCAGCAATACTCAGTGACATAGATAATGACCTGGAAAAAAGAAAAAGGATACAGGCAATAGGGACTAGACCCCAAGGCCATGTCCACACATGCAGGCACATGCACTTGAAGCAGCTCCAATAGCAGCAGCACAAATATGCATAGATGCCTGAACATGAACTTTGGTGTGGGGCAAATTGTGCCACTTGGGGCAAAACTGACCCTATCCAACTCCTCCTGGATCTTCAGCACTTATGCTGGCCCCAGCAATATAAAAAGCTGCTCTGGTGATCTGGGGACACTAGTTCCTTTTGCTGTGCCAGCTGGACTGCTGAAGCATCCCTAAACTAGATTGCCCCCTGTTCCCTCTACCCACTACAGTAGTCTGGCAGTGGGGGCAGCTGCCTAGCTGTGACCTGCTGCCACCTGTGACATCCTCTGGCTCCTTGTACCTGTACTTCCATGTCTGCACACCTGCCAGACCCAAATGGGGACCATACGGCTGCTGGGGCTGTGGTATGGGCACTTTAGCAGAGCCTCCTGCACCTTTGGGCCAGCTACCAGTAGGCCATGGCTGCACAGTTGTCCTTTGGGTAGCACTGCTGTCATGTCTTTTTGGTGTCCCCTCTCTGCCATCTGGGAAGCTGTTGCCCAGAAGATGTGTTCAATGTGGTGGCCTACTTCAAACTGTTGAGGTGCATCCTCCTGGTCCCCAATGGCCAGGAGGTCAGCCACCTCACCTGCCTTCCAGCTGTGTCCCCAGTGCTGGCCCTGGGCAGTCCTCTACTCATGTCCCACCACTTGCCTCACCAGCAGGGATCTTGGTGTTCCCCGTTTAAAAACTGCGAATTCTCTCAACTCCCTCACCACCTTCTCCCCCAAATTCTCTCATTAAAATACCCAAAATCTGTGTTCTTCTGCAATTAAAATGAAATGCTACAATACATAGGAAGATCAGTTGTACAATGATAAAATTGTAAATATATCAATTTAAACACAATTTGAGAGCTTACCAGTGCCTCTATCATAATAATTAAATGAATCTAAATATCTAGACAAGGTTCCTTGGGTGAATTTGATATTTTTATTAGACCAACGCAAATGGTTGGAGAATAGTTATTAAGCAAGCTTTCGGGTTCAAAAACCCTTTGTCAGACTAAGGAAGTTTCAGCAGTTGGTGTGTGCTCTTCCTGGATGGAATGAAAAGTAAAGAAGCCAGGGGCTGGGCTGGGCTGGGGAATCAGTTGCCAGGCTGATTATATCTCAAAAATCCAATGTCTATGTTTAGTCCATGATCTCTAGTGTCCAGCAGGTTGATGAAATAGAGCTCATAGGCTCATCTCTGGGAAGCAGCAGACCTGGAAGTGGACCAGAAGTACTTCCAGTCCACTTTCAGGTCCACTGGGGAGAGCACTGTGGAGGCCCCCATACCTTCGTGGCTCAGCAACTGGTGGCTCCTGGGTTTGGGAGCAAGCTGCTACCATAATTCTAATAATAATGCTGCATAAATATATCCACTAAACATTATGAAAACATTTCAGCACTCTCAAAAATTAGGGTGATTTTAGCCTCTGTTCCCCTCTTGTACTTGCCTGCCACAACTTAGATTGAATAGGAAAAAAGGAGATCAGTGGGCTTTGATTGGTAAATACCACCCAGGTGTTAAACACTTAACTAAGGGTTTATTTTCCACAATAACAGATACAATTACAAGAACCTCACCAATTCCTTCATTAGTGAGGACATTCTGAGTCACAGATATGGGAAAACTCTGGTTTGTTACTTGAAAGATACTTTGTAACTAAATTGCATCCACCACCAATTACTTCTTTAGCAAAGCATGTTTCTCCGCCCACTGCTTTTGCCTAGAGCAGCCCCCTGCTGCTCTCACCCTGTTCATTTTGCTATCTTCTTATGCTGCTCTAAAGAGTCAGAGACTTGTCTTGATTCCTGTCTCCTTGTGAACTGTTCTGGAGAGACAGTCTCTAGTTCAGCTCAGGGCAGAGTCACTTCCCAGTGCCTCAGTGTTTTCCCACATTCACCTCATGTGGTCCAATCCCTTGGACTGTCACCCATCTTGTGTCTGACCTGTTCTCCAGCATCTTCATCTCACGGTGCTCTCTGGGATCACATGTAAGAATCTTTTCCTGCTTTCTCTGTCCTCCTGGGGTCTTGATTACCCTCATGTTTGTCCTCTAGTGCCCAAAGGCAATCAGTAAATGTCCCGCTTCCAGTTTTACCTTTGGTTTCTGCAGGGTAATAAACTAATCTTCCCCCAGGTGTGAAAACCTCTCCACCTGGCAGGAGGCATTCAGGGGTTACTCCTCCCAAGAGCTAGCCCAAGTAACAGGGCTCCTGTCTGAGTCCCTGTTACATTAATTATAGCCCACTAAGAAACTAAAACATAATAAATCAGAAGTAATCAAATCATTTTCTCCAAACATTTTTATAAATTATTTTGATTTGGTTTAACAATTTATTGCAAAATCATATTTTGATTTTCAAAAACTATTGTTAAATTATTAGTTATGATTTAGGTTTGTAGAAATTTGTGTTCATCTCTGTAAGCACCTAGTACTTTGAACATAAGTACAACAAAATCCCTATATATGAAACTTTTTTCTTCTTTGGCTTTTGTGGAGATTCATCCTCCTTACAGAGGATGTCATCATTCTTACAGCAAAAGCACTTTATTCTGAAGTGTTCCACCTTCAAGATTTGTTTCAAACCCTGCAAAAAATGTGAGCTAAGGAAAAAAAAAAAAAAGGTTTTATAAGAAATCTGTGAAAACATGAATTTTCATGAGTTTTGTCAGTGGTAAGAATCTTTTCTGCTGTACTTTTAAACTCATTTTTTTCTGTCATAAACTTAGAAATCAAGTCAAAGACAATGAAAGGAACAAATATATTTTGCTTACTCTTATGTTCAGATTTTCTTTATATTGCATGGCAAAGACAGCTTTCTGACTACAAAGTGAAAACTAAATGGTATGTTTTGTAGGACTGACACTCTGGTTCAGAAATTCCAAAATTAATATAGAATTGCCTGCAAGTATATCTTGTATATCTAGTCCAAATAAATCTAATAATTGTGAACGGGAAGTATTCGTGTGAAAGGATTAGAGAACCATGCATTGCTTGGTCACAGTATCTAATTCAAACTAGTTCAGTAATGGCCAATGAGTGAAATTTGTTCCAGTCAGGTAGCTCTGCTTTAAATAACAATCTGTTTCACATTTCATCTCTATTCACTTCAGAGTAGAAATGGGACCACAAAAGAAAAGTCACAATCATAACATGCTCTAGAAGAGGTAGTCAGGATGGGTACAGAAAACAAAGTAGTCTCTGTTACAGCAAAGGTGTGTGCCCACTCATTAGAACCTTCATCTAAAAAAAAAAAAAAAAAAAAAAAAATGCTTTAAAACTTTCTCAAAGTCAGTTCAGAAGGGGGTTTATAGATTCATAGATGTTAGGAGCTGGAAGGGACCCTAAAAAGGTCTTTGAGTCCAGCCCCTCCCTGTATTTGGGCAGGAAAGACTGCTGGGGTCAGATGATCCCAGCAAGTTGGGTGCCAAGACGTTTTGGAAGATTGCCAGGGTGGGTGACTGTACCACCTCTGGAGGAAGCCTGTTCTAGACCCTCAGCACTTGACTTGTAAAGTACTTTTTCCTTATGTCCAGTGTAAAGCAATCTTCAATCAGTTTGTGCCCATTCTTTCTTCTCTTTCCCTGGGGTGCTTTGGTAAACAGATGCTCCCCCAGATCCTAGTATACACCCCTAACATACTTATAGTCTGCCACCAAGTCCCTGCTAGCTCTTCACTTTTCCAGGCTGAATAGTCTCAAGTCTTCCAGCCTCTCCTCATGACTTACTCTCTAGACCTGTAATAATACTCATGGCCCTCCTTTGGACTCTTTCAAGCTTCTCCTCATCATTCCTGAAATGTAGTACTCCAGCTAAGGTTTTACCAAGGCTGAATGGAGTGGGAGGATGACATCCTTAGTCTTGCTCGAAATGGATCATTACAAGCATGCCAATGTTTAATTCACTCTGCCAATTCCAGCATTTCTTTGGTGGCTCCTGTTCATTATGGTCTATCAACACACAGGTCTCTTTCAGTTGTGGTGCTTGCAAGTGTAGCACTGCCAAGCCTGTAAGTGTGTTGTGGATTATTTCTCCCCAGGTGGAGTACTTTACATTTCTCCATATTAAATGCAATCAGATTAACATCCGCTCATCTTGCAAGCCTATCCAGGTCAGCTTATATTTCCAGCCTGTCCTGAAGCATGACCATACTCCCCCATAATTGGGTGTTGTCCACAAACTTTGCCAGTTTACTTTAAATACCTGAATCCAAATCATTGATGAGCATGTTGAAAAGCACTGGTCCAAGTACTGAACACTGAGGGATGCCATTGCATCATGTTGACACAGTTCTGTCTATTAAAAATCTCTGGGTCCTACCTCACAGCCAGTTATGTAGGCACTGGATGGTAAAGTAGTTGAGGCCACATTTTCCCAATTTTACCATGACCTGGACTTCAAAGGCCTTTTTGAAGTCCAAATATATGACATCAACCTCATCTCCCTTATCTAGGTGGTGAGTTACCTGATCATAGAAGGAAATGAGGTTGGTGAGGCATGACCTGCCTGCAAGAAAGCCATGTTGACTATTCTTTAAAATACTGCCTTTGTTAGCCTGTCAATAATGGATCTTTGATATTTTTTTTCCAGGATTGTACCAGGGATTAAAGTCAAAATGATTTGCCTGTAATACTCTGCATCCTCCTTTCTCTCTTTCTTGAAGATAGGTACCACATGGGAGAGGTACCAGAAAACTGGAATAGGGCCAAAGTGCCATGAGTATTGAAATAACTTTGCTATGTGTTGTGTGATGATGTCAGCCAGTTCTTTTAGCACTCTCAGGTGTCATTCATTCAGTCCTGCTGACTTGTAGATATTCAGCCTCTCTAGGTGTCCCCCCCCAAAAAAAGATCTTTGCCAACTATGGGAAGGTGATCACTCTCACCTTGATCATCCTGTATTCTTCCAAGCAAGCTAACACCCTTGAACTGGTAGAATACTGATGCAAATTATGTTTAGGAGTTTGGTTTTGTCCTGAGTGTCAGTTACCAGCTGTCCCATTTTGCTCATCAGGGGCCCTATGCTTCCATTATTTTTTCTTTAATTTTCTATACATCATAGTATCTAGGGTCAGATGGGGCCTAGAGCAGGCCATCTAGTCTGATTCCCCACCAATGGCAGGAATGAGTGCCAGGGTCACAGGACCCCAGCTAAGTACCTATCTAATCTACGTTTAAAGATGCTGAAAGTAGGAGCAAGAACAACTTCCCTAGGAAGCTGGTTCCACATCCTAGCCACCCTAACTGTGAAGTAGTGTTTCCTAAATCTATATCTATAGAAGGACTTTTTGTTCTCCCCGATTCCAGTTTCCAATGTGTATTTGGTTTGTTCCTTTACTTTCCTAATCCACTCCCTACAGGTGAGGGCTATTTATTAAATTGATTAAATAGCTTCAATTTCCAAGTCTTCTAATCCCAAGTAAATCTGCATATATTTAATGGTGCTTGATCTGTTTTTGAGAGCAAAATGATTGAGTGGAATCATTTGTATATGAATGTATTTTTATCACTGAGAGTGGAAGAATGTCACCTTCTTCCTTCCATTACTCTATATACTTTTAGTATTAGAGGCCGAGAGAGCTCTATTCATATATGGGAAAATACTCTACTGCTGCAGGATGCTACAAACCTAGTGTTTAAAGAGGATGATTGTGACGTCTTTACAGGAACTACTTAAATTGGGATAACCTTGTAATCTTTTTATCAAAGCATTTACAATTTTCATTTCTTGGGAAGTAAAATAATAAATATTGGGCAAAGAAAGTTAATCTGTATGCAGCACATTTTATTGCAAGATAAAATAATGCAAGAATAAACCAGTAAGGTCAATGCAGGCATGCTTACTCTTGTCAGTTCTTTTCAACATCTGATGCTGTACAGAATGTGAAAATGATTTAAGATAAAGGATTGAGACACTATTGAATTATATTCTGAAAAGCAAAGGAGGTAAATAATATGGAAAGTTTTAACCCATTCATTACTGTTCACAGAAGCTCTGTGTAACACCAGGTTTTCAAAAGCAATGTATGCAATACATAGGATAATAATTTGTTTCACCCAATATACCAGGTGAAGTAGTAGTCAGTAATTAGCACTGGGATTTAGGATGGGGCTTCACAACAAGGGTGTATTCAATCTGTTCATTCATTCACTCTTGTGGAAGCTGAGTTAATGGAAATGAAAGTAGTATTGGCTGGCATATGAAGCATTGGCTGGATTTTTGGCCTGGATTATGGTTAGACAAAAACCACAACACCAAATGGATTACAGCTACTCTATATAGAAAACAACTTGCACACTGATATCACTCTATATTGTTCTCTTTGAATATTCCACTCTCAGGTTAATGTGTTTTTGTGTTATCGTAGCTGTGTTAACAACGTCACCAGTGGTTTATTTTTAGTTATCAGTGCCAAAACTTCAAGCCTTGCTATGTCTGCTGACACAGGTTTCAGTGATGTCCCTCCCTGGAGTCTGGACCCAATACTGGGCAGACTAACCTGTGCTCCCTGACTTCCTCTGCCTCCTATTTCTTGCCTGCAATGCCTTGTCTCACACACACACACACACACACACACACCCGTGTAGAAGCTGGGGTGGACTACTCATGGGTCTATACCCCTCTCCTTTTATCCCATAGTTGTACTCCCTCCTTAAAGAGGCCTTGGTTGTCTTAGGGGCTAAAATTGTGACCTTCAGCTGCTCTCAGTTACACTCATGCCTTGCAGATAGCTCTTAGTTGCCCCTTCATAGAAGACCATATAACTCCAATGCCACATGAGGGCCCTTGGGCCCCAAGACCTTTGTTCAGGCTTCCTCCTGTCTGGCTTCAGCCCTTTTTCTCTGGTGAGACTCTTCAGCCCACATCCACTGTCTCAGACACTAGCTTCTTGGGCCTCAACCTCAAATAGTGGAAAGTGTGCCTCTGGCACCCTACCTGTACTTTCCTCAACACTTGCAGCTTCAATTCAGTCCTCTAGTCCTAAGCACTGTCAAAACACAAACACAAGCAAACCACTATCTAAAAAGTCACCTCATATTGGCTCCTTGCCTTGCTGCATACCTTAAGCTCCCCTTGGCTTGCTCCTTACAGCCCTGCAGGGCCACTTAGGCATCATCCAGTCTCTCTTGAAGTTCTCCCCTTCTAAAGATCCACTCCTGGTTATCTGCAGGCTAGACTCCTTGCTAGCTCTCAGGCCTCAGTTTTTTGTACCCCTGAACTGGCTCTCCAATTACGCACAGGGGTTTGTGCTGTACCTGCTAATCAGCAAGACCCACCTGCTGTGGCTTGCCTCAATTTGGCCTGATGAGCCTCGGCTGTTCCTTCCCTGCACTCTCCCAGTGGCTGGGACAACCCCACCCTCAGGATCAGTTTTCTTGTTGGGACTTGCTGTTGTAGCTGTTGGCCCCTGTGGGTTACAAAAGTCCTGCTCCCTCTTTGATTGTAGATAACAGGGTTGGGGCTCCCTGTTACACACTCCAATAGATATTCTAGACTCTCCATAGAACTTTGACAATTGAGGGCATGGACCTAGGTGGAGCAGCCAAATGCATTTTAAAGTCAGAGGAGTTTGATCAGTTTAAACTACAAATCAGTTTGAAAGAAGGAGGGAAGTTGTTACAGACCAGGGAATGCCACAGTCATGAATCACTTAGCTGACACGATTTCTACAAAAAGATGCCTGTTGCTCACCCAGAACCCTTTATGAAGACACTTTGAAACTCGGGCAGTTGTTATTCCTTCCAAAGGATGAAATGGGCAGTGTTCTATATCAGTCAAGCATACTGCAATATTTGGAAGATAAATGCCAGCTACTTGGATTTCTGTGTTTCATCTTCCCATTTTACTTTATTAAGGTCCATATACGTTCCTCATGTTGTAGCCTTTCAGGAGGTAACATGCTTCTCTAGCCAACTGTCTTATAGAGAGTTTGTCTGTTGAAGAGTTTCTTTAGACACATAATTCATGCAGTTGTGATGAATGAAATAAAAGTCAAACTCAGGTCTATCCAAATTGCATGCAGCTAAGGGCCGCATGGCACTGGCTGCAGTCCTGGGGGCCAAGCAAGAGTCAGGCTTCTCTCCTCACCAGCAGTACTGGTAGTCTAATTTCTGCCTTTGTCAAATGCACCACAAGCAATCTTGCCCCTCTTGTACACATAATGCAGGGATCCCAGCCCCCTCTCAGGATGTTGCCCTGACCTAAAAAGTAGGAGCAGGAAGCAAAAGTGGGAGATCCTAAAGAATCCAGATCCCATGGGATGAACAACAGCAAAGGAGGGCACTGGCAGTCAGGCAGGAGCCCATGGAGTTCATGCTAACACTTTTTGAAGCCATATGTGGTCCATGAGCCACCAGTTGGACAGCCCTGGTCTAACCTTTAGGGGTGTGGTGGCCCTCAGGACAATACAGTGCTCTTTCTGTCCCTACTAATGTCAAAGCACCTTTTTGGTTGTCCAGCCATAACTGATATTTTTTTTTAGTGAAGCAGCCTGAGAAGTGATAGTGGTGTGGATGGTTTAACCACAGATCTAAGGCTGCGGTTTTGAGAAGGCAGCAGTCTGCACCTTGTGTCCAGGACTGCAGCCAGTGACAAGTGGCCCAAAGCTGCATGGAAGTTAGATAGGCCTGAACTTTTATTTTTTTTCATCACAACTGCATGAATCCTGTGTCTGCAGAACCTCTTCAGCAGATCTGAAGTATGAAAATGTGATACCACCCTTTGAATATGGTGCCTCTATTTGGCTCTTCTGTCCCCTACATTTCCTTATTTAGGAGTTTTATGAGCCTGACCCTAATCCATCCATGTTTGCCAAGGAGTGTAGAATAGCTATTTGAATGTCATAGTCTCAGAACAAACAATCACAAACACAAAGCTACAGAAACTCCATAGGTATTTATTACTTAGCATCTGTATTTCAGTACTTTATACCATTCAATTTGTTTTTTTTAATAGGACTTCTGTTAGTATAGCCTATGGTTTGCAGTTACTGTTGCCACAGGTGTCAGTTTACAGATCTAGCAGAAAGCAGATGACAAAATGGGTGCATCTACAAGAGATGCTTTACTGCATAGTAAAGCAGTTTATTGCATAGTAAGTGTGCATGTCTACACATGCACATGCTTACTACAGAGTAAACTGCTCTACTCACAAGTAATTTTGCTACCTGCAAATGCAAGTAGCAAATTTAAATCACAAGTAGTTACTGAATAGTAGCACATGTGTAAATGCTGACCAGGAGCAAATTTGCTCCCAGGGAGACCTTCCACTAGGGGGCCAGCTTCACCATAGCCCCAGGGCCCTGGGGCTAGGAGTCTCTCTTGGCCCAGGGCTGAGTTGGCTTCAGGGCAGCACCAGCTCCAGGACCTTAAAAGCCTGTATGCACTGTGGCAGGCTGTGGTCAAATGTGGCCACTGCATCCTCCTGCACAGGCCTCAGATGAGCTCAGCAAGCCTGCCTGAGCCCCAGTGCTACTCCATCACAGCAGATCTGCACAGTTTGCAGGGCCATACTATTCAGCCCTGCAGTGTGCAATAGCCACCTGCCAGGCCTGCCAGTACCAAGCCCAGCTACAGATGTCTCCTGGCCATTGGGGCCAGTACCACTTGGCCACAGATGACCCCTAAAGCCTTCCTGTACTCTACAGATTTTGCTTGGAACTGCCTTGCCATGTGGCTGCCAGTCCCACACCATGCCTTTGTGCTGGATGCTGCAGGCACCACCTGAGACTGGCCTCGCACCTCCGGGAAGCTCCAGCCCCAAAACCAGAAGTGCCACCGGGAGCACCCCCCACACCTGACCAATGATTGGTCACTGGCGGACCCTCCCCGTTGGAGATTGGTGGCTGAGGTACACTTTCCCCCATCAGTGCTCTCATGTCCCCTCCCACCAGACTTGGGAGGCACCAGTCACTGATGGTCAAGGCCTTATGGGCACAGTGAGTCATCATGATGTATCACAACCATTAGTTGGGGACTGCCCACAAGTCCATGCCATTTATGTGGCTACTGGACACCATCCTTGTGATTTGAGACCCACTGGCTGGTGGAGGGAAAGCCAGCTGTACCAGAAGACCAGCACCTGCCATCACCCCTGGACAAGCCTTCCACCTACTGGGCTCTTCACAGCATGCATACTCATGGGGAACATCCAGAGGCCAGGGTGCTGGCCACATGTCCCTGGGCTCCACACCCTAAGCACACCCACTCCATAGGCCCCCACCTCAGGAGGTGCACACACAACATTGCAAATAGTTTGCACAGGGAAAAGGGTGTGTTATTGATTATGGGTGGGGTGTGTGGTGGAGGAGTTTTTGGGGAGGGAGTGGGGACAGACTCTATTGATGGCAAGGGAGGGGGAGAAGGGTCTATTTCTGTAAGGGGGAAACATGTTTTTCAGTGAACTGTCTGCATTGGGCATGGTGCTGAGGTGGGTGTTGGGGTAGGGGTCTGTGGGTTGCAGTCCAGGTGGGCTCCAGTAGGGAGTACAGGAGGAGGTGCTTGGTCAATGCCTCGGTGTCTTGGCCTCCACTGGTGGGTATGCGGCTAGTACCATGGCTAGCTGATGTCAAGGCCACTGGTCATCACTGCCAGGGACAGGGGCTGGAGCAGCCCTAGCAGGAGGAGACAGTGCAGGGAGGCAGTGTAGGAAGGCACACAACTTCCCCATTCATTTCAACAGAGAAGTTAACTTGTAAAATACTTCCATCTGGATAAAATTCTCCTTTCTTCTGGCCACATAAACAGGACTTAAGACTCAAATATTAGGATATCTAGGCAGAAGACTTCTGACAGACTATAAGTATCTAATTTTATATTGACTTTAAAATAAAATTTTGCTTTTTTATAGCTGTCTTGCCCTCAGATATGTTTTGCCATTTTTTTTTATCTCTGAGACTATTAGTTTTGTGCAGAGAGTTAAAGTCTCAAGAAAAGGGTTGTAAAATAAGTAACTCTGGAAATAAATTTATTGTGTCAAACCACTTCTGGTGATAGATTAACTGATAAAGAAAATTGTTCTCATGCAAATTACATTATGGTTTTTATAACAAAAAAAGATATAGCTAGAAGCCTACTGATTGATTTATACTGCACATTTAGGACAAGGTTGAAAAAGGCTACAACGAAAATTACTTAATCTAACTTACTTTGAAGTTGGAATAAGAAAGGTTTTTTTTTCTTGGTCAAAGTGTTAAATTATAAAAGGAAAGATGATTTTAATTATAATTTCATATTCAAAACATTATTTTAACTGTCATAAGACTTGCAAATCTATGCATCTCCTGCAACCTTGGCAATAGGATCTTATATAAATGTCAGTGATTAATTATCCGAGTGTCTGGTGAATCATTAAAGCACAGCTTGTAGGAAAAGTTGATTGAAAACTTATGTCCAATACAATTACCATATTGTCCATCAGATCTGTCGAACTGTAATAAAGAAACTTCATTATTTATGTCTAAAAAGTTTGGATTTGAAGCTGTTTTGTATGATTCCCACACACAAAACTGAGTGAAACAACAACAAAAAAGTTCAATGATTTTTAGAAAAGCTCTCATTGATTATAAATATAAACCTAGCAAAATGAGAGCCATTTGTTAACCTCATAAAATACAAAACCAACAGTGAATTTTAAAATCCACTTTCCATTTAAAGTAAATGTGCTATGAGTAAACTGTCTGATACAATTATAACACCACGTTGTCTGTGTAATTAAAACTTCTATTTAGTTACATTGCTCAACATGCATCTTGATTTTATTCAACCAGTTGTAACCATAACAATTCAAAATTTTAAATGTTTAGAAGTATGGAATCACTTATATAAAGCAACAGGTTCAGTAACTACATTGGTGCTCTAGTCACCTTTAGATAAGAAAATATTATATTTAATGAAATAGATGACTCTCGTATAAGACAACACCTCCAATGATTAGATTCTATATATGGAAAATGTATATATTTGTTATAATTTGCTAGGTATAGAATCTAGTTATTTGAGATTTGGCTTGATTTTGTTCCCCTCACACTGCCACAGGAGGGAAATTAAATATGGGGGAAGGGCGTTTAGGTAGCCTCTTTGCTGTCTACTTCCCCCCAGCTTTTTCCCCTGGCAGCCTCTTCCCTCTCTCCTTACTGTCAGATGCTGTTCTTCCTGAGGACGTGGAAGTGAGGAGCAAATTTGAAAACAATAGCCTTGAAACTAAACATGGCAGTAGCACTTTGCATATAGTAGCCATACATTAAATTGATCCAGAATTGATGCATATTACTTTGTTTCGAACTGCTGCAAGTTTTAGCATAGGTACTCCATAAACACATGTTTTAGCAGCACTTTGACTACTTATGTGTAGTACAGACTATGTGTGATACTAGTCCAAAACCAAAGGTTCACTATTCACCTCATAGTTCATTGGGCTGAACCCCAGAGTCAACAGCATTTTAAGCCATGGTGACTCCACAATTCAGCACTGCTTCCTATGTGTGTACCCTATAGATACATGAATTCAAGTTCTAATTAGCCCCCACTTATAACTAGAATTGGGTGCTCTTGTCATGAGTCCTGGGATGCTCCAAAAATGTATATGCCAATGAGGTGTAGGGGAACATGGTCTGGCTTCACTCACAAAGGGCAAGGCTATATTCATCATATGCACCAGGCTGATTAAGAGGACGACAGGGTGATTCTGAGTGAACTGTTTGGGGCCCCATTTGGTAATGTTTGCAGATATTTAAGGCTGGTGAAGAAACAGGAACTATTCGAAATGGTAAAGGTTCAGTTCAGCTGTGGGAGTGAAGTGGAAGTTAAAACACATGCAATGTCATGGCCTACCATGAGTTGAAAAACAGTTGGTGGTGAGGGTGGCTGTGCCTACTGGGCACTACTGTGGGCATTGCCACTTGTTCTGAGGTTGGGGGTGCACTTTAATTAGAGTGACTCTGAGAGCTGCTTTAATAAAGTGCCTATAGCATCATGTGTACTAAGACTCCAGAGAGGGTTCATGTGTGGTCTCGGTCACACGTGAGCCCTTGCAGAGCAGAGAGCAGAAGGAGCAGCAGCTGAGGACAGACAGCAGCAG
>JAGPOW010003316.1:75332162-75362229 GCA_030014935.1 Caiman crocodilus
CAGGCCCTGGAGGGGCGGCTGCGGGAGCTCCAGGCAGAGGTGAGCAGGCTGAGGGGGATCCGGGAGGCGGAGCATGAAATTGATATGTATTTCTGTTCTTTGCAGGGCCAGAAACCTACTGAGGAGCCCCCCAGTTTCTCTCCCTCTTTATTCCCTATAGATAAGTATAAATGAGTTCAGACTTAGGATAAGCTCTAATATTTTAATTTTGGTAGCAAGATTTTGGCTTTGGATATCCAATGTTTTATATTATATTATTATTAAGTCTGTATTGATTCTTACTATTGTATATTGTATTATCATTTTCTATGGATTTTTATTGTTTCATATGGATAGTGTATGGTTTAGGCCTGTGTTTGTAGGTGAACCAAAGTCATGTCAAGTTTCCATTTTACATGCCAAGCCTCCATCTTGTGTCCTCTGCCTGGGTATCCCATGTTTCAACTGTATGAGTCACATACCACTTCCATGTAAACTGGCTCCTGGATGAATGAGAATGATTGGGAATGATTGAAATACAATGGTAGCAGGCCTCTACTGAATGGCCTGTAATGACTGAGCCATCAACTCACATTGATTTACCCAGGAACAACAGACCTCACCCAGGAACAGAGATAAGAATCCAGCATTTGAAAGACAAGAGATCCTACTGAATTGTACCCCACCATTACAGACAACCAAAACTGCACATCCCTGCAGGGAGCACACATGCTTAGTACACCAGGGGCTGACCCTTGCCTAGGCATGCTTCCTGTCACTAGGATCACATAAGGTCTGCCCCTATAAAAAGAGGCAGTGAAGAGAAACCCAGTGGGACACCCTCTCCATTTGGACCAGCACCATGCCACACTACCTATCCACCCATAGGCCCTGCCGGTGACCCCCTTCTGGATAACACCTACTGGACAAGGACACCTTTCCAGCCTGGATAGGTAGATAGTACCTGCACACCTCTTCCTACAATTTGGACTCTCTCTTTCTCTCTCCTGCTGGACTTCAGTGGACTTCTGCCCCTTCACCAAGCCTCTCTAACTCCTGCTGCCAGTGTGTGTGTGTGCGCAAGCGCGTGTGCATGCAAAGGAGCCAATAAGAGATTGTATCACCATCTCCCCTGTTCAATAAAACCGCTGCCATTTGCAATCCCAAGCAGGGTCATGTTTTACTGAATCCCAGTCCCTTCCTTGTCTTAAATTCCAGCCTCTCTCTCTCTCTCAGCTCCAGACCTCACCCCTCTCCACTAATTTCCTGATCTCCTCTCAATTCCTACTGCCTTTTCCCTGTGACTTTCTTCTGCCTTTCTCTGTTTTCCCACTGCCCCTGCCACCTTTCAGTCTCTCCTGCTGCTTTCCTGTGATTTTTTGCTGTCTGTCTCTGTTTTCAGGCTTTCCCCACACCTTCTGTAGTCCTCCTCCCACCCCTGTAGCTTCCTAGCTCCTCGTGGCTGCCCAGCAGCTGGAGTCTTTCTTCAGCTCGCAGCACGTACTGCCACTCCCTGTAACTTCTCCAGCTGCCCTGGAGCCATCCTATGGCTCCCCACACCCTGAGGCCATCTTTAACAACCACACTTTCTTTTAGTCCCATTTTCCCTCTCCTCACCTACCTTTTCAGCTCCCCCATAGCTCTGACTTCAGTCCCAGCCTCTGTGCCAGCATCACTCCCCTAAGTGAGTGTTGGGCATGGTCTTTTAATCAATTAAGATCAATTAACCTAAAGTTACCCCCGAGCCTCAGTTCTTCAGCCCAGGCCCTTCTAATCTACCCATTCTAATTTTGGTTCTGGCAACATTCACTTCCTACACTTTAACTCTCTCTCTCTCTCTCTCACCTGAACCTTCCCGCAAGTATCCCAGTTACCCCAAGCACACACATACACACTGTACCATCTAAGTTAAGAGCTTATCTATGTGTATGTGTAGGTGGCTCGTATGTGTGTAAACTGGAGAGTGTTTGTGTGTGTGTATATAGATATATATAATATGGCATTGTGTGCATGATATGCAAATTAGTGATCTGTGTCTAACTTCTGGGGGGGATAGTGTATGTGCTTGAATTGGTGATACGTATGCATGTCCCTAGACTGGTTTGAATGTGAATGTGCCTGAGCTGGTAGTGTGTGTGTCTATGAATCTAATTGATTTGTGTGTTTGTATATGTGCAATTGTGTCACACCCTCCTCTCCAACAGTGCAATATGGAGATACTGAGAGTTATCCTGACCCCACAGGGCAACAGTGCCCCACGCCCCCCAGAAGTGCCAGCCACGAAATCAGAAGTGCATTTCTGGTTTCACCACTGGCTCAGTGATCAGGTGCTGATGGACACCTCCCCCAGCACCTGGTTGGCAATTGGCTGTGGGGGAGTCCCCCCGCCATCAGCGACCTGGTGCCCTGCCAGACTTGGGAAGCAGAAGTTGTCCATGCTGTACACACAAGTGGAGATGGAACAAGAGAAAGAACTCAAAAGACAGATCAGGAAAGGAAAGAAAATGCAGGGGCTGAAAAACAAGAAGAGTAAATCTGATAAAAAGTAAGTCCAAGAAGGCAGAGAGCACTTTCTTTCTGCTAACACTTTGGGACTCCAGCCTGGAGTGGAAACCAGAACACTGGAAGCACAAGAGAGGCAGGAATATGCAAGCTTTCCCAAATGTGAAAGCAATCCAGCAGCTTGTAAAGGCTACAGGAATGTGTGTGAGTAATGGGGAGGAACTGGCTACCCTGAGCAGTGGAATAAGCATAAATGGCATTGACAATAGTTTCATTTAATGTCAGGAGTATCTTAACAGGGAGAAAATGGGAATAAATTTGAATAAAAAAGGAGCAGACATAATCTGGAAACACTGAACCAGTTTTGAATCAAAAACGGGCATGCAAGAATGTGGTATACCAGGGGAGAGGGTTTATAAACACTTTCAGAAAAGGTGGAGATGGGGATCATCCTGGTGCTCAGGGGAATATGACAATGATGTGGCATAGGTAACAATATTATTCAAGAACCCAAAGCTGAAAGCAAAGCAGGTAGAAGAAGTCATCAGTGGCAGATTGCAATGAATGATACTAACAGTCGGGGGAACAGAACTGGAAACTGTCAATGTATATGCACCGCAAGAGAGGGAAGGAAGAAATTCATTGCTTAGAAAGCTAGGGAAGGAAGAAATTCATTGCTTAGAAAGCTAGCATTTTATGTGGTTGGAGGGAGACTGTGTATAATAGTGGGAGATATCAATTTTATAATCAAAGTGAGTGACAGAACAGGGGAAGGAGGAAACCGAGCTTTAGACAGATCATCCAGCCTGTTAACAAATATAATAATAAAAAAAAGAGTTGCTAAGAGACGTGTGGGCAGGGGAGAAAGTTTCACTAGGACAGAGCCCAGTGAAAAGAAACAATCAACAATTGACGTTGTGTTTGTATCAAAAGCAATAGGGATAAGGAAGAAATAAAACGTACATGTGGCTTTTAAAGATCATTGGATGCTGAAGGTAGAAATGAGTCTTGGCAAGAATCCTGTGAGAGGGAAGGGCCTGTGGAAATTAAATGTGTGAGTGTTACAGGATGAAGGGGTATGGCAAATGTATATGAAACAATATGAGGGTGGCAAGCACTGAAGAAATATTTTGAGAGTACCAAAGAATGGTGGATGATGGTGAAGAAGAGTATGGAAGAATTCTTCAGGCAGGGAAGATGAAGATGCAGAGAGAAAAGCATGAAAGAGCTAGGAAAATTGCAAATTAAGATGCAGTCCTTGCTAAACGAAGCTGCAGAAGAAAGACAGGAAAGACAAGAAGAGCTAGAAGCAACAAGGCAACCTAGCTTGAAAGAAAGGTGAGAGAGAAAATGTTCTTAGCACAAGCACCCTGAGTGGGAGAAAGTGAAGAGTGGTCCCCATATTTTTTCACCAAAGCGAAGGTGGCAAAAGGAGAGCTGAAAGCAGCACAGGAAGGTGGTAGTGCCTGGGTAGAAAGGCAGGAGGAGATATTGGAGGTGACAAGAAGATTTCATGAAGTGGTATTCCAGAAGAAAGAAACAAACAGGAAGAAGATGAAGGATTTATTGGAAGAGATTAAAGAGAAAGTAGAAAAGGAGGAAGCAAAGAAGATGAAAGAAAAGATAAACTAGAGGAAAGTGGAGGAATTTTTAAAACCTTTAAAAGATATATTGTTTAAGGGTTTAATATGTGTAGCTATATGTTTTTATATGTACAGTAGTTGTTTCTGTGCTATGAAACCTTGGTAAAACAAAGAAGTGTAGCTTTGTAAGTGTTGCATGATAAGTGTGTTTTTAATTACATTTGTTTTAAAAAAAGAAAAGGACAGAAAAAAAAAAAGGTCCCCATCAGAATGTTTGTCCATGTGGTTTTACAGTCTACAAAATGTGGGCTATGGGTTTAACAGTGTTGCTTAGTGTTGGCTGCATTTAATGAACTTCATAGTTGGTTTCCATTGCTAGGCACATGCTGCTTTTGGCAGCAGTTTAATTATAGACAACATATTTAGTGAGATTTCCTTGTGCGTGACTATGATTTTTTTTCCCCATGCCAAAGACGGGCAAAACCTCTTCTTGTATTTGAGTAAATATTGTAATTTGTAGATCTCAATACAGTGTGCAGATGCAAAACCAACTATAATTGTGAGTCAATAAGTAAGGCTTCTGCTCTTTCCTACTGATATAATTTAGTATCTGTTCATTGATGTTGGCACTGACATGGAGAACAAACAGAAAAGCATGTCCAATGTTAATGGCACTAGTAAATGATATAGGACCATATAGCAGATGATTGTGCTAATAAGGCCCAGCAAAGTTAAGTGATAGGAATGGGATTTGATGACTTAGTGTGATCTTCCCATCCTGGAAAAGGTTAAAAAAATAAAATAGGAATGAACATTAAGACTTCTCCATAATTTGAAAATTCCATCAAACTTTCTAGGAAAAATTGTAGAACTAAATATAAAATTGTTTCTTAGATTTTCAAACCATCATATGAAGTCCCACTGCAGAAATGAATAAGTAAGGCTTCATGCATCCACAAATGTCTGAAAGCCAAAAAGGAGGTGTACACCCAATGGAAGGGAGGGACCATCACCAAAGAGGATTATAACTCCTTGGCTCGCGATTGTAGGGGGGCTATTAGGAAGGCTAAGGCAGAGATGGAACTGGGACTAGCAAGCCAGATCAAAGATAACAGGAAGGGTAAAAAGAAGGTGCCACTTAATGTGGGGCCTCTGCAGGACATGCTTGGTAATCTGGTGGTAGCGCCAGATGACAAAGATAATCTCTTTAACAGATTCTTTGCTTCCATTTTTCTGAGCAGGGCCAGGGACGTCCCCCCCCACCACACCACTGGGATTCTGGACAGACCCAGGGGAGGTGTAGTCAGGCCCAGGGTCAGTTAAAACCTAGTCAGGGAAGTTCTGGAGGGACCAGACATGTTCAAATCAGCAGGTCCTGATGACCTTCACCCCAGAGTGCTTAGGGAACTGGCAGAGGTCATTGCAGGACCCCTGGCACAGCTTTACAAACACTTGTGGTGCTGTGGTGAGGTGTCTGATGACTGGAAAAGAGTCAATGTGACTGATGACTGGAAAAGAGCCCTTTTCTCCAAAAAAGGGAGAAAAGAGGACCCAGGAAACCATAGGCTTGTTAGTCTTACTTTGGTCCTGGGGAAGCTTTTTGAGAAAATTATCCTAGAGCATATCTACGAGGGGCCAGCAGGGGAGTTTATGCTTAGGGTCAATCAATTCAGGTTCATTAGAGGCAGGTCTTGTCAGACCCACCTGGTAGCCTTCTATAACCAGGTCACAAAAGCATTGGACACAGGTGTCACGGTAAACAGAGTCTTCCTGGAGTTCAGGAAGACCTTCAGCACTGTCTCTCACCCCATCCTCGTTAAAAAAATTAGGCATCTCTGGTGTCGACACCTACACAGTCAGATGGGTCGCAAATTGTCTGGAGGGCTACATCCAGACAGTGGTGGTGGAGGGGTCATTTTCAATCTGGAGAGATGTTGGCAGTGGGGTTCCCCAGGGCTCAGTCCTCAGGCCTGCACTGTTCAATATCTTCATTGGCGATTTGGATGAGGGGGTGAAAAGCACCTTGTTCAAGTTCACAGATGACACAAAGATGTGGGGAGAAGTGAGCATGCTAGAAGAGAGGGACAGACTACAATTAGATCTCAACAGATTACAGAGGTGGGTGGATGAGAATAGGATGGGTTTCAATATGGACAAGTGGAAGGTGTTGCACCCGGGAAGGAAGAACCAGCAGCATACCTACAGGCTGAGGAACTCCCTTCTCATCAGCACAGAGACAGAGAAGGATCTTGGAACTAGTACCGATTCCAAGATGAACGTGGGCCGCCAATGTGGGGACACGATCAGGAAGGCTAACTGTACCTTGTCATGCATTCATAGATGCATCATGAGCAGGTCCAAGGAGGTGTTCTTCCGCCTCAGTGCAACATTGGTCAGGCCACAGTTGGAGTACTGCATCCAGTTCTGGGCACCGCACTTCAGGAGGGATGTGGACAGCACTGAGAGCATCCAGAGGAGGGCCACTTGCATGATCTGGGGACAGGAGGGCAGGCCCTATGAGTAGAAGCTATGGGACCTGAACCTGTTCAGCCTCCACTGAAGAAGACTGAGCGGCTCTGAGATTACTCATGTATCAGCATCTGACCAGTTCAAAATGGTGGCAGGGACACTTGAACTAAAGCTTATTGAACGAGATTTAGTTAAAGCTCCCTCACCACCATTTTGAAGTGCAGGGACGCTGATACATGACATTCAGAGGTTGACTGAAGCATGCTAATTGGTATGCTCCAGCAGATTTCATTAATAAAGTATGCTCTAACACATTGTAATCACAATACTTTGGATCAGCTTCATGGCAGGTCCATAGATACCCTTTGCTACCAAGTCTGTAATCATTGCCATTTGCACCTGTTTTTTGAAGTTCCTTCTCAACACTCAGTTTTCTTCTAGGAATATAGAAGCTTTAAAGTGTTCTCTTCCACTGAACAGGTGACATCTTCTCCCCTCCTTCCCCCCAACCATTTTGTTTTTTACTGACCACTAACCATCACTTTAATTCAATCAGGAAAATTGTTCATCACCTTATATGCTTAATATATTTAGACAAGGAAAAGTAACTTGCGCAATAGAAAATTCAGTTTCTACTGAAAAACAAATAATTAAAAATATTACTAAACAATTTGTGAGATGCAAAAAAATCATTGCTTCTGTGGAATATGAAGGACACTTCAACTATGGACATATTTTTGATTGTAGGAATAATAGCAAGAACCAAATAAAATTAAAATATAGGGCTCCAATACATGTACAGGGGGCCTGCTCAGATTCACTGGAAATCCAGTGTGTTAGAGCAGACCTGATTAATTGAGTCTGCTGGAGTGTGGAAATTAACACACTCCATCAGAGTCTAGCATCACATGTATCAGCCTCTCTGTACTGAAAAATGGTGGCATCAAATCACCTTTAGTTCAAAGCACCCCACTGTCATTTTTTTCAGCGTAGGGACACTGGTACATGTGATGATCAGGCACTTTTAATTTGCACGGCTTGCTAATTAAAGTGCCCCCTCCATGTCTCTCAGAGAACATATAAACATGTCCGTAGTGATTCAAATGAAAATGAAGACTAAGCTTTGGATTACAAAGTGCAGTTTTTGTTAAATACTAGGTTTCAAAGAAATAAATACATAGAATCAGTTCCTTATTCTAACATAACAGTTCATAGACCTTTCCCTTGTAATTATGTACAATATACTGTATTTATTCACACATGGTATGCAGTTTTTCTCAAAGGTAGCTGGTGGATATTGTAATGCACATAACATGCAAAAAATGCGGTGAGAACAGTTTCTGTCCATTACCAGTAAAATATGTAGGTGTGTCTCAAAGAACAGAACAATGATCAGGCTTGATTACCTAGCTGCTACAGCCTACTTACTTACTACGAGGAAAGATTTTTCTCCCTTTATTTTCCCTTAAAAACAAGGTGAGTATTTTATTTCTGGGCATTTGCATGCTAGATAATATAGTACATTATACAAAGCACTAGTGAAAAATACAAAGTTGTGTACAACCAGTTGGATTATTTTTTTTAAGGTGGGAGGGAATACATGTTTTGAAAATGAGTTTCTGTATAGACTTTTCTTAAATAATATGATGGCTAAAGAGTTCCCAAACATACTTTAAACTCTATCTGTATTACAGATTTCAGTAATCACAATCCATCTTTACAAGTAGTATGAATCACTAACATTTTCTGGATTACTGCATTGGTATTCCACAGCTACTTCACTAAGGCATCACTTGATGACAAAGGAACACAGAAGCACACTGCAGTTCAAAAGAAATAAATCTCTCATACAATAAATAATGCATTTCACAGATAAATAGTTAAAAAACAATATATTCACATAGCCTAAATACATGGTAAATATCTTTATGATTAATCACAGAGAAACATCCATGAGATTATGCAACAGATGGGGAAGATAAACTGTATGAATTTTGATATGATGTTATCAGAATTTAGCTTCAGAATTTACACACTGTGTGGAGATCTGAATGGAAATATAAGCAGTGAGTTTATCCCTCACCTAAAAACTGCAATCAGATTAATGATCCTATGGCTGTCTCAAATAGATTGCCTAGTAATCACAACCATATTCTAAATGTGACATCTTTGCAAGATGATACAAATAATCTCAAGAATTAAATCAAATAGGGGTGAAATCCAGTGGCAAATACCAGTGGATAACTGCAGCTAAATAGAACTATGCAAAAAGGTATACAAACTGGCTTTGCAGCAATCCAGATACTTACAAAGAAACAAATTCATTCCAGGAAAAAGAAAATTCCTCCATCTCTTTCTAAGATAACTCTTGCTAGGGAATGATTTATGGAACTGAATGAAGGTGGGGAAGAACCAGCATAAAATGCAAATATCATATTTTCTTGCAAACAGCATGCTGCTAAATGTAATACAAACCTTGGTTTTGAAAGACAGAATAAAGAAAAAAAAATCTATTTATAGCTGCATAGAACAAAGATAGAGATTAATCTTCAGCTGATCCTCCCACCTCCTTCCTGCATAACTAAAGCTGAATATCTAGCTGCTGCTGGAGACTGGTCTTCCTGGATAGATCTATGATTTTGAAAAGATCTAAAGTATCTGTGTTAAACAGCTAAGAAGTCTGAGCTAAAGAGCAAAAGAGGCTGTGAAATTGAGACCAGGAGCACCTAGCAGACATCAAAATTGCCCTAGGAAAGATCATCTTAATTAATGGAAGATCAGGCCATTAGAAAGGAAAGATGATCATTAACAGTTGCAGAGTGGAGAATAATGAACCATTAAATCAACTGACTTCCTTATCTGCCTAAACATTAATACTGCAACAGCTACACTTTACAGCAAAAATCAAACCAGGTAGCTTTCAACCCAGGGGAGAAAATAAGCTTGTTTGTTTAATACACATACTTATTTGTGAGGGCTGATTTGGGGGGGAAAAGGTGTATGGTATATGCAAGAAAATACAGCATGTGTTTTTGCAGCCCAAAAACCTCTTACTTCTGACTCTTATCTAAATCATCCAGGATTTAGCAGTTTGAGATGAACTGAAGTGGTAAGAACAAAATAAGAACTGACTTAAATATTTCCTTAAACTCAACCTATCCTCAAATAATACAGAACTTTTTTTTGATTACAAAGATACTTATATCACATTAATCACTACCATATACATGTTACTTAAAGCTTAAGGCAAAGGTTATTAGAAATCTTGGTAAGCAATCATTTCTGTTTCAGGATTCTTTTATTAAAACTTAAACCCTATTTAGTACTATATTCCTCTTGATATCTGAGAATTATACTTAAGAGTGCTTGTGAATTATAAAGCAATGCTCGGTTTTCCTACTGAATCATAAAGTTAAAGGGTTCACTTGGCCTCCCATAGTCCAGCTATGTTGGTTAGGCCACTTTACTTAGAAGAGGTGGATTGAAACCTGGTGGCTGAGAAAACTGTAGGACTAGTGTTTTCTATTTCTACAGTAATGTTCTCACCACTAGGCTGGTCAGCTAAGAGGTAAGAGGATTCTCCTCCTCTTCAAATAGTTTGCAGCATAGGAATATCCAGGATTTTGTGAAAAAGGAGTCAGAAGCAGCTCATCGGACCAGACTTGTTTAACTGAGTCTACTGGAATGTGGTAATTACCTCTGGGTCTTGTGTATCTGCACCCCTTCACTTGAAAATGGTCGTGGGAGTGCTTGAGCAAAATGTCATTTGGTGAGTTTTAGTTCAAGCACCTTCACTGCCATTTTGAAGCGTGGGGACGCTGATATATAAGACATGCCTAGCGCTTTAATTAATCTCTCGGAGCCACTCTAATTGAAGCACCCCCACACACGCACTCCCAGACCACATGTAAAAATGCCCTTCTATATGCCTATGTTAATATGTAACTTGTTGAAAATCAGATGAGTGAGAATGAGAGATGTACTGAATCCTTGACTTCTTAGCATAGCTGCATCATCATGCATCTCTACAACTGTCTATGGAACAAAGTAATGAATGATGGTGACGGTGAATATCTTCCAGCTTAAAATACCTCTATCTCAGCTCTTGTCTAACTTTCCAGTGGGCACACATACACATGTGCCTGACTGCACAGTTGTTACTGTGCAGTCTTTAGTAACTGCCATTACTGCACAGTCCTGGTGGCACATGGGTCTCTTCTGGCCCTGCTGCACAGTGGCAATGCACTACTGTGCAGTAGCTACTGTGCAGTAGCTCATTGCTATTTTGCAGTAGCATCAGCATCATGGTTCATGCCCAGTACATCTTGATGTACTGAAAGACTTAAGTCCCTCAGAAGAAATAAGAATGAAAGCCAAAAGGAAGGCAACCAACACCATGGCAGAAACAGGGAGGGAAATATGGGGAGAAAGGAGAGATGGAGAATCACACAAAATTCATGTTGTATGTTCCTTAAGATGGGAGACAAAGGGAAGTATGGCAAATACAGAATTCCTGGCATGGAGTTCATATAACAGAGAATGAAAAAGGGGAAGGAAGGGGAGTGAGGGGAGAAGGGAGGAAAAAACATGATTATGAGGTAAAAAGAAAGGGATGCTGGTAAAATCTAGTACCATCCACATGGAGTAGTTAAAAGAGCTTGGACACAGTAATGGTCCCAAGCCAAATAATCTTGTAGGATCAATATGCAGGAAACTCAAGTAAATGGAATGTACTTGTAGTTTCCTGACCCCCTGGCTTATTACCTGATCTTCTGAGCTCTAATTTTTACAGACCACACACTATTACTGGAAAAATATACATATTTTAATATATTTCACTGTCATGAATTCTAATTTTATCTATATTGAGGACCAAATACAAGGGTTGCCTGTAGATGTGCTGGGAGGCTGTTCCAATGTGCTGTAATTAATCAAGTGTGCTGAAGCATGTTAATTAGTGCACTCTAGCAGCCTCGGTTTGTCAAACACCAGCACGGCCACAGTTCAAAATAGTGTGGTTTAAGCACCCCGACTCATTCAAGATTGTCAAATGAGCTTTAATTAAAGCACCACTGCTGCCATTTTGAAGTATGGGAACATTGATAATGTAGTTGTGGGAATTTTAATTAGAGCTGCTCTTGGACCTGCTCTAATTGAAATCCCCCCACCTCCCTCCAACCCCAGAGCATATGTAAAAATACTGAATGTTAATAGTATTGAAAACAAGCAAATTCCAGCCCTAACAGTAATCAAATTATATTTGATATTTTGAACACATGGGTCTGGGCAAAGACCTGAACAAAGCATGCTGAATAACCTTTTCACAACCAGCAGAGGCACAGGAAGTAATTGCAACACAGAGATACAGATCTGCTATATATGTACTCATGAAAGGGTGATTTAACATTGGCTTACATCAAAACAGAGCAATTTCTATCATCCCTTCCAGCACTATAGATATTTGACTCCCCTCATATTAACCAAATCATGCAACAGAAGACAGATAGAATATTGCAACTTGTGGCAGATCTGGATAACTAATTTAAAAAACCTTCATCTAAAAGGATTGGTTTTTTTAGGGCTCATCATATTTGGATCTAGTTAGATAATTGTAATTATCTTGATTTCCTCTTAGTAATAAATAATGCAATAAACAGTATAGTAGATCAGAGCATGGGTTGTTTCTTTCCCTTGGTCCTTCCAAAATACTAAGCAGAAGGTAAGAATTAAGTTTGCCTATGCTTTCTGCAAAAGCTTGCACATGTAAAAGATTAAGTGGATTTTATAAAATTTGCTTTTCCCTGGTTATTATTTCTATCTGAATTATTTATTAATTATAATGCACTTCCTTAATTGTACTATATTACATTTTTCCCCATATAATGAAAGAGAAAGGAATGATTTTTCCCAGAGCTGTTTTGTTGCCCTTAAAGCTTTCTGTGGTTAATGCCTTAGTAATGAGTACTTGAAGATTTTTTCCTCTGTTGTAACCTACATCATCAGAACTTTTACACTTCACTCTAGAAAAACAAATCAAACCCTGAACACTGTGTACTAGCTCTTCAGTGGGATGCAATCTGCCCATGCCTGCAGGTTGGAGTTGTAATTCAGATTCTGTTTGATGAACGTGTCAGAAGACATGTTTTATTAGTACATAGAGCAGTACTGTTAAAATCTAATATAAAGCTGTTATTCAGCAAGTCAGAAACTTCTTTGATAAAAAGGATTTGTTTAAAAAGGTAAGGGAAAAATCATAATATAATATATTGAATTGCAGAACCTTATTTCCTAAGGAAGCATTGGCTAATTGAAATCAATAATAAAGGTATGAACTAAAACACAATTCAGAGAAAATAGGACTGGAAGGGACTACAAGTCAAATAGTCTACCTCTGTTCTCAAAGTCTGAATTATCTATAACTAATTAATTCTTGTCTAACCTATTCTTAGAAACCTTCAGTGATAAAAAAATACTACAATCTGTCTTGCTAAATTATACTGTAGATCTATCCATACCTATCTTTACAGTTAATGTGATGTATTGTGAATTAGTCATTATATATAGCACTGATTCTTTAAATGTGGCTATGTGTGCCTCTTTAGGCACTATGTTTTATTTTTAGTTTTGGTTCCTGTTCAGAATAATAAACTCACCAGCCATGTAAACTTTGGCCACATACACTCATGCAATTAATGTGCCTGAATATTCTGTGCAGAAAATTCAGATGCATTAAACTGCACTCCTGCCTGCATCTGAATATATGGCCATCAGGACTAAATTTACTCCCAATGAGAGCAGTTCATTCTTAGACTGTTCCTCCCATGCTTTTAGCCCCTGCAGCAGCCAGGGGAAGCTCCAGGCTCCCCCATATGATAGCCCTGGGGTGGCAAGGGGGAACAGGGACTGGTTCCAATCTCTGCAGACTAGAGGAGAGCTGGGACAGCTTTCTCTCCCCCTGTGGTCCCCTGCTGTCTAAGCTGACCAACAGCAATTTGCTCCCAGTCAGCATCTACACATGTGCTTCAGTGCAATAGTTAAATGCACGGATTTCTAGTACCTATATCTACAGGTACTATACAATGGCACATTAGACTAATCTGTTGCACATGTAGATGGTAGTGTTTTACTGTTCATTAGACTAATCTAATGCACGGTAAAGAATCTCTTGTACATGCATCCTGTAGTGCTTTCTCTGCTAGTCTAATTTCCCCGCCACTGTGGAGACACAAGACATCACAATTTTGGCGATGAAGGTAGGATCTTAATTTGCCCTGGTGCTTGCAGACACAGCCTAGATGATCCAAAGCAATAAGAAGATACTTTATTATTACTACATATGCCTTGCAGAGACTTCATATGAACACCCAGCTAGACTTATAACAGCTGCTGTTGTTACAGCAGAAGGGTTAGCAGAGAAATAAGAGCTCAAGTGTAGACAAATTGAAAAAAAAAATGGTTATGCATACAGGCAATATTCGTGATGTGATGGAAGTCAAGATACATAGGTACTATATATTGCACATTTTAAGCAGTTCATGCCCTCCAATTCAATTCCTGAAGGACAGTAAGTTGCAATATTGCTGACAATAATAGGTTCCAGGGCATACAGACTCCTATAGGCTCTTTTGACTCCAACCTTGCCAGAAAAAGCCACCTATCCAGAAATCACTGTAGTAATGAAGGAACATTTTTCACCAACCGTATCAATGATATCAGAATGGTACCAATTCCACCAATGAATCCAGGTGAAGAGTGGCACAATTTGTATCTGATTTAAACTTGTCAGAGCACTGTCAGTTTAGACAAGGATTGAGCAATGGCCTATGAGATCAGTTTGTTACAAGGTTGCACAATGAGCAAATTCAGAGACAATTATTGACTCTACCCACTCTTAGATTCACAAAAGCTGTGGAAATAGCAGTTGCCATGGAAACTGCTGAGCAGGATTGTTAGGAATTTAGTATGGATTGGAAGCATCCAATAGTCAATCAACAAGACTGAGGGACACAGAAACTGGGGAACTTTTCCTGTGGCCCTTGTATGCAAACCATGAACATTGAAAGGGATTTCTGGTCATGTCAGGTCCATTGCAGGAAGTGCCAGAAAAAAGGACACATTGCTATGGCGTGTCATGCAGTTCAATGAACAGTAACACCTTGGAGCTATCCACTCAAGGAAGCATGTATCTAGAAGGGACCCAGATAGGGATATAAATCCAGAATATGTAATATGAAAGAAGCTGAAGTTCTAGCGCTACTAGACAAAACCTGGGCTTGTATATGCTACCAAAAGTAGCTGTAAGAGATGATTTCTGGGCTACACGCTTACCTGCATTTCTGTAACCAGTGCTTATAGCAGGTACCTTTGTAGAAAACCTCTATGCTTCTTAAGAATTACACTAGAGAAAAGGAAGCCCATAAGGGGTACTTTGGGTGACTGTTATAACTAGACAGTCAGTCATTCCATTTACCTTAGCATGTGATTGAAGGAAATTATCCACCATTGTTTGGCAGATCTTGGCTTGAGAAGCTGATAGTGAATTTGAACAAAATCAAGTCAATCAGAAAGGCAGCTCAAGACCTTCAAGAAATATTGGAAAAGCATTCAAAGGTTCTTTAAACAGACCTGTATGGATGAGGAACATCGTAGTGCAGATTAAAATTAATCTTGGAAGCCAGCCAAAATATAGTAAGCCTAGAGTTGTACCTTATGGTCTGTGACCCATAATGGAAGCTGATTAGAAATGTTTGGTAATCACTGGACTGTCATCACCAGTTGCACAAATGAATGGACTGAATAAGCTTTGGTGCAGTTCATGCTGGAATGTATTGCTCCTGGGAGCAGCATCTACATGTGCTCCCAGAACTACAGCACACTAAGCCGGGCCAGTACTGCAGAGGAGCTGGCTGGGGCACAAAGGTACAGTATAGGGCTAGTAGGCAGCCCCTGTGCTATAGCAGCCTCATGCCCCAGATAGCTATGGTCATAATGTACATGTGGACTACAGTGCACTAAATAACTACAACATAAGATAGTCCCTTTTTCTGGCAGTACTATCCTCTAGTGGAATTAATTAGTTTCCTGGGTCCTAATAGCACCATGTGTGTAAATGGTGATACATTACTATGAAGCTAAATAGTCAACTCTGCAGTAAAGTGCACATGTAGATGTGCCCACTGGTTACAGAAAAAATCGGGAAAACCACTATCAGAAGCTTGATGCTGCCTTACAATGTTTAAAAATCTATTGATTGAGAAGGCACAGGAAAAAATATGTTTTTTAAAGTCCTCTTATGAATTCCTTGGATGTGTCAGTGATGCCACAGGGTTAAAGAAATCACCAGAGAAAGAGAAGGTAATCCTCCAAGCACTACCATGAGGGAATGTTTTACAGACATGTACTTCTTAGGATTACTTAACTATTATGGTAAATTTTTGCCTAATCTCAATAGTATTGGCATGCTGTATGAACTACTGCAAGCGAAAAAGAAATGGAAGATGATTAGAAAATATGACTGTGCAGTTCAGGAGGCAAAATAAATGTTGACATCAACTGATGTTCTTACACACTTTTACACTTTACTTCCTTTGCAGGTAGCATGTGATGCATAACCACATGGAGTGAGGGCAGTCCTTTCCCATATTTTCTGATGCTACAAAGAAGCCAATTGCTTTTCCTTCACAAACACTAACTGCTTGTAAAAGGAACTGTACACAAACAGAGAGGGAGTCTCTCAATATTATCTTTGAAGTACAGAAATGCCATTCTTATCTATATGGCTAGGGTGACCATATGGAACAATATGAAATCTTGGACACTGCTTTCTCCCCATCACCCCTCACGTGAGTGCTGTTGCTAAAGATAGGCAGGGGCAGAGCGGTATGGTGCAGCTCTAGAATTATTATTCAGGCATCTAAGGGAGTCAGTGGCCCATTAATAACCCATTGTTCTTTGCTTCACAGGTGTTAACAATCATCATCCCTTTTTAATAGTCATTCTACTAATCAAGCTAACCTATGTTTGGGAGAATTTTTTCTGTCTGCTAAGGCTTCCTATTTCACAGTTTATGCTGTTCCACCTTTCTGTCCTACATTCAACACCCAGGACACTTGTTTAAATTTTCACTTTCTAGCTAAGACCAGCCATCAAAATTCAAGACTGTCCTGGCCAAACTGGGATGTATTGTAACCCTATTATAGTAGACATTTTACTTTATTGACTGATCAACAACCATTACTTTGTATGCTTGGACCAAGACAAGGTTTTACTTCCCTAACAGCAGATCATATGCTATCCTGGGCATTGCTACTTTTGACTCACTCTTATACTATTCAGTATTCAAAAGGGGCTCAGCACAGAAATGCCAATTAGTTTTCATACTATCTTGTCCAACTGACCACCCAAAGGAAGACACCATGGAAGTATTCTATTTGAATCTGATGGATCATTCACCCATTACCTACACACACATCAGAAAGAAACTGCTAAGGATAATGTTCTTTCTCTTGTGAAAGACATGGTTCTTCAAGATACAGTATTAAACTACAACAACTCTCAACTAACACCTTTCATGTCACATCAGGCAGAATTATCAGTACAGACAAAAATACAAATTATTGGTTGTCTCTTGTGGGAGATGCAAATGATTTTTTGTGGGGGATACAAGTGGTTATACCGAGGTCACTCCAAACATTTGTTTTGTATGGTGGCTGGGCATTGATCAGGACATTGAGAGGACAACCAGATTCATAGATGTTAGGGTTGGAAAAGACCTCAATAGATCATCCAGTCTGACCCCCTGCATATGCAGGAAAGAGTGCTGGGTTCAAATGACCCCAGATAGATCCCTATCTAACCTCCTCTTGAAGACCCCCAGGGTAGGGGAGAGCACCACCTCCCTTCAGAGCCCACTCCAGACCGTGGCCACTCTAACTGTGAAGAAGTTCTTCCTAATGTCCAGTCTAAATCTGATCTCTGTTAGCTTATGGCTATTATTTCTTGTAATCTCCAGGGGCGCCTTGGTGAGTAAAGCCTCACCAATTCCCTTCTGTTCCCCCATGATGAACTTATAGGCAGCCACAAGGTCACCTCTCAACCTTCTCTTGTGGAGGCTGAAGAGGTCCAGGTACCCTAGTCTCTCCTCATAGGGCTTGGCTTGCAAGCCCTTAACCATACATGTGGTCCTTCTCTGGACCCTCTCCAGGTTATCCACATCCCTCTCAAAATGCAGCACTCAAAATTGCATACAGTATTCCAACTGTGGTCTGACCAGCGCCCGATAGAGAGGAAGTATCACCTTGGTTCTGTTCGTCATGCATCTGCTGATACACGATATAGTGCCATTAGCATTTTTGATGATGTTGTCACACTGATGACTCATGTTCATCTTGGAGTCCACTAGGACTCTAAGATCCCTTTCCACTTCCGTGCCTCCAAGTCGGTCATTTCCTAGGCAGTAGGTGTGCTGGACATTTTTCCTTTCTAGGTGCAGCACTTTGCATTTCTTCTTGTTGAATTTCATTCTGTTGTTTTCTTCCCGTATGTCCAACCTGTCTGCTTGTAGTTGTGTTGCTGTAGTGTGTCAGCAATTTCAGAAAGATCATGGATCAGCTTATCTGAACTCTTGGTCATAGTCTCAGAGCCCATGGACACATATTTATGTGGATTATGCAGAGCCATTGAAGGCCATATGTTTTTAATAGTAGCTGATACACGCTCTAAATAGCCAGAAGTTTTCAAAAGGACTCTTTCTATAGCTACCCATACTATTTAGCATCTTTGTGCCTTATTTAGCCACTTTGGACTACTATTGCAATTGTTAAGTGATAATGGACCTTAGTTCTGTTCAGACAAATTGAGAAAGCTCCTTGTTTCCAGTGGAATTCAACATATAATATTCCTAAGAGACCATGACTTAAAGGGGAGGGGAGTTCAGGAAAAGTGGTTGCTCCTGAAGGGAGTGATCCTGGATGCACTAACAAAGTTTCTCCCATCTCAGAGGAAAGGCAGCAAAAGGGCACAGCAGCCCCTTTGGCTCTGCAGGGAACTAGCAGACATTCTGCATCTAGAAAGAAAGACCTATAAAGGATGGAGAACAGGATCCACCTCCAAGAAGGAATATTCTGCACTGGTCTGAGCCTGCAGAGAGTGAACCAGGAAAGTCAAGGCTGTAACTGAACTCCAACTGGCTACAAACATCAAGGACAATAAAAAGTTCTTTTTTAGATATGATGGGAGATTGATGAAAAGCGAGGGCAACATTGGAGCCCTGCTAAACCATATGGGATAAATAACAACTGATGCCCAGGAAAAAGCCAACTTGCTAAATGGGTACTTTGCATCAGTTTTTTCACCAGTCCCAAGTGACACCCCTGCCCATTACAGGACAGGAAGACCTGAGTGTGTGTGATTCCTTACCTTCCATCAATGCTGATCTTGTGAAGGAAAACCTTGAGAGTCTGGACATGTTCAAGTCAGCCAGCCCTGACAGCTTTTACCCCAGGGTACTCAAGGAGCTGACAAGCATCATAGCTCAGCCCATGGCACAGATCTTCAAGAACTCTTGGTGCTCTGATGAAGTTTTGGATGATTGGAAGAAGGCCAATGTGGTGTCTGTCTTCAAGAAAGAGAAGAAAATTGAATTTGGCAAACTACAGGCCCATCAGCCTGACCTGTATGCCAGGAAAGTTCCTAGAAAAGATTATCAAAGAGACTATTCTCAGGAGACTGGCCAATGGCAACATCCTGAGGGATAGCCAGAACAGGTTTGTCACGGGCAGGTCTTGGTTGACCAATCTTATTTCCTTTTATGACCAGGTGACCTATCACCTGGACAAGGGGGAAGAGTTTGATGTCATATATCTTGACTTTAAAAAAGCCTTTTATCTGGTATTCCATGATCACCCCTTAGAAAAACTGGCCAACTATGGCCTTGGCTTCACCACAATCCACTGGCTTAGGAATTGGCTCTGTGGTCGTACCCAAAGGGTGATGGTTGATGGAAGTCAATCATCGTGGTGTGCTGTGACCAGTGGGGTCCCTCAAGGCTCTGTCCTTGGGCCTATACTATTCAACATCTTCAATAATGATGTGGACATTGGTGTCAGAGTTGGACTGGCCGTGTTCACTGACAACACCAAACTTTGGGGTAGAGCATCCACACCCGAGGACAGGAGGCTGATCCAGTCTGACCTTGACAGTCCCAGGAAATGGGCAGATGAGAACCTGATGGTGTTTAATGCCAAAAAATGCAAGGTTCTCCAGCTTGGGAAGAAAAACCTGCAGCATGCTTATAGGCTTGGCAGTGCTACACTGGCTAGCACAATGAATGAAATGGACTTGGGGGTCATGATTGACTGAAAGATGAACATGAGCCTTCCATGTGATCCTGCAGCTAGTAAAGTGAGCAAAACACTGGCTTACATTCATAGATGCTTCTCAAGCAAATCCTAGGACATCATTCTCCTATTGTATTCAGCCTTGGTGAGGCTGCAGCTGGAATACTGCATTCAGTCTGGGCTCCACAATTCAAAAAGGATGTGGAGAAGCTTGATAAAATCCAGAGGAGAGCCACGCACATGATCAGAGGTCAAGAAAATAGACCTTACAATGAGAGGCTGAGAGCTATGGGACTCTTCAGCCTGGAAAAGCACAGGCTCCAATAAGTGAGCCACCAATACAGGTGGCCACCAAAAAGTTTATCAGTGCTATAAGTGCTCACCAGGATTTGGGGGAACATCTGTTCACTACAGCACCCCAAAGGATGACAAGACTGAACAGTCACAAACTCCTCCGTGACCATTTCAAGCTGGACATAAGAAAGAACTTATTTACTGTCCTAGGCTCCAAGGTTTGGAATAGACTGTCGCCAGAGGTGGTTCAAACACTGACTTTGAATGCCTTCAAGAGACATTTGGATTTTTATCTTGCTGGGATCCTATGACCCCTTCTGACTTCCTGCCCCCAGAGCAGGGGACTGGACTCAAAGACCTTCCAAGGTTCCTTCCAGCCCTTATCTCTATGTCTATGAAGTCTATATACATTCTGGCTCTTATCATCCTGCTCCAAATGGACTAGCTGAACATTCTGTACATACTCTCAAGTATGTAGAATGAGCAGGGATCCTGGTTTTCTCTGATAAAAAAATCCCCAGTTTTTGGATTAAAAAAGTAATATAGAATCCACATTTTTTCCATGATTAAAATAAAATGCCATTACACCCACCCACCCACACATATATATAGGTATCAAATGTAGGCATGAATAGCCTAAAAAAAAAATCAAACCACCATTTTTAAGGTGCATTAAGGGCATGCACATGTAGATGCATGTGCTTTGTGTGCCTGTATAGATGTAGGCCCTTTGGCATGTGTAGATGTGCCAATAGAGAAGTTACAACTACAATATATACATGAGTCTTTAGAAGCTCCATTTGGATGTCCAGTTTCTTCAGTTAAACCTCCTATAGTTACAAGTTTTGATTCTGCTGATGTATTGGAGGAGACTTAAGTGTCAGGTACTAATGATTCCTTAGCACCAGCTGATCCTGTAGTACAGAGGAACACCACTTAATCTTACCACATTTTCCTAACAGGGTACAAAAACCTATGGTGTGCCTGATTCTCTAAATAGCCTAGCTGGTGTGTTACAAGAAGTTGAATATTCCTTTTTGTTGTTGCTGCTGTTATTGTGTATGTATTATTGTTTAACAAAAAGTATTTTTATGGCGGGGTGAAGGAATGTGATGTATGATGCATTTGTCATTATATATGGCATTGTGTCTGTTAATGTGGCTATGTTGTGTTCTTCCTTATGCATCATGTTTTACTTTCAGTTTTGGTCCCTGTTCAGAACAATAAAATGTATCAGCTATATTAGCTGTGTGTTTCTCTCTTTGCCACTAATCTTCCCACCACTGATGAAATATAAAACATAACATTTAGAAAGAGCTCCTTGGTTATTAACCTAAATTTCTTATGTCCTGGTTTTAGCCCATAGCTTGGGTTCCATTCCCACTAGACTTACCTCTTCATGGCATCTGAAGACCATTATCATATATCCCTTCAATCTTTTCAACTTTAGATTAATATTTCATTTTATTTTTGTTTGTTTGTTTGTTGTTTACTCTCCTCTGGACTCTCCTCAGTTGGTCCACATCTTTCTTAAAGTGTGGTGTCAAAAATGGAACATTGTATTCCAGATGAAGTTTTGTTGATGTTGAATGAAATGGAAGGGTTAGAACCTGTGTCTCACATATGACATGCCTGTGTATACAAATCAGCATGATGTTTATTTATTTATTGTAGAAATATGACCTCATGGGATTTTGCCCAATTTGTGACACAACTGCAATAGATGCTTTACTTTAGAATTGCTTCCAAGCCACTCATTATCATTGTGCATATGTGAAGCTGATTATCCCCACTTAACTTTAATACTTTGCATATGCCCTTGTTGAATTGTATCATATTTATGTAAGACAATATCTCCAAATTTTCAAAATAATTTTGAAATATATGCCTGTTCTCCAAAATGTTCACTAGGTTCATATCATATGGAAATGTAGCATGTATACATTTTCCAGTTCATTAATGAACATATTGGAAAGTACTGGCCTGAAGAGAGATGCCAGGATTCCAATTTGAAATAACCTTCCTTTTTGTTGGTGAGTCATTATTAATGACTCCTGGCGTACAGGTTTCCAAACACTTGTATATCAACAAAACAATAGCTTCACCTAATCAGCCTTTCTTTAGTTCTCTCAAAAGAAAGTCATCTGGTACAGTGGAAAAAAGCATTACTAAAGTCACAACATACTGCATATACTCTTTCTCTCCAATCCACAAATACCTCTATCCTGTTGTACAAGGAATCCATGTAGGTTTTATACAACTTGGTTTTGAAAAATCCATCTTGTCTCTTGCTCACCTACATGTTTGCTATGTCCTGAGAGTGGATTTCTTTTTTCCTGTGCACATCCAACTGAGTACCTACGTATTTTTGGCCCTGTCTCTGCACTGTGGATGTGTAAGCATGCAGGCATAGACTAAGCTTGCACCATAGGCTATACACTGTCACATGCACACATACCCAAGTATAAGTCTTGGAAGAAGTAGGGGGAGAACAGCCCACCCATCTTTTGGCTCCAATGCCTGATTGGTTAGGATATGAAATTGGAGGCCTGGGTTCTAAAACAAGGGGATTTGAATCTACAGCTTTCTAGCATAGTGCTCAATAAACCACACTACAGATTTGGCATGATACCAGTACTTCTCCAGTATTCCTTCTGAATCTAAGTTGCTGTTCCTTGCGCTTAATAGTTATTAGCCAAAATAGACAATGCAGTACAGTGCCACTCTGGAATCAACTGTCTAGGATAAACTGCAGAAACTGCTCCCTTCGTGAGCACCAGTCTTCTCACCAAGACACATACCTTCTAGCTTCATCTTTCCTTCTAGGACCCACATATACCCTTCTATTGGCTGTTCCAGGGGTCAGATTCAAAATGAGTTTGAGAGGAGACTGTATATTGAATTATTTTTGAACATGCAGGGTATGTCTACACATGCAATTAATGTGCATCAATACACTTGGGAGCTCATTGCTCTGGAGTTTTTTGCTCCCGTGTGTGCCATTTGAATATGTGACCAGGAGCAAAAAGCTGCAGAGCATATTGTTCAAGAGTTTATTCATGTGCAGCACACAGAGCCACATATATCTATAATGCTTATAAAATTTTCATAAGAACCAATTACTTGTCTTAGTGGAAAAACAGAATCTCTTTCTTTCTGTCCTCCTGTATTACTTTTCAACTGAAGATCTGGATACTTAACATTTTCCCCTTACCATCCAGTCCTGTGCTTTGAACGATTCTGTCATTCAAAAACAAAACAAAAAAACCCAAAACAAGCAATTTCCCCCTACCCCCAAATATCTCTTTCATCCAGTTTTTACTTGATGAATAATGCTTATTCCCATTCCAGGGCTTTCAAAGTTATCATAATATAAATAATATGAAAGAGCAGTGATCCTAGGTGACTTGTAGAGGGTGCACAGGAGTGCACGTGCCCTCCCCCCCGATGGGGCCGGTGCCCCCGACAGCTGACACTGATGCTGTCCATAAGGCTGGTGCCCCCGCTGACAGGGCCACTGCTGTCAGTGGCTTCTGCAAGTGCTCTCCAAAGATTCAGGAGGCACCAGTCACTCATGGCAGTGATCATTAGAAGCAGCTATTAAGGCTAACAGGTTTGGTTTTTTTTCCAGCTATTTTGAAGAGATAGAGATAAATGCAACCTGCAACTTGATTTTTTTTTTCTGCAAGATGCTTGTGGGAAAACACAATATTGTCTTATTTTTCATAGGTTAAATTCAGGAAGCAAGAAGTTAATACATTATAAAATAATAAACCAATTTGTTTTGGAGCATGTGGCCTCTTCTGATACACACTGAAATCCCTGGTTTTAAGAAATATCAAAATGTCAAAAAGTAGTGAATCTGCTGGTGGGTTAATATAAATTTTCATTAGAAAAGATGTGGATAACCAGCAGTTAGGTTTCAAAATGAAATGATTTACCTTGAATATCCTTCAAAAGCACTCCTACAGGAACTGAGAATTTAATAAGAAGTTATTAGATTAAGTTATCTTTTTTGAAAACAGATACTGAATTGCATGGGACTCTGATCATAATCATCTTTTAAAAAGACATGTCAAGGGAATCAGCTGCCTCAAGGAAATGTAAGACCTAAGGCAGAGCAGTTTTATGATATGACGGAGTCAGATTATAGCTATTGCAAAGAAAGGAAATATTTTTTATCAAGAAAGAAATAAGATGTCATTTTATATTTCAGCAAAATTGGTTGCAATGCCTTAAGTATCTGAACTACAGTCTCTCTTAGTTTTGCCCCATGCTTTCTTCAGGGCATTTTCTACTCTAAATGGGCAAAATAAGTGGTAGCATTATCAGTGCTATCAGTGGGAATGGAGGAAGGCAGAAGTGGGGCTTAAAGCATTTCAATCTCTGTTCCTTTAAACACTAGAACTCATGAACACTGTTATACACTCGAGCTATCCTACTGAACACAGTAGCCTTATATACACAAGATGCTGACTGTGCAGCTGTTACTGCACAGTCATTTTGTACTTGTATACCCAAGTACTGCACAAGTACTAAATAACTAGACAGTAACTGGAGTTACTGCACACTAGCACCACTAAACAACTTTTAGGTGATGCTGACTGTATAGTAGATCTTTATTACTGCACAGTAGCATGATACCATGCTTTATGTAGATAGGACAGCGGGACTACTCCGAAACTTAGTAGATGGGATCTCTGGGCCTTGTTAGACCTTATGCTATAAGGTGAGGAAATATTAGTTGGCTTAGTATTGTTCAGCTTATTGGAGCAGTCACATGGTAGGTGAAAAAACCTAGACTGTCTCTCACCTGCACAGCTGTGACTTGTTACTCTACTGACATTTTGGTGAACACAGGCAGGACCAGAAACAGAATCCACTCTTTGCTCTTGCTGGACACAGAATGAGCCCACCGCTGTGTCATTTCCAACAAGGGTAAAGAGATCTGAGGAAGCAGCTTCCCAGTGGTTCTCTGGTCTCATTAAAACTGATATGGGAGCTTTCCTTTATGTGTGGTGGGATGTGTGATTGCCACCCCACTCCAACTTGCTGCTCTCTGGCATACCTAGACTCTGCTCCAGCTGAGCAGGGTGCCCCTGGATCCATGTATGGGTGGAGGGTATTTCTTCCCCCTTTCCCCCCACCTCACCTTGTTATAACCCTGGAGTCACTTACTTTACCTGGCAGGAGCAGTGAGATGGTCCTTTCCCCCACATATGCAAGTAGCTGGGGACACCTTACCCAGCAATTGGCAGTCTGGAGTTGGACGGGTGGGGAGGAGGAAGGAATTCCCCCTGTGTTTGCTGCTTCCCAGAAGACTAGGGCTGCACTGTGGCTAGGCAGGGTATGTCTAACTACCTGCATGTGTGTAGGGAAGAGTGAGTGACTCCAGGGTTACAGCAAGCACAGCTGCTTGAGCTCTGGGTTGCCTGGTCCTTTTTTTGTCTGGTGTTTGCCCCCTGCCCTGTCGCAGAAGGAAGCAGAGCTGGACCACGTGGTAGTAGGAGATACCATGGCCACCAGATGCTCTGGGGCTGCCTCTATTTGACATCCCTAGGGGGGTGAGGTGCTGTGTCCAGCTCCTTTGGGACACTGAAGGGACTTCAGCTGAAGGACTTCCGCTTGGGTGGAATAGTCATGGGAATTGTCCATTTGGTAATATTTATAGTAACAAAATTAGGCAGATTGGAGATAATCCTGACCTGGAATGTCATAACCTTAAAATAAATAACAAGTGCTTTAAACCATTAAAAGGAGTTAACTGCAGCCAGTCCAGGGATTAAGAGCACCAGAAGCCAGATAAACCTACTGTGTAATAAGGCACAAATCTATAAATGATAAAATAAGGAAGTTTGAATGCTTTAGCGTAAAAGGTATGAAAAAGAGTTGACATGTTTCTATGGAACATTTTGACATTTGTTTTGTAGATAAGGGCTGTCTTCTCAACAAACTTGTCACCTATGTCCTTGACCAAACAAGTATTTCATGAAAACTGTTAGTAGTAAATATAAATAGAACGTTCAAATGACAAATTTCATACTGGACTGAAATCAGTTGCTGAGCTGCATAAGGCAATTTCTTCCCCTGAACTGGAATTGCTGAGCTGTGCGCCAAGGGTAGAAGAAAGAATAATTTGAGTACCACCTGCATGAGCAGGGTGGCACTTAAATCTACATAAAAGTAATTTTAAGTACCACCCTACAGAATAGTCATCCTGTCTTTCCAAGTTCAAGAATAGTCTGCTTGATATTTTACTTTCAGCATAATTAGAAATGGCTGAATTATTCAGAATGATTTTGTCTACCTTTCCTTTTAGTTCCCCTTTCTTTTTGGACTTAATTTGGATTATTTTCTCTGTTTGCAAATGGCCTGTGACCATATTTTGATTTTTTATGATGATTAGTTAATTGAAGTAATTAGAGCACTTTAGACAAACCTCTAGGTTGTTTACAAAGGATTTGAATCAGCAACAATTAGGACCATTTATTGTGATTGTTCATAGTATAGAAATGTTTACCTATGTAACATGGTGGTCTCAGTGCAGATAACCAAGGCCACTGAAACACTGAGAAGCAGAAATAAATCAAGGAGTTTTTAACATGGCCAATTAAATTCTTCAAATTAATTCTTGGTGCAAGCATAGATTTCTATGAGCACTCTTGAGAACAAATGGATCAAATGTAATAATGTGTGTGTTGGAGGTGAGGACAGAATGAAAAACAACTGCATATCCACTGAAGGAAATTTACAGTTTTTAAATTCTGTGTGCATATATTTTTACACCAACAAATTGCTCCACTGATCGCACTGGCAGATTTTCTGTCTCAGAAGGTAAAAAAAAAACAATAACTACTATGAGTCATTGGCTAAAAGAATTTATACCTTCCTAACTACATCAGCATCCTTTTTCTCCAGAATGCATCACACCCTGTGTATTCAGATGGCACTAACCCTTGGTATCTACTAATATTGCCTTACCAGTCCAGATTGATCTGTTTACAAGTTGGATATTTTATTTGCCTAGTGGGTAATTTGAGAAAATACTAACATGATCTAAGTATACATAACCTTACAGCACAGTTAATTTTAGCTGCTGTATTGCCAGAGGAACTGAATTGTGAAGTGGTATTGCAGGCCAATGTGGACAATTGGGAAATTGTGTAGGATTAAGGTCTATTTTATAGTCTTTGCAAGTCAACCTATTATCATATCATGAATACAAAACAGGCTAGGAATTCATTGAATATTGATTCATTCAAAATATGCATTTATAATATCCTAAAATGTTCCCCCCCCCACTTCTTTTTTGTAATATCCCTCTATTCTGTAGTGCCATTTAATGTGTCCTCTGAACTTTAACTGCTAATAAATCTGTCAACCAAGTAAAAATATAAAGGGTGGGGGGATCAGTAGAACAGTTATTGTGAGCAGACTTGCCTTAAGATGTGATTGTGGAAAATATAATAGTCTGATGAGTACTATGAAAATATTGTGTACAGTATATGTGATCTGGTCTGTGAGGTTATGCTATACACTGTGGATGCATCTACATGTTCATTAATGCCTTCCTTACTGTGTATTTAATTTAGTATTTGCTTAATGAAGTACTAACTAAATGTGCCAGTAATTAGAATTACTGCACAATAGCACTGGCACAGTTATTTTGTGATGCTTACTGTACATTAGCCTAATAACACTGCGCAGTAGGCTATTAGCACAGTTTTTACCTGCCACACTACTGCATAGTGATATTAGGTTAATGTGCAGTAAGCATTTCATGTAGATGTACCCTTTGGATAGGAGAAGATTTAACATATATCTATCGTTGCCCTGTGGGTCAGCCAACTCTCAGGATCTCAAAAATGTGCTGTAAGATGGAAGGATGTGACACAATTGCAAATATACAAACACACAAATCAATTAGGTGCATACACAAACACACATACTACCAACTCAAGCACATACACATCCAAGATTACCAGCTTAGGCACATGCATACCTATCACCAATTCGAACACATACACACTCCAAAAAGTAGACAACAATCAGATCCACACCTGGATCACTAATTCGTATATCATGCACATGATGGCATATATATTCACCAGTTCACACACTTACCACCCACCTACACATACACACAGGTGAGTTCCTAGCTTGGATGGTACAGTGTATGTATGTGTGTGCTTGGGGTACTTGGAATACCTGGGGGGAAGATTAAGGTGAGAGAAAGTTCAGGCTAGTGAAAATTTCTGAGACCAGGATTAGATCTGGTAGACTAGAAAGAAGCTGGCTGAGGAACTGAAGCTTGGGGTTAGTTAAAGTCAAATGGCCCCAGGATTACTTGATGTCATTGGTGTTGGGGTTGAAGAAAGGAAAAAAGCCCGGTGGCAAGGTGGAGACAGCCAAGAAAGAGAAAGGCAGAAGGCTGTGAGATCAGGAGGCAGTTAAGTGGTGTCAAGGAGGAAACAGTCAGGAAATGGACAGAAACCCAACTCGGGGTTTCAAAATAACAGGTTTATTAAACAGACAACACACTACACAGCCCCATGATGTTATTGGTTCCTACAAACACACAAACAAGTACTCACAATGGTAGCATGAGAAAGAAACTCAGTGGAAGGGTTGGAGTCCAAGTATGGAAGAGAAACAGAGTCCAAGTCCTTTGCTTGGGGAAGGAAGGTAGGTGATAACTACCTATCCTTGGCTGTGAGTTGATCCTTGATGGCCAGTCATGGTCTTTTTCAACAAGATGTTGTCCACAAGGGGGGTCATTGGCAGGGCCCCTGGGTGCATAGGTGGTGTGGCATGGTGCTGGTCCAGATAGAAAGGGTGTCCCACTGGGTCTCTCTTCACTCTCCCTTTTTATAGGGGCAGAGCTTCTATGATGCTAGTGGCAGGGGCATACCCAGGCAAGGATCGGCCCCTGGTGTATGAAGCATGTGCATTCCAGGCAAGGACATGCAGTTTCAGGTGTCTGTAACAGTGAGTTGGATGGTTTCTGCAGAAGTCTTTGTCTTCTAAATCTTGAGCCAGGGAGGGTCAATGCAGGGTGATAGTTGGGTCCTCAAGTTGATGCTTCAGTCATTAGGAAGGAGCAATTTTTAGACCTACTGCCATTGTCTCTCAAGCATCTTCATTCATCCCCATTCATTCAGGAACCAATTTACATAGGAGGGGTAGGTATAAGTCATAGGTTACAAATATACTTACACAACAGGGCACGGGGACAAGATGAGAACAAGATGAGCACCTGACACACAAAAGGAATATTTGGCATCACTCATGCCAATCCACACTGAAGGCCTCAATCAGACAATGTTAATATGAAACAATAAAGATCAATACACAAATGATAGGAATACAATATAAAACAGTGACAACCAATACAAAAATACAGAACACTATTGATAATATTAAAAAGGGCTTATTACAATGTGGGAGTGTAAGAACTTAGCTTAGCTTACCTAGTATTAATTGTAATCACTTATAAGTGATAGAGAGGGCAGAGAGAAAGTTGGAAATGGTTAGGGGAAGAGGAGGGAGTGTATTTTTAAATTTAAAAAAAAATAAAAACTGGGGCTACACTATAATGTTTCTATTCAATGGGGCCTGTACATAAAAGTGATGCAATGACTTCCCAAATAAGAACACTGATCTATACAACTGAAAGTATCATAGTATCTAGGGTCAGAAGGGACCTAGAGCAAGCCATCTAGTCTGACCCCCCACCAATGGCAGGAATGAGTTCCAGGGTCACAAGACCCCAGCCAAGTACCTATCCAATCTATTCTTTAAGGTGCCCAAGGTAGGAGCAAGAACAACTTCCCTAGGAAGCTGGTTCCACATCCTAGCCACCCTAACTGTGATGTAGTGTTTCCTAATGTCCAACCTAAACCT